>OX402598.1:7346116-7681964 GCA_948098905.1 Tiliacea aurago | reverse complement strand
TTGAACTGAGCGTAGGTTGCCATTGTTGTTTAAAACACGAGGGTATTTTATCACACGAGAGTGCGGACACTGAAACCGGCGTGGTATAAGCGTGGAAAGACGTGCGTTCGCGACGAGGTTCGTCAGCTGACTGGCGCGCGCGGGCCGGCACCCTTGCTTAAGTCGATGCTGCCACCCTCCGCCCGCGCGCCGTGAAAATGAACCGCGCAGCGCGCATGCGCGAGCCGCCACTTCCGCACCTTGTTTTTGTTTTTTTTTCTCTCCAGATCCCCATGACATATGGCCGCGCAACCAGATGATCGCTGACAACAGACGACTGATTTTGGGAACAGGTTTTGGTTATAAAGGTAGATGATGAATGATTTGAAACAGTTCAGTTAGAAAGTTGAGCAAAAGACGTCGTCATTGTTGACAGGAGATATGATGACGGACAGTAATCTGATACCTGACTACATACAGCCTATATTACAGGCGATTGTACACACAAAAAAAAACATCTTTGTCGGCGAAATCCGATACATAGATTTAGGACACGACAAACATGCAAAGAAATTAACTTCTACAATTTATTGACAGCCCAATCTCACAGTGGGCCTATGTAAGTTTTACATATTTTAACTGAAATAAAGTAATACTGAAGGTTATCCTTCCTTGCTAATTCGTTAGTCACCTACGATACTGAAAGAGTGGTTTTTCGTAGCTAAGGCTACGTCAAGGTAGGCCTACGCAACACTGACCCTACCCTATCTAGTTTTCAGAAGTCTAGCCATTAAGAGGCCTATTACATTTCGACCGTGACTTTTAGTGGAGAATAGTTATTAGTATAGTACAAAGCGGCCTCCTTTTTCCCAATATTTTCTTATCTATATAATAAAAGTCAAAATTCTGAAGCAATTTTCATAAAATTGACGGCACGGTTGGCGCAGTTAGTTAAGCGATTGACTGCTGCGCTGCGTGTCGCGGGTTCGATTCCCGCACGGAACAAATATTTGTATGACCTACAAGTAGTTGTTTCGGGTCTGGCTGTTTGTGTATGTGAATTTAAATGTTTGTAAACGCACCCACGATATAGGAGATATTCCTAGTGTGGGGCAACGTTTTAAAAAAAAAAAAAAAATGCGCGACGGCACTTTTTCGAGTGCAGAAATAGTGGTTTAGTTCATAGCGGCTTCAGAATTTTGAAATATGTATGGAATATCTATTAAAAAAATGCGGGGGCGGTCTTTGGGGACTGCCGATCGAAGTGGAACAGTAGGTATACATATAGCTCATGGAAAGCGTTCGGTGACGATGACGCGAGTTCCATGATTTTTGTTCACCTAAAAAGTGCTCATCGCACACAAAGAAGTTTTCACTTCAAAAATAACCTAAACTTGTACCTTTTGGGCCTTATTACAAAACAAGATTTATATTTTGACATGGCTTAAACCCATGGAGCCAGTTTTTGTAATAAGAACGTAACAGTGATTTAAATACCGTTCTTTATACAAAACTGAAAACTTAGTTCGGTACTAAGTTGTCAGTTTTGTGTTTAGGAACTTTACCACAGTCGTAATAAAGTTCGAAATTCAATAATGGCTCCATGTTTTAAACCTGGGTCTGAATATAAAACGTTGTTTTGTAATAAGGGGGTTTGTATTTAAATTTCTTAGTAGGTAGTCGTTCGCATGTTTTCTAATTATCCTAGATATACAGGGAGACCTATTATTAGCCATACAATACAGTAATACTTACTCTGTAACGTATTATAAATGTATCGCTGTTGGTTGCCTAAATATAAATAAAATCCTGTTAAAAACCATAAAACTATTAAAAACGCTAAGATTTAACTGTAAATTTCTTCTTACTACAATAATATTGTTCCGAAAAATTTTATACCAGAATAACCGTCAGTTCATAAGAAATTATATACAACATTAGTTTTTGTTTATACTAAACCTCTTAAGGGGTCATTGTATTCATCATTATGAACAACTTTTACTATGGGACCAAAGTTGAAATCGCGAAAAAAAAATCAGCTGTTCCCTACATTTAAGTTCGCTGAACTCGTCAAAATGTAGGGAACAGCTGATATTTTTTTCCCGATTTCAACTATAAACAAAAACTAATGTTGTATATATATTTTTTTTTTTATAAAACATAAAATAAACGTAATTATAACTGCCAAATTGCTACACAATGCCATACTGCCATACGTCGGCTGCTTAATCCTTCAGAACGCAATTTTGTGATAGGCCTCTTAATATTTTTTTTTATGAAACTTTAAATAAACGTAATTACAACTGCCTAATTGCTACACAATGCCATACGTCGGCTGCTTAATCCTTCAGAACCCAATTTTGTGGTAGGACACGATAGCCATACTTTTTATGTTAAACCTTTGCGAACAAAACAATTACAGCATATTAGCATTTGACGTCTCAGCCTGTTTGTGACGCACGTTATCAAAATACGTTTTCGGTTTTGTTACCATTGTATAACTTAGATTGTACGATGTACAGTGAGCTGTGGGATAACAAGTTATTTTGTGTACCACTAGGTCTGATAAGAAAGAAAGAAGAAAAGAAAGAAAAATAATTTTATTCGTCGCTGAAACACGTGTGCTTAGGAAAACATAAACTCGAGCAAGTAAACATTTAAAAAAACCTATCTACATAAGATAAGATTAGATTAGATAAGATTATTATTCATTTAAATCGTGTATTTGGGACCATAATTATAATGATCACAAGCAAAACATTTGGTGAGCAATCGTCGTAAAAATGGCTCGGTTATGTTAAAAGGTTTCAGTGGCTGGCTACGGGCTACGACAGGCAGGCTCTGTTATTTTCTAATGAAATTAACTGATCAAAAGGTAAGATGGAGTTAAGGCTTCTACATACCGGGGCGACTTGTCGCGCGACGCGACGCGACACAAAGGCACCGCTCGTCCCGTGACACGCGGGGCCTTTGTGCCGTGTCGCATCGCGCGACAAGTCGCGCTGGTATGTAGAAGCCTTTAGGTGATGGCCGTTTTGCGTAGATGTGACGCATATTTTCCCCCAACTTGTTCTTCTTAGAGTTCCGTACCTCAAAAGGAAAAACGGAACCCTTATAGGATCACTTCGTTCTCCGTCTGTCTGTCTGTCAGTCTGTCAAGACCCTTTTTCTCAGGAACGCGTGTAGGTATCAAGTTGAAATTAATATCAAAGTCCATGGTCCCTTGGAGCTCTAAAAAAATCAAGCTTCTAAGTTAGCGCAATAAAAAAATACGTTGATTTAAGGCTTCTTCATACCAGCGAGACTTGTCGCGCGACGCGACACGGCACAAAGGCTCCGCGTGTCGCGGGACGAGCGGTGCCTTTGTGTCGCGTCGCGTCGCGCGACAATACGCCCCGGTATGTAGAAGCCTTTATGCGACATTATTGTGACATATTTCGATACTCGCAAATAAATCAAAACCTATAGGGTACTTCCCGTTGACCTAGAATCATGAAATTTGGCAAGACGCAAGGTCTTATTACAGCACAAGTAAAGGAAAAAGTCCGAAAATCTATAATTTGTAGTTTTCTCACTTATATCGGGTGGGATTTTATATTCAGTCGCCTGAATTTGAGGATTCTGTCACTGTGGGGGGGTCAAGAGGGTGTATCTCAAGGGCCCCCATGCAATTTTAGCTGCCGGAGATGGGACGAAATATTTAATATTATTTTCTAAAATTATTGGTAAATCACTAACTTTTGCTTGAAACGAACCTTTCATTTATTATTATTTCACAAAAATTTTACGTTTTTAAGTTATTTCTGTCAAAATCATGTCAAAATCGGTAAGCGCCAGATCCCCTGTATTGTTGGTAAATTTTTTTTTGTTTTTTTTTCTAAGGAAACCAAGTATTTCCGGCGGGTGAAAATGGTGAGGGGTGATCCGACCCCTCCCCCCTCTCGCCCCAACCACTCACAACCCCTTAAAATGGCGACGTCTTTTGCAATTTTTAACTTTTTTTGACTGTGACGTATATCGATTTATGGGAGAACATGTTTTTCAACTACAATGTTTAGTTTGTTTTTGGGATAAAATCATCCCTACTACGGAACTCTTCATTGTGCGTGGTCTGACACGCACTTGTTTTGTGTTTGTGGTTCCTTCTTTGCGTCATGTTTACCGCAAATAAACGTATGTTCTTTCTTTCTTTCTTTCTAGGTACCTAAGTATATAATTATTAACTAAATCGCACCGTGACCATCCAATCAAAAACTTAATCAAATAAAGGCAAAGCAACATCAGTTTTAGAGATAACTTCAGTAACTTGGTCGAGTCAAATAAATATTGTCAATAGCGCAAACACGCAACAAAAGAAATATACTATATTCATAAATATTTTTATAAAACATCATTAAGACGGAGATATATGTCAGTGACCTTGAGTGGTTAGCTTGCGTGTTCTGTACTGAGCTCACGCAACGCGTCGTACGTTCAGCCAGTAATAGGACTCGCCCATCAAGGAGCGCTGTCCCCAATATGACGCATTATTAATTTATTATACACAAACCAAAAGATATTTTAATAAAACACGTATACTAAAATATCAATAATTAAATTATCTTTAAATTGGTAAAGGTTTCAGAAAAATACGCTTGGTAGATTTTGCCCCATTCTCAGTTTTTTATCCGCGTTAGACATAATTTTACAAATTAATTTCACTATGTAATATAAACATAATTTAAAATATTCACATACTAAATTATTGAGAAACTGCTCTTATTTAACATATGCTACTCATTTAGACGTTATCTTCAGTATAAAATCGTTAAAAGTCGTTTATCGTCGCCTTAGTCCTTTGCCTAGATTCAATACTTTAAGCAAAACAATGATGTATCAGGGACAAAATATCGTTTGTAAAGGCTCGTGCAGACCGGCGTGACTTTTCTATGAAATTTTTCTACCGGTGTCGCGACAGGTCTTTACGAGCCATAAGCCGTTATTATAAATACAGAAACAAGAGAAAGTTTAGTGACTAACTCAAATAATAATTATAATGGCTGTAATTTATGAAATACGGACTTCACCCGGTTTAATGAAAGTGCTCCTACACGGCGTACTCACGATATTACTTTTCAGTAAGTTACGGCGATGGAAATGTTATGATATTAAGTTACTAATGCAAAAGTCATATTTAATTTCATGAGATACAGCCATATTTGGAATCAATAATAAATAAATAAAAATAAAATAAAATAAAAAAGCCTTTTATTTCATCCAGATGATGCTAGTTTACAAAAAACACAAGTTAGTTTACAAGTTTCGTTAGTATCAAGTTTTTTTTTTAAATATATATTTAATGGATAGTAGTTTCAGTTTTATATAGAGTTTTTTTTTATATTGAATTTTGGATGTGTTTTTCTTAGTGATAGTATTTACCTATTTTTAAATAAAATTAATAAAATTATTCTGTAAGAACGGGTAAAAAAATTGGTAAATAAAATACGTTTTCAACGTTAAAATAAATTTTAAAGTTGCGTCTCGATTCACCCCTGCATTTCTATTCACGCCGTTTTACCCGGTATGTTAGGTAGATCCTTCAGTTCAGTCATTCCTGAAACTCAGAGGATTTGCAAAAGATTGGTGATTCTATGGCTGGCTGTTTGCGTATGTGAGTTTAAATGTTTGTAAACGGACCCAGAATACAGGAGAAATTCCTAGTGTGGGGCAAAAGATTAAATATTGAACTGAAAGTATAATCTGTAACCTGTAGTAGTAGAATCTGTATTGCATATTTTTAGAAGGTTAAAATTTTTAAATAAAATTCTGATTAATTATTACCGGCTTAAAACATCAATGGATATTTTATGTCCTAGCCGTATAGACACTGTTTTTTTTTTTGAAACCTTCTTGTTCTATTAAAATAGATTTACTGCGTCCGTTTTTCTTAAGTGCCCGAGTTCTTGAGGCAAAAGTAAAAAAGCGGCCAAGTGCGAGTCGGACTCGCATACAAAGGGCTCCATACCGTATTAAGATCGAGCCAAAACGCTGAAAAGAACACGTCTCTTATATGGGGCCCTTTATTTAGTAATTTTATTAAATTACACAAGCTCTGAAAATTTAAACTGTCTACCTATTAAGGCTTCTACATACCGGGGCGACTTGTCGCGCGACGCGACGCGACACAAAGGCACCGCTCGTCCCTCGACACGCGGGGCCTTTGTGCCGTGTCGCGTCGCGCGACAAGTCGCGCCGGTATGTAGAGGCCTTTATTGTTCATTAGATACAGCCCGCTGACAGATAGAGGGAAGGACGGAAGAATGAACAGCGGAGGCTTAGTAATAGGGTTATGTTTGGCACCTTTATTTATATATTTAAATTTCTCTGACACAATAAGGTACAAAGGCGGACTTCATTTTGTATATTCTGACATTTTACATTTATGTCAGAATCTACAAAATTAAGTCCGCCTTTGTACCTTATTGTGTGCGGGAAGTTTAAATATTTTGTTTTGGTAATCTTAATGATTGTTTTATTTATTTTTGTTTTTTTAATGAGTTGTTAAATGTTTAAAATTAATTGGTCACAATTTTATTTTGGGTTTTTATCTGTTTGGATAGTTTGTAATAAATGGTATATGATTTGGATCCGTGAGTGTAGGGCTATGGTCTATTTCTATTAATTTACGTTTGCAATGGGTGCTGTTTACCTGAAATAATTAATGAATTTATTATTATTATTATTTATGCCGTAGGCATTCTCTACTAGTCACTTTTTGGGTACTGAACCCTAAAAATAATGTTGTAGACAAGCGTGCTCTATCTTAGATTACGTTGCTGCTTGCTATGAGGCGAGACGGTAGACAAACAGGCCCACCCATCCCATTCCAATAAAGTAAGTAGGTATTAGCTGTATTTTGTTGTGTTTAAGGATTTTCTGACCCCTTCCCGCCTTATTACAAAACAAGATTTATATTTTGACATGGCTTAAACCATGGAACCAGTTTTTGTAATAAGAACGTAACAGTGATGGAAATACCGTTCTTTATACAAAACTGAAAACTTAGTTCGGTACTAAGTTGTCATTTTTGTGTTTATGAACTTTACCAATATTCGGAATAAAGTTCGAAACTCAATAATGGCTCCATGTTTTAAACCTGGGTCTGAAGATAAACCTTGTTTTGTAATAAGGCGGTTCAGGTTCAGATGTGTATGAAAGCTGAAAATGTTCGTAGTGCGGGTCATTCTGAAGTTTTTCTTTAACCTATGATAAATTTAAGACTGCTTTACACGGTGAGCAGTGGTAACGGCCGCGACTTACGAGTTGTAGGTCATAGGTTCGAACCCAGGCAGGCGCTTCACTTTGTTGTAAATTATTTCATCACCTTTGCTCTCAAAACGGTGAAGGAAAACATCGTTAGGAAACCGGCATGTTCTAGAACCAAAAAATCGAAGACATGTGACATCTACCAACCCGCGCTGGGCCCGCGTGGAGGATTATGGGCCACTCCATCTCACAGAAAGAGGAGGCCTGTGTCCCAGCAGTGGGAACATTATAGGCTGATCATGATGATGTTGATACAGTGCGATTTAATTGCTTGTGACTTACCATTACTTGAAGCAACAATCAAAGTAAGACGATGCAAAACATCAAATCAAAAGTGATTTATTCAAACTAGGCTGAAAATCAGCCCTTTTCGAACGTCAAAAATTACAGGAGACAGTCCCCCGAAAACGCCCACCCTTCACCACTTCCTAGTGCTTAGACTGGGAAGAAGAAGTGGCGCAACAAACTCCCCAGCAGCACAGCTGTCTGTTCAGTTGGAAAACTTGAATCTATACAATAAAATGTAAAATAATTTGCATTACGCAACACAAAACATTAAATTAAATTATGTTTTTATTCCTTATGTACACGCAACTAACGCTATCGCTGAAAACCAGCGCTGGGGCTCTGTCTCGAATAGGGTCGCAGCATTATGCTGAGCGGTGGCCGTTTTGCGTGGACGTGACGCATATTTTCCCCCTACTTGTTCTCTTTGTATCTATGTTATTTCTTTGCGTCATATTTACCGCAAATAAACGTATTTTCTTTCTTTCTAAACCAAAAAAAATATATAATTTCCACGATTTTTATATATATAAAAATCGTGGAAATTTGAACGCAAAAGTCACTTGTTGTTTTAATTCTATTGTATGCTATTGGCAAGAAACTTGCTTTGTGTACATGGGTTCAGTGGTTAAAACTGGAGATTATCAACCAGACTTTCGTTCACATTACGAACTATCCTTACAATTTTTTTTTTTTTTTAAAAAAACGCGAAATAGAATAACACTTTACGCAATTACGCTACATATTACGAAAATCTTCCAAACTACCAAAAAAATTGGGACAACGCGGAAACATCTGGCCATCCTCAAAGCCGACTTATTAGAGAAAATGTTTCGTTTCAAAGTTCGGAAGTCCGTCCCAGTGACGGCTCTTCAGTTGCAGCATCGTTTACAAACACATCCCTTTCATCATGCGCATGCGCAGTATTCACAGAACTTAATGTTTACCTAAAACTTCCTGGGTTTGTGTAGATAATGTTAACGCCAGTAAAGCCAATATCAGACGCTTCACATTTTGCCTTTCATTCGAAGTGAAATGTCAGAACACAAAATAAATCAAAAGTGACAAATCAATTGATTATATTTGTCAAAAATTAATAGACCCATTTTGACATTTAAATTGAATCGATTTATCGTGAGTATCGAGTACCGAGTCGTATGATTAAATCGCGACGTAAGTCGGCCTATTATTTTTTAACAACTTTAGTGAACCGAGCCAATTATATTGGATTTCGGTACCTAATACTAAATATGTCGTCTTTTAGTCGCCAACCTACCGAATGATCGAAAAATTAAAACAAAGGAGCGGATGAACGTTAATTCCTACATAATTTTGTCAGTGTCGTTCACTCGAGTGAAACATTCACTCAAATGAAGCGTCTGATATCGGCTTAACATCCAATATGTCTATATTTAGTAAAAAAACCTTTCGCCACGGATAAACCAAGCTATGAGACTATACGTACGTATACTAACGTAAATAAAGTTCGCCCGGTAAGGTAATCGTTACATTAGTTTTGTTTTATTTATAAAAAAAAGTAGCGTTAACATGTTAATACCAGAGTAAAAGCTACATTTCCTTTTTGTGTTTGTTGCTTGTTCGGTTTATGCTATCCTTTTTTAGAAAGCGATCGTTGAAACTGCTGAAAAGTGGGGATTGATAATTTTTCAGCAGTTTTCTGTTAATCTTCATTTAAATGGATTTTTTGTCTCGACGTCATTAAAAGATGCCCATCATCATCATCATCACGATTTCAGGAACGGTTTACGTCCACTTCTGGACATAGGCCTCCCCCAAAGAGGGGGGGGGTTGCCATAATCGCCACGCTTGGCAGGTGGGTTGGCGATCGCAGTATGGTGTTAAAATGCATAGAGAACGATACTGCCCATTCTCTAATAAGTCCCTTAGTCGTTTTTTACGACACCCACGGGATGAAATATGATGGTGCTATTCTTTAAGTCCGGCACCACACAGACAAAGATTCCCACCTATAGATAAATATAACTTGGCTCTCCACTATTCCAATACTTGCTCAAGGATGCATATCCGGTAGGTTCTAATAATAAATAATACGAGTAATACTTAATAATAATATTTTTTTTATTTTAGTTAACTTTACAAACTTCTATAATATTTAATCTAACATAGAGGCCTCCTTTTAGGTATAAAAATACCTGTGCTAGGAGACCCCGCTCTTCTAAAACTAGAAACAATAATAATGTAGGAGTGTACATAAAAGAAATTCAATTTATATCAAGAAGTAGTGTGTGTGTGTGTGTGTGTGTGTATGTGTGTGAGTGACTGTCGGTAGCTTATTTTCAAATTATTGCATGATGCTTTGTAAAAGAGTTTCAATGTCGTCATAGCTCTTGCTTTAACAGTCCTTCCATATCCCAAGGGCACGTCTTCCCTACTATTATTGCGCCCCCCTGGTCTACTCTTTGATATGCAATGGTCTCTGTAGTCCCATGAAACATGAGGCTCCTGAGAGGCCCCTGGGGGCTCATTCGAGTAATCGAGTCTGGTTTAAGCACGCTGGGGTCGATGGGTCGAAGGTCGAAGAGCAGATTTCAAATACCAGTCTATGTTGTTAGGTAAGTAATCTGCGAGTTATGTATGAAATTTCAATCGATCGATGACATTGACCATAACCACAAATGCAATTGTAACTTATTAACCCCCCATTCCACCTATATTTCCTTGTTACTGTTTTCTCCTAGTGCTACTTGGTCAAAATGATTCAATCTTTACGCGTACTCAAACTGCCATTAGAAGGCATTATGCGTTTGCCACGCGGTTGTACGCACCGGGCGCACCGCGTGCGCAAGCTTATCGGCGACGCGTGCGCACGACCCGCCGACGAAAGCCGACAACTGCCGATGACAGGTGTCCAAAGCTAATACTGGAGGTATCGATTATATTTTGCTTTTTCATTGGAGTTGAGAGTTCTTAGATGACTTAGAGAAACTTTCATAATCATTCGGATTAGAAACATTTATGAGAAAAGTACGATAGCTAAAGACAACAGATACTCGTACTTGCAGAAATTCCACGGGGATTGAAAACAACAACGAATTGACAGCAGTTATCGAGATTTTGGCCCTTTTTAGGGTTCCGTACCAAAATGGTAAAAAGGAACCCTTATGGTGAGACTTCTGTCTGTCTGTCTGTCACACCTGGATATCTCATGAACTACTAATGCTATCAACTTGAAATTTAGAATAGTTTTAGATACAATTTGCCCAACTATTTTGCAAACAAAAAAAAAAAAAACCTTTTTTGCAAAAGGACCTGAAAGGGGAGGGTCTTAAAAATTTGAAGCGGAGCTACTAGAGCATGTGGGGTATCATAAGAAAGAACGCTGTTTGCACATTCTCAAACATTTTTTTTTTAAGGCAGCATAGTTTCCGACTTTTGATGAAAAATGAAAATTTAAAAAAAAATACGTCCCCCCCCCCCCTTATCTCCGAAGTTTTTATAGATAAAAAACTGAAATTATTCTATGTGATAGAAGTTTATGTAAAGATTACAGGAAAAATTAAACGATGTAGAGACAAAAAAACAACAAAAGCACAGTTTTTCAGAAATCATCAACATCATATATACGTACGGAGCCTCGGTGCGCGAGTCCAAAAAAAAAACCGGTCAAGACCGAGTCTCTTGACCGGTTTTTTTTTTGACAGAAAGAAATCTGAGAATCTTTGGAAGTTGAACGAAAATGAAGTCTTCAAAACGAGAATCTATCGTAATTTCGAAGTAAGTAAAAATTATCGAAAACAGCCATTAGCACGTGTATTGATACCTTAAACTATCGCTCTTAAAAGGAAACCACGCGGTCTACTCGACACTGTGTTTTATGGCAAGCCGTGGTCCAAATATGAGAAGCCTATTACACTCGGTGGGCGGATATGGACTAATAAAGTAGAAGATTGTACGTTAATAGAGAAGACAGCATGATATACTTGTGGTCGTTAGTCTAAATGCCAACTGGGTAATTCAAATGAAGCCTAAATAGGCATTTCGTATCTGTAATGTACGATTGTGGCTCCAAATGACCTGTTTGCATTCTCAATGGATGGATAGTTCGGCCAAAACATCGTTCTTTTAAATTCACACAAGTTGGTTAGTGTAATTAAGCTCATGTCAAAGGCCAACGTTAGTTAAATATAGTCAAAATATTTATAAAGAAATAACTCGACTCAGATTAATTATTTCTTTTCAAAACGTTAGCTAACAAAAACAAATTACTGTATAACCAAGAGAGTGCTCAGATACAATGAAAAAAAAAATGTTTCTTCATTAACTTTAAACGTTAAACTCTAATTTGTGTTAATGTTTAGCCATTCGAGACGTACTTCATTACATCACGAAGACAAATGCGTTTTCAACAGTAAAATACTCGGATATAAACAACTTACTTTATCTTATTACTTTTACCACTGACGTTGATTTAGCTCACACTACAAACATTTTCATTTATCAGAAAGTAACTTTTTTCATTTTTATTATGACGAAATTCATTCTGTCAGGTTGACAGCTGATGTTTCGTTCCCATGACAACGTCAAGTTGAAAGGACGTTACATTTTTAAATACAAGAGAAACAATGGGGATATTTGAATAGGACTCTCACTCCGATTCAATCAACAATACTGAGCCTCCTCTTTGTAAAATAAACTGTATAGGTTAGGTTGACCATGAATGAGTTGCTCGGTATCAATTTTATAATAATCCAATAGGAATTAAGTATATATATTATTATAGGAACTAATCCTTGTTTAAAGAAAGTAATTACAGTTGCCAGGCCATATTTTGTATGATTCTAGCCATCTGAGGGACTGTAAACGGCAAGCCAAGTTCACAAAATATGGTTAATAACGGATCACAAAAGACTATTAAGGTATTACGGCAATTATCGAATAAATAAATCCTCCCGCGTGATTACCGTGACAATCTAATTTTTTTCCACAATTTATTTTTTAAAGGGACACCGCAATATTTTTTTTTATTTTATTTATTACGGAAAATAAACAGTGACATTTTGTAGGAACAAACATACAAAAATATACGGCGAAATGTGTAACCAACAACATTTTCCACGGAATACACACAAAAAAAACTTTACAAACCATGCTCTTAAAATTCAAACCTACAAACTTTAATAATTCAAGAAAACATTTTTTGTGCAAAACAGTAAAACAAATGTAAATTTAGAAAACAAAGAAAAACTCATCAAGGCATGAAAATCTTAATGAAAATTACTAGTGACTTAAGTGTTTTAAAATCAATGGTACGACTTGTCCTGAATAAACTAAATATTAGGTGACCCTACTAAAAACACTGTAGCAGTGAGAAGGTGAGAACCAGCAGACCTGTCGTCGGCTCCAGTAGATGACGAAGACAGTTTAAGGCGCTGACAAGAGGCAAATGATCTATGTAGGCTTTTCTTAAACAAAAAAAAATGCCAAATCTATATAGTTTATGGTAGCGGAAAAAATATAGGTAAGTATGTTATTCTTGAACACATTTCTCAGTACTTAGTTGTTACCAAAACACATTTAGAAAAAAAAAACTCGATACAACTTAACGGTACTAACCTTTTACTTTGGAGTTCCAATCCAAAATATCTGTATTAAATAGCAACGTACGGTTGGTATTTAATTAATAACAAGAACGTCTTATTTGAATGCATAACTTGGTTGTTTTTTATTTTCGATTATTCAACTAATTTTTGAGTAAATAGATAATTCCTTCATATTTTGCAGTAAATTACAAGGGTTGTGTCGCTTTCTTTTGTATGCAGTCTGACAGTGACCGCGATTTAGCTGTTGTCAGCGTCTTAATAGTTAAAGTTATTAAAAAGTACGCCGTGCTCCATTCAGGTGTCCTGTCTCATTGACGGCGCTCTTCTGTTCAAACGAGGGATACTTTACGCTTTGATTATTCCACCGGACTTTCTCATAATGAAGTTAGTTAGACTTTTACAAAGGAACGGTTGAGATTTTTGTAAAGAATCTTGTTTCTTTACAGTTTCTTAGTATACATTGAACTTGCTGTAATTGTCTGTTCATTGACAAGGATATCCAAAGAGTGAAATTTTATATTTATAGTTGGTAATAAATATATTATGTGTATCTTTATATTTAAACATTTATTTGTAAATTTTTCGTAATTCGTCGGTTTGTCTGTGCGTCAGCCAAAGGTTGACTGGTAGAAAATGCCTATGGCATTAAGTCCGCCTCTGTACATATTTGTGGGCTTATACTTATACATAATTAGTTTTAGTAGGTAGGTATATGTGAAACCCGAAACACGTGTCTAGTATTTTTATGTAAAGAATCTATGTACAAAACTTCAAAACTGTATCATGATAAATCACAAAGTTATAAGGTTGTTATGTTACCGGGTTGTCCATACAAAAACATCCTAACGGCGCCCCCGCGCCTCCAGGGTCGTCTTGCGCTCATTGATAATAATTTGGCAGTAGGTACCTAACCGTACGGCGATTGTATTGTAAGTAATTAAATGGTGATATATGTATAACATTATATTTTTGGACCAAAATATAACATGGTGTAAAAATTATTAAAATTCGATTCAGTTCCTTATTCTGAACAAACTATATTTAGGTTTCGCATATACTAAAAATAATGTTGTATATAAATTAAATAATAGGCTCGCCCCCTATTACATGGGACTTAAACATAACTAGCGAAATGTGTGTGTACTATATATCGTCCCTCGCATGACTAAAAGTCCTATCTCATTTTTTAGCTGATTTGGGTTAGGACACCTACATTTTTCTATTCGTGATTCTTTACATTTTTACAAGCTGTCGTTTCTCTATGTAATAGAATATTATATTTATTAGTACAACAACGGTTACGGAAAAATGTAAAGAATCACAAATAGAAAAATGTGGTTGTCCTAATTCAAATCAGCTAAAAAATGAGATAGGACTTTTAGTCATGCGAGCGACGATATAGGTACACATCCGCATAACCCTTCGGGGATTACAGGCGTTATGTTATATTATTATGTTATAAATAAAATGAATGTCATGTAAGGTGGGATCGAAAGAATCTTGGCGAACTATACCCGCGATATACAAGTTGGCAAATACTAGCTTTAAAAACTTAAAGCAAGAAAATATCAACAAACAAAATAAAAACTATTAAGTGAAAATAAAACGTGAAAGTGAAAACGCACTAAGACGGCTGTCAATACCGCTTAATCTAACTTCGTAAAAACACGTCTGAAAGCGGCAACACCGCGACCGTTTGAACTTGAATTAATTTTGACAGTTCACTCGCCTGTCCACGAACGCATTACCTTGCGTTAGGTACTCGCAGAACAGATGGCCGATGTGGCCGAAAGGTTTCGACATGGCGCCCGCGTACCGGAACGTAGCGTTGGAAAGCCTCCCACACGGACCTTGCGAAGGCCGCAGCAATCCGCTGGATGCGGGAAGCATAGAACCGGTTTTAGTGGCGGTGCTTGGGGGTGGCCTATGTCCAGCAGTGGACATCTTTCGGCTGAAATGATGATGCGTTAGGTAACACATTTCAAAACCATTATTTTTATACAAGTGGCAGGATAAAAACAGAAAATGATTGGCTGTGTCAATGACAAGGCTGAAAAAAGAAAAAGCCGATATTGGAAAATGAAATTTTCGTAGAACAAAGTTATTGAACAAATCAGAAAATCCCGCATCGAGACTTAATTTTCCACGTGAATAACTGAACCTATTTCTAAAATAGTAGCTTCATCCACGAGGTAAACGGAAACACTTAAAAACTATTTGTTTCACAAACAAATAAGCGACACACTTTCCTAAGCGATTGTTTCAAGCGAAACAACGGAAGTATTGAAATTCAATCATAACCGATCGATTGGTGGCAACTAATCAAAAACACAATCATTGTCTATAGTCATAGCTTAATAGCCAAATAGCTATTCCGACTGCGAGAGAGCGAAAGGCAACATTTTAATAAAAATAACATCGCGCTTGTAGTACCCAAAAGGGCAGGTAGCGGTGTATGTGTTTGATATTTAGCCAGTTAGTTATCGATACCGTAACAGTTAGGCTGGGTTGCGAGTTTGTCTGAAAGGGATATCGTGGCCCCGGCACACAGGCAACGGAAGGAACACGGGTGGGGTTTTAGTCAGTAAAAGTCTGACACGCCCTCAAACTCTACCCAGAGCGGGAGATGTTATTAGATATGATAAATAAATAAATGTAAGTATATAATTTATAAAACAATAATTATAATTCTTAAATTCAATTCTGTATTAATAAAACAGTTTAACTTACTAACTACTTAACCAATAATAAAATGTATCACATTAAACACCCAAGGCTTCCTCCTCTCTCCTACATGATCTATGCTGTGCCCGACAGGGTCCATAATTGTGTCTAAAATAATTATTTCTCTACCAACTATATACATTATGGTAAGCAATAAATAATTGAGAATTGATAATTATCCACCCAAAAAAAAGGCGAGCCTACTGCCATCAATCGGTCACGAGCAAAGATGTAAATATGCCTAGATAGACAGTAAAGCTGTGAACTCATCGACAAAAATTGCGACCAACTGTTGGCCGCATAATGCACGCACACTTGAATATCACATTGACACTAAAATGACGTGACATGAGTTTATGACGTAAGCTGTCACGCACACCAGCATAACAAAAATGGGCTTTTGTTTTTAGTTGCTTTGCAGCGCGACACTCTATCTAGATATATAAATAATCAAAGGTCACAAGTATCTACAGACTACAAGCTGCTATAGAGAAATTCAAAACTAAAATTCCAATATTTACGCCTCATGTACAGTACACCCACACACACACACACACAGACACACATGTACAGTTGACCCGTATTTATAGAGCGTTACTCAGTACTCAAGCATTACTCAAGACTAGATTCAAGCCATTGTTGGATTGGTGGAATCTAGTCTTAAGTAATGCTTGAGTAAAAAGAAAGAAAAGAAAGAAAGAAAAATTGTTTATTCTGCACAAACAAGACACACATTACAAAAATAAAATACAAATTGACGAAAAAAACACACTCTAATACAAGTAGCCAAATTGCAATCATATTAACGAACAACGCTCGAGTACTGAATAACGCTCTATAAATACGGGGCTAAGAGCACAGCAAATTGAATATTTAAGACCAAGAAGTAAGATGCTCATATATACAAGTAGGGGAAGACCAAAGACGTGAAGGATGGACTGTGTGACAGATAATATGGCTTGAAAGGGAGTGACTACCGAGATGACGACTAAGGGCGAATTTCACCAATGACACTGAACGCGATTAGCACATCTAAACCGAGTTCTAGAGCTGTCAGCGTTAATATTCCAAACAAAATAATGACACTGACAAACTCAAACTATTTATTTCAATTAAACTCAAACTCTCAAACTCAAAGCATTTATTTCAATTAGATCAATTACAGGCACTTTTGAATTGTCAAAGAGTCGGTCAGTTAGTCAGATAGTTGAAGCTATTTGCCCATTCCAAAACGTAGATCTCTATGGAGAAGAACAGGCAAGAAACTCCAAGGACACTCTTTTAAATCAAGATATTACAAAATCCTGGGTACATTATTCTTGTCGCTTCTATATGTGAGAACTATGTAAAAAAATAAATGATTTAAAAACAATACAAAATATAAAAGATTACAAATAAGCCCTGGCAGATAGGACATGACCAGTCACAACGGACGGCGCCCGTTCACGAACACGACAGCTCTTAAACGTGAGTTATGTGCTGATCGCGTTTAGTTTCATTAGGGGGTCCCCGAAACGATCAATGGTGAGAGCAGTAGTGGCCCATTGGTAACGGCCTCGACTTACGATTAGCAGGTAGTGCGTTCTAAGTTAACCCAGACAGGCGCTTTAGTTGTGTACTTTACATTATTTCATCACCACTGCTCTTAAAACGGTGAAGGAAAACATCTTGAGGAAACCGGCACGTCCTAGAACTAAAAATTCGAAGACATGTGACATCCACCAACCCACACCCTCTCACAAAAAGAGGAAGCCTGCTTCCCAGCAGTGGGAGTGGGAAGATTAGAGGCTGATTATGTATGAAACGATCAATTGGAATTGATCCATTGCCATCAATTTCTATTGTAGTAAGATTGTTAATCGCCTAAATTGCACTTGGTAGACGATCAATTTCCGCATCAATGTGTGTGTCAATCGCGTAAAAATTGTCAATTTCAATTGATCGTTTCGGGGTCTTAATAGAGAAAGCAAAACACATGTTGCCATGTTGTATGTTGTGAAAAACACATATTGCCGACCTCAATAAACTGGGGCAGGAGAATGATGATGATAGAAATAGAAATAATATTTATTTGCAGGAAATAAGAAGATCATCTTTTTCGGAACAGTGCTATACTTAAGACGCTGACAACAGGTAAACCGCTGTCACTGTCAGACTGCATACAAAAGAAATAGAAGCGCGATGACACAACGTTTGTAATTTATTGCAAAATATCAAGCAATTTTTGAGTGTTGAGTTGAGTAATCGAAAATAAAAACAACCAAGTTCTGCATACGAATAAGACGTTCTTGTTATTAATTAAATAAAACCAACCGTACGTTGATATTTAATACAGATATTTTGGATTGAAACTCAAAGTAAAGGGTAAGTTTACCGATAATTTGTATCGAATATTTTTTTTTCTTAACGTGTTTTGGTAACAACCTAGTTCTGAGAAATATGTTCAAGAATAACATATATTTTTTCCGCTACCACAAACTAAGTATATAGATTTGGCGTTTTTTTTGTTTAAGACAACCCTACTTTTATCATTTGCCTCTTGTCAGCGCCTTAACATGTTGTACATTATGTTTTACATAGGCATATCTCTGTACGCCGGTGCCAACATCACGACCGAGTTAGAGCGGGGGCACACGATGCGTTGCGGCGCCGCACCGCAAAGATTTCACCGTATCAGCGGGCACACAAGCGGTGCGGCGCCGCAACGTTGTTATGTCGCAACGGCGCCGTAGCAGCGTTGGATGTTGGAGAAAATAAATCGAAACGAGCGAGCGTGTATCCTTCCTTGTGACGCATAAACAACTGAACGGTGCCGCTCCGACGTCGCAACGCAATCACCCCTCCCCGCTTCGTCTCGGTGGTTGCAAGTCCGGTGCGGCGCCGGAGCGCATCGTGTGACATGCCACAGATATTTCTATGTAAGACGACGCAGCGAAACCGCTCCGGCGCCGCACCGCCGCCGCGCCGCCGCAACGCATCGTGTGCCCCCCCCTGAACCTATTAAACTTTACCGCATCATTTATACGGTCAATAAACGTTTAATTGATTTCCTCGTAAAAGGGTTTTTATTGTCATTTAAGAGAGCAATTAGCTATGTGACACTATAAATTATACTGTCATAGGAAAGCCGATGGTATTTAGGACAAGGAAGTCTCGAAGAGCAGAGTTTTAATATCGAGATTTATTATTTAATCTGTTTTATTAATGTCGAACAGCTGACATAAAAATGTTTCACAAATTGGATTAGATTTCAGGTTTTGAAATATATTTTTTAGAGAATGAAAAGGTTGGGCAAACACGTGGGTTTGTACAACTTTGAGAATAGGACTGTTGTCGAGAGACACTTTAGTCGATAAACTAGTACTATTAAAAAATAGTACTATCATAATATACTAGTACTATTTAAAAAAAATATGATTGCTAAAAATATTTATACTTTTAGGAACAACCTGTATCAATCTTAGTCACATTCCTCTACCACTTTTGTTTGAAGGACGGTCAAATCGATCACCGATGTTCGCTCGTTTATTTAATATTAGATAAATATTTCGCTAAATACCCTCGCTGTTATTTTTGTTTTTATTTAATTTTAATTAAGAACTTAAGTTTAGTTTATTCTCTAAATTGAAATCTATCTAATCTAATGAGTTTATGTTTGCGCCAACTTTATATGTATAAAAATGTAACTGTATTACTGAATAAATGAAATGAAATTTATTAAATCTATAAAAATAATAGCCCTCCAGACCGAATTTCAGCCATGGCGACCAATCTAAGGGGAGATCAGCTTTCGGCGCGGGCATTTGAAGGAACACGGTGGGTTTTAGTCAGTAAAAGTTTGATACTCCCTCCCGCTCCGCCCAGAGCGGGAGAAGTTATTTGATGATTTCCCACCCAAAAAAAAAAAAGAAGCCTTTGGCGCGGGAGATATTATAGTGCACAAGTTTGTGCACAGACACAGGTGCACTCCCTCTTCGCTCACTCTCATAGTCCGATGTGACGTCAATCCGACACGAGCGGAGAGAGATCAGGCGCAGAGCTAACGGCTTATCGTGCTTTCCGAGGCACCGGGGTATCACACCGCCAACTTCCAAATTCCGGGCTGTTACTAAGAAATTCCCAATGGTAAATGCCCAATAACACTGCCTGACCCGGGAATCGAGCCCAGGACACCACGCTCAGGATTCGCGCTTGCGACCGTGAGACCGACGGGAGAGTCAAAATAATCTATCATCATCATCATTTCAGCCGAAAGTCATCCACTGCTTGACATAGGCCTCCGCCAAAAAGGGGACCATAATCATATTCGGTTACAATAATCGCCACGCTTGGCAGGCGGGTTGGCGATCGCAGTATGGTGTTAAAATGCATAGAGAACACTGCTGCTCCTTCTCTAGTAAGTCCCTTAGTCGCCTTTTACGACACCTATGGGAAGAAATAGGATGGTGTTATTCTTTACCTCCAGCACCACACGGAACAAAGAGTTCCGTGTGGTGTCGGACGTAAACAATAACATTTATATAAAATAATTATCTATAGGTACTAATATTATAAAGATGTAAAGTTTGTGACTTTGTATGTAAGGGGTAATCTTTGGAACTACCGCACCCCAATCGCTTAAACTTTCAATCACAAGCTGAATGATTTTGAAGTATATTGCTAATCTATTGCTTCAACTGTCAAAATCTAATCCATTGCTACTGTAAGTGTTTTACGCAATCAACCCGCTGCACTGATCCGATTCCCAAAATTATTTTATTAATGGGAAGCTACACTATTGTAGACCATCAATCAATCTGCCCAGCTTTTTCTCAATTATGTTGGGGTCAGCTTCCAGTCTAACCGGATACAGTAGAATCTAAAAAAAAATGTGTTAAGTAGTTTAACAGCTTCATCTTTAAAATTAAGTGACTAATCGTTAACATATTAATTTCAGTTAATTGTATAAGTACTTTTATTACGTTTAATAATTGTAATTATAAACTCATTAAATAACTGATAAGAAAGCAGAAGCATTTATTGGGACAGTCTCCCACAGATCACAAATTAAAATAAAACACACTCATAGAAACAAAAAAAACAAAACCAAAAAAAACAAAAAGTAAAAATGAAAATAAAGTCCTGTACGAGGCCAAAAAAGGCCCCTATCTCAGCATGATGCTGCGGCACTTAAAAATAAGTGTCGCTGCGCTGAAATAAAAACTGATCAAATGTTTAGTAATACATATTTTTACGCCGTTAAGGCTTTACATACCAGCGCGACTTGTCGCGCGACGCGACACGGCACAAAGGCCCCGCGCGTCGCGGGACGAGCGGTGCCTTTGTGTCGCGTCGCGTCGCGCGACAAGTCGCCCCGGTATGTAGAAGCCTTTAAGGTAAAACATGACTGTGATCCTTTCTGCAATGTACTTAAAATCTTGCGTGCTTTGTGTGTGCATAATCATGTTTTGGACAAATAAATTAAACAACATTATTTTTAGTATAAGCGAAACCTGAATATAGTTTGTTCAGAATAAGGAACAGAATCGATTTCAATAATTTTTACACCATGTTATATTTTATCCCAAAAATATTTAAGTGTTGATGGAAAATGTTATCACCATTTAATTACTTACAATACAATGGCCGCACGGTTAGATACCTACTGCCAAACTATTATCAATAAGCGCAAGACGACCCTGGAGCCGCGGCAGCGCCGCCGTTAGCATGTTTTTGTACGGACAACCCGGTAACATAACAACCTTATAACTTTGTGATTTTTCATGATACAGTTTTGAAAGAAAGAAAGAAAAATGCGTTTATTGGCATTACAAATACACCTTAAAAACTATAAATAACACAGAAAACAATTAATTATAATGCCAAAAGGGTCTCAGCTCAGCATAATGTCAAATGACAACACAAATGGACCACCTGACGCTGACTTTCAGCTGCAACCCAAGAGTGCCATACGCTAGAATAATAAACACATAGGGAAGTGTGTGTCCGTTAATTAATTGAGAGAAAATTAAAGGTGATAATATAAAGCAAAAACGAACAAAGTTTTAAAATTTTGTTCATAGATTCTTTACATAAAAATACTTGACACGTGTTTCGGGTTTCGCATATACTAAAAATAATGTTGTATATCTATCTAATTCCAGAGTAGCTTAGTAGCAAAATATTCCCATGCTTTCATGAGCTTCTGCATGGCTTACTATGGTTTTGTGAGTAGCAAAACCCAAGTCGTGAAATTAAATAGAAATGGGATTAAATACCATGAAGAGTCATTATTAATTGAATCATAACGAATTTGCATTGAAAACGATACCGCATAGCAACAAAAAGCTGTATTAAATGTAAATCATAAATATATAGAAAGCGAAGTACGTAAAGTATGATTATTATTTTCTAAATCACTCACTGGAACCAGTTAAATACACACGATATCTATTCGGTGAATGGTTTTGATTTAGTATGTACTCATGTACTCCATGAAATTACCCCTGGTTAGTAACTGTAGCCCTACTCTATTTACTCAGGCAAGACCTGACGGCACACAGCACTATACAGGTTGGATTTTTGAGATGGGGCAGTAAGGGCAGCTACCTTAACCGTTGTAGCTACAGGAAAACGGTCTTAGGAGACTGTCCATAACTTTTTGAGAAATTTTTGTCTGCATTCACAAAATATGTATTAATAACAATAACATACAGTGGTACCCAATTGATAAGGCGCGTCGTGAATCTTCGTTCGCACAGAAAAGAAAGTATGGCCCCGAAGATTAACGAAAGAATGCTTAAAACTTACAATCAACCTTAGGTCACTATTATAAGGTTCATAATACACTGGAGCTGCTAGCGTGCACTCGATCAGAAGTATGGCGGCTGACAAACATGCCACGCGGCGCGCGCTAACATGGCGGCAGCTGCCGACCAATAGCGATACAGGAAAAAGAACCGCGGTGCGTGGAGCGTGCCGATTGGTCAATAGCATTTCCCGCACTTTTAAAATTCACCTTCTGCGCAGGTACATCGGTAAGCCATATCAATTGGGTACTACTGTACGTGGTGTTTAAGAGAAAAGCATATAATCATATGTATCTACGGGAGAGCTGTAGTTACAAATTAAAGAGTTGCAGTAAAATGTCAATTAGTCCGTAAACCATCGTTTTAGTGCGGTTATTACGTTTATTTTATGCCTCTTAAATGTGTGAGAGCACTTTCATAAGAAAAATGAGAAAACTGTTTACCTGATGAGTTTTCCTTATTGTACAGACGCCAGCAGGTCAAGCTACCCGAAACTGTCAAATTTTCCCAATCAACCTTGAACCTTATGCTATAAAGATAAAGTTGAAAATCTTTTAAAGAAATTTGACAGATTGTAGTAGCTTGATGTGCTGGCGTCTGTACATGTAAACTTCCGAATAAAAAAAGTTTTTTTTTTTTTATACATACCGCTATCATCACAGGCTAACCTATTACAATAGTGTAGTTATAGTTATAATAGCTCAGAAAGATTAGAATTACGAGTACATAGGTGCTGACAAGAGGCAAATGATAAAAGTAGGCTAGTTTTAAACAAAAAAATTGCCAAATCTATAGTATAATTTGTGGTATCGGAGTATACTGATATGAATTGATATCAATCAATGGCAATTGGTAAGCCATATCAATTGGGTACTACTGTACCTACATAAAGTTTGCCAAACTGCATAACAGTTTGTCTGCAGTATGATGCGTGATGTTTAGATAATTATGTTATAATATGTCACAAGAAGCAATGACGTATTATTTATAGACACGTTATCAACCAACATCTCGGCGCTTAAAAACGGCGACGATATAAATTAAAAACAAACATAGCGTCGCGCGACAGGTTACTGCGTGACTGAGCGCAGTGTGGCCAATTGGCTTCATTTCATGTTGCCATTTTAGAGTGCGGACAACGTATCTATAGTTTTATACATCATTGACAAGAAGCCTCGAAATCAACGCCATACAACAAACAACATTCGCCCAACAAAACCGAACAAAAACCTACAATTGCATTCAACATCAATCACGGACACAAATCCCATCAAAACGGACCGTAGATCTCATCAACATTGATAGCATATCTCAGACAATAACTTTCCATCGGAACCTCACATTACCCGCACATTTCGCCGACAACGAAAGTTCATATTCAATTTGCCTCTCTATTCTAGTGAAATTCACATCTTTTCCTTACGAATCGTTATTTTCCTCGGCGAACCGCGTAACCGCTAACAATTGGTAGAGTAAAAACTGCTGGTAACGACCCGCAAGACTCACGGTGGCTGCTCCTTGTAAATATCTCGTTGTTACACGGATTTTTTGTAAAAACTGCAGTGTAATTAGTTGTTTTTGTTATGTTGCAATTTATTGCGGATTCGGTTTCATTTATTTGTTTTGAGCAATTAAAGAGAATTGTTTCGTTATTACTCTGTTTTTAGGGTTCCGTAGCCAAATGGCAAAAAACGGAACCCTTATGGATTCGTCATGTCTGTCTGTCTGTCCGTCCGTATGACACAGCCACTTTTTCCGAAACTATAAGAACTATACTGTTGAAACTTGGTAAGTAGATGTATTCTGTGAACCGCATTAACATTTTCACACAAAAATAGAAAAAAAACAATACATTTTGGGGGTTCCCCATACTTAGAACTGAAACTCACTTACGTGTGGTATCTATGGATACGTCTTCAAAAATGATATTGAGGTTTCTAATATAATTTTTCTAAACTGAATAGTTTGCGTTTGTTTAAAAAAATATATGATGTACAATACCATGTAAACTTCCACCGAAAATTGGTTTGAACGAGACCTAGTAAGTAGTTTTTTTTATGGATAATGATACGGAAACCTTCGTGCGCGAGTCCGACTCGCACTTGGCCGGTTTTTTATAACCCAGTAGTAGATTTTTTTATAGCTTATGTTTGAAATTATACAACAAATGGCACCTCGTCTATTCTTTTACTTGATTCGCTTATTTTAATTTATTTATTTGGGAAAATAAACAGTTACACATTATATTCGGCACGGTTGGCGCAGTTAGTTAAGCTGCTGCGCTGCGTGTCGCGGGTTCGATTCCCGCACGGAACAAATATTTGTATGACCTACAAATAGTTGTTCCGGGTCTGGCTGTTTGTGTATGTGAATTTAAATGTTTGTAAACGCACCCACAATACAGGAGAAATTCCTAGTGTGGGGCAACGTTTAAAAAAAAAAAAAAAAAATGTTACTCCATGAAATTTGAGCTGTAAAGTGAGTAAATGTCTAGCCCACGACATTTTCCACATATTATAAAAACAACTTATAAAACGAATGCGATGTGCTCTTACAATTAGTACGTACAATTAAATTATGCTGTTAATGATAAAACTAAACACTAAAAAGGCATGCAAATAAAAAAGAAAAACAAGAAATTACAAAGTTATAGACTAACCGTCTTATTACAAAACAAGATTTATATTTTGACATGGCTTAAACCATAAAGCCAGTTTTTGTAATAAGAACGTAACAGTGATTGAAATACCGTTCTTTAAACAAAACTGAAAACTTAGTTCGGCACAAAGTTGACAGTTTTGTGTTTAGGAACTTTACCATAGTCGGAATAAAGTTCGAAATTCAATAATGGCTCCATGTTTTGAACCTGGGTCTGAAGATAAACCTTGTTTTAGAATAAGGGGGTAAGAGTTCGCCAAAACTTGCAATATAGTGAAAAAAGTTAAAAACAAAGCCGTTGTAAGACCGTCTAAAATAAATGGTCTGCTTTTATCAAGAATATATGTAGTTTTGAGATTGTTTTACCGATTGTTAGTCTATCTAAAATAGATGGTCTGCTTTTATCAAGAATATAGTTTTCAGGTTGTTTTACCGATTGTTAGACCATCTAAAATAGATGGTCTGCTTTTATCAAGAATATAGTTTTCAGGTTGTTTTACCGATTGTTAGACCATCTAAAATAGATGGTCTGCTTTTATCAAGAATATAGTTTTCAGGGTGTTTTACCGATTGCAAAACACTCTGAAAACTATATTCTTGACCAGCAGACCATCTAATTTAGAAAATAGATGGTCTGCTTTTATCAAGAATATTGTTTTCAGGATCTTTTACAGATTGTTAGACCATCTATTTTATCCTGCTTTTATCATGAATATAGTTTTCGGAATGTTTTACCGATTGTTAAACCATCTATTTTATTCTGCTTTTATTTATTTTATTATTTATGTACACACGGTAAAATACAGAAAGATACAACATGATTATAATTTTAGTACAAAGGTACTGCTTAATTCATTAGAAATTTCTCCCAGAAAAAATAAACAAAAAATTTACTTTACTTCCAAATTTACACATAGGCGATTAGATGACTACGAGTACTATGACGATATTGTTTTTTTTAAATTGCATAAATCACTGATCCCACCTCCGGCACCCAACCTAAAATTAAACTTTGGATTAATGTCCAAACACTTTCAAATTCCGTCGAAGCCTTTCATAACTAGCAACAAAAACCGTGTAAATCAAATAGCCTACAATATTACAATTTATTTCACAGAATGAAAGCTCTATTTGCCGAACACAATCGATGAATGCAAATTTTAACACCTGCAGGATTAGCATAGAACACTAACTAATCTTTAGAACTTACGACAATGCGTTAACAGAAATTACATAAGAAGCAATGTTTCGCTTTCAGCTGCACAAAAGCGCAACTTAGATAATAATTACGCAGTTCGATTTGTAATTATGAATAATGCTTTGATTGTTGCGTAAAATAGATGTTTGGTATAGAATTGTCTACAATGGACTGGACTATCGATGATGACTATCGTGATCTTTTGAGTATTTGACTACTAGAGATCGGATATTCGGATGCATATTTACCTAAAGTACGTTTTTGTCCAGGCAAAGGATACAAAGTATGGAAACGGCTTCTTAAAATATTTTTTTCCCGGGATCGCGGGGTTCCATCAATAACAGTGTGTATATAAAATGTTGGTATTCCTAAGCATATCAAATATTTCTTATATATTATATTTAGAACTAGACAAGAATTTTGTGGAAAATAAAACAAAGACACAAGCAAAAACACATACACAAGTAAAAAAAGACTAATATTTAAGGCTTCTACATACTGGCGCGACACCGGTAGTACAGTTTTCTTGAAATTTTGTTCTACCGGTGTCGCGCCGCGTGACAAGTCGCGCCAGTATGTAGAAGCCTTTATTCACAGTACAAAAGAGTAGTTCTTAAAAACTCGTCGGTCCTGGAAACCGACACTTTTCCCTCACCGAAACGCGCTTCATAGTAGTCAACTCTCAAACTTTAGGTCAATATGCATCCGTATACTTTTAATTTGATTTTCTAAAGATTGATTCAGCAAATAAGCGAACTACTGTCTCATTGGTCTAGTGGTCGTAAGCGCTACTTGCTAAGCATGAGGTCCTAGGTTCTATTCCCAGGTCGAGCAATGTATTATTGGGTTTTTCCATCAGGAATTTCTCAATCCGGAGTCAAGATTTGTGCCCGGTTGATGGCAATAGGGTCGCCCCCTATTACATGGGACTTAAACATACCTGGCGAAATATGAGTGTAACAACCTGTTTTTTTTGATATCCCATAACTCTAGGGTTATATTCTGTAGGTAAAAATAATACTAAAACTCCTAGTATAGGTGGTCCAAAAATGCATCGTTTCGGAGATATCATCAATCATAATTAAATTAGGTCAAAAATTGTCACCAGTATGACGAATCTTTACTTTGGCGAGGTTGCCAAACTTCGCAGTAGTGTAGTAAAATAAATAGTAAAATAAAATATGTAGGTATGTTGGTATCGGGGCTTCCCGGCGGCAGCTAGTGAAGGGAAAGCTACCTTGTCGACATGTAATATTTCACGTAAGGGTGTTTTACATTAATAATCGTGGCTTTGCCGAATTATTTTGTATGAAAAATGAAAAAAAAAAATAACGAAGGATTGGAACATAACTCATATGCCAGTTGATTCTTTGATATGACCTCAATCATACCCTAGATTTATGGGATATAAAAAAACACGTTGTATAGGTACACCTCTGCCTAACCCTTAGGGGATTACAGCTAAAAGCTAAAAAAATATAATTATATTGAGGGTCAAACAATACCAGTTGTTTGTTGCTTCGGTTATCGTCGCCTCAAGGCTTCTACATACCTATGTAGAAGCCTTGAGGCGACGATAACCGACTTTAAATGATTTTATACTGAAGATCACGTCTAAACGAGTAGTGTTCATTATTTGAAAAAAAAATATGTTAAATTAGAGCATTTTTTCAGTAATTAAATATGTGAATATTTTAGAATATGTTTATATTACATAGTGAAATTAATTTGTAAATTTATGTCTAACGCGGATAAAAAACTGAGAATGGCGCAAAATCTACCAAGCGTATTTTTCTGAAACCTTCACCAGTTTAAAGATAATTTAATTATTGATCTTTTAGTATACGCTTTTTATTACAATACCTTTTGTATTGTGTATAATAAATTAATAATGCGTCAAATTGGGGACAACGCTCCTTGATGGGCGAGTCCTATTACTGGCTGAACGTACGACGCGTGCGTGAGCTCAGTACAGAACACGCAAGCCAACTACTCAAGGTAACTGGCATAAATCTCCGTCTTAATACCAATAGTTTCAGTGTAATCACATAGTGTTCCTAAGAGTCCCGAAAATTGCTTCCTGAGGGTGCATCAAGACTTGTGTTTTATTCAGGTGGCATAAATCCTTAACCAGTGTTGAACAGAAAACGTAAATCCTATGCAGGGGTTCGGTTAGAAATACTTCTTGATCAGGTGTTGAGAAACAAACTCTTGAAGACAGCAGGCTGCCCGAATACCTGGAACTATAGGTGCAGGACGTCAGCGCCGCTTGGACTGGCAGGCCTACACAGACACCGGGATAAAACCCTGGATAGGCATTACACCCTCGCTACACATACACCGCGTCCAGCGATCACGCCCGTCCGGCACATCTGCTGGTGTTATGCTATGCTAGCTTATGTTAAATTCCGATCAAAACTATTCTGAAGTAATGACAATTATAAACTAATATCCCAGGTTCCACTGGCCTTCTGTCTTGATTTACTTTAGCAAACCACAAACAAATCTTAGTTAAGCCGCTGCGGAATTAATCTGGCCAACAGCAACTTGATCTTTCCTACCAAGGTTAAAGAAATTAACCCTATTCTTTAATTTATTGTCCAGGCCACAATGAATGAAAGATTAGGGTTAATTTCGACGCTATTCTTTTCGCTCGCACAAGGATGCACTTTCCTATAAAGCCTACTTAAATTAAATCACTAATCATAAACTCATTGAGCATCAGATCGTCTGCACTCTGCAGAATTAACAGTTAACTGCCAATTTCTCTATAAAAGCTAAGTTTTATGAGCTAGTACTAAGCACTAACTTGTAGTATTATAAAGGCTCATTTACACGTCTCCAGTCTATATTTTTATAAGTTCGATATTTTTTGTAAAGGTGCTACGAAATATTGTGGTAAAAGCATCATTGTATGTGTGTGACATCTTGATAGGTTTTAAACATTTTCGACAGGATGAGCCTATAATTGGAATGTCACATAAAAGAAAAAGAAAAAAACTGGTCAAGAGCGAGTCGAACTCGCGCACAGAGGGTTCCGTACGTATATATAATATGATGTTGACGATTTCGGAAAAATGGTGCTATTTAGAGACATAGTTTTATTTTTCCTGTAATCTTTACATAAACAACTATCACATAGAATAATTTTATATTTTTATCTATGCAAACTTCGGAGATAAAAAGGGGGAACGGTATTTTTTTACATTTTTCATCAAAAGTCGGAAACTATGACGCAGTCAGTTCAGTCCCTTTTGCAATTTTTTTTTTTTTTAATTCTTTTCTTTTTGCAAAATGGGCAAACGTTATAGCATTAGTAGTTCTTGAGATATCCAGGTGTGACAGACAGACAGACAGACTTAGTCTCACCATAAGGGTTCCTTTTTACCATTTTGGTACGGAACCCTAAAAAGAAAGAAAATACGTTTATTTTCGGGAAACTTGACGCAAAGAAAGAACACAAATATTAAAAAAAACAAGTTGCGGGAAAATATGATTGCCGTTTTGCGTAGATGTATATTGGATTGGATTATAAATAAGAAATAATCGGGACTAGTAGTCCATTTTAAAATACTTTCTGGAATATTGAGAAATACCAATTACTAAACCGACTGTGTCAGTTTACGTAAAATTCAAAAGCGATTTTCGCCCAAGGCATTGATATTTTATTTAGTTTTACAAACTTATACCCCGTTTATTATAACATTAGAAAAACAATTGTCTTCGTTATTTCGATATAAAAGTCTAATAAACTCCGTTATTTCACGATAAATACAAAGCACTGTAATCTATTTACCATTTACGTTAAAAAAATAACTTTAAAGTGCAGTAATTTCAACAATATTACACAATAACGGTCGTTATTTTGCCGTTATTTTTCTAATGCTTTAATAAATGGAAATAATAATAAAGGGTTATCGAAACCATTATACTATTTACAACCTATGTCCATTGTCCAGCAGTGGACGTCTTTCGGCTGAAGCGATGATGATAATGTTTGGTTTTGTTTATACTACTATATACTATGAATTAGGTTAAGTTAAAAAATTTACGTTTCAGTTGAAAACCACTTTTGAATATTACGTAACTGGCTCCGCCAATTGTCGGGTTTTTGACGAACACAAACCCTCTTATTACAAAACAAGGTTTATTTTCAGACCCAGGTTTAAAACATGGAGCCATTATTGAATTTCGTACTTTATTCCGACTATGGTAAAGTTCCTAAACACACAACTGACAACTTAGTACCGAACTAAGTTTTCAGTTTTGTATAAAGAACGGTATTTCAATCACTGTTACGTTCTTATTACAAAAACTGGCTCCATGGTTTAAGCCATGTCAAAATATGAATCTTGTTTAGTAATATGGCGGATTGGGATTTGCTTTGCGTTCGAGGACAGTGATCGTCGTAGGTTCGTTGTACGTCCACACTTGACGCCGCGAACGACGAAACCGAGAACGGCTCCGCTCGTGCTCGGCTCATGCTCGGCTCGCCTAGCGTAGACGCAGCTTAAGGCATTTATGCTCATGGCTGCACATTCTGTCTGGCTCATAATGTTTTTGCCACGAAAAACAATCGTCGAGACGTGTAAATAAGCTTTAAGAACCGTTTAGAAACCAACGTACGCATCGTAAGTCTGTAATTTCAGCCCTGCATCTGTTCTGGCCCTCATGTAATTACACAGGGTAATACAGGCCGGTTGAATGGAGCGCGAACCATACAATAATGCCACCAATTTAAATCGATACCATCTAATTCTATAAATATGTGTAAATAACTGGTTTTCTAACGAGAAAGATAATGATAATGACCTGCTGATTGCTATGTGTATAATTTTATTGGGAAATAATCTGAGATTACCTAAAAAAAAAATGATCCACACTATAGTGAGATTTTTGTTCTGATTTGCGAAAATTCGCAATCGCGTACACGTATTGTTACGACATCCCAGCCTAAAACGGACGCTTTGGCAGAATCATAATAATGATCTGCGTACAATTCATATACATCCCGCAATTCATCTGTTTGACAGCTGCTATTTGACATTAGACTTCACTATAGCAATTTATAATTTGTGGACCATTTTAAGAAACTCGATACAAAACTGTCAAACAGATGAATTGCGGGATATGAATTGTACGCAGATTATTATTATGATTCTGCCAAAGCGTCCATTTTAGGCCCCCAGATATCATGTCAACCTTTTCGCAGCACCCAATAAAAATAAAACCACTCATAAAATACAAAGCCAAAGCCGCGGATAACAAAAAGTGATCCATAAATCTAAGTTCGGCTCCGACTTGCGCCGAAGAAAGCCGAAGAGCTAGGAGCGCACGCGCCGCGTTTTAGCGATACGCCCTTGTAATTGTGTAGATAATTATCATCTTAACAATTTATTGCCGTTATTATTTTCTTAACCATTAGCCGCTTTTTAATGGAGCGTAAAACATCTATACCTTAGCGTTATCTTAAAATATTGACGGTAACACGGAAAAGGTAGTACTCCAACTTTAATAGGTACTTATGAAGGTAAATTAATTGAATGATCTACATTTTCCTGTTCTTGCTAAGTAACCAATCATGTTTCACAAAATATTATTTAAAAAAACTATATCTCCGTATTGCTCAAATGCTCAATATAACAGTTAAGACTACGATGTCCCATAAATACCTACCTACTAGTTTTCTTCAATAATTTCCTTTCTGACAATAGTGAACAGACCCTAAACAAAGCGACAGAACCACACAAATAAGCAAATCCTATGCTCATAGTACTAGCTATCCCTCATCATTCATCATTCGCAGCATTATGCTGAGCGGTGGCCGTATTGCGTGGATGTGACGCATATTTTCCCCCTACTTGTTCTTTTTGTATTTATGTTCTTTCTTTGCGTCATGTTTACCGCAAGTAAACGTATTTTCTTTCTTTTCATGTTCAGCCAAAAGACGTCCACTGCTGGACATAGGCCTCCCCCAAGCATCTAGTGCTTGTCATTTGGGGAGGGAGGTTGCTATAATCGCCACCCTTAGCGGTTGGCGTTCGCAGTATGATGTTAAAATGCATGGAGAACGCTGCTGCCCATTCTCTAGTAAGTCCCTTAGTCGCCTTTTACGACACCCACAGGAAGAAATAGGATGGTACTATTCTGTATGTCCGGCACCACACGGAACGGTTATCTCTCTACGTCGCGTGGCTCTAATCAAGCAAATTAGCAATCACAACTCCGGTCCTCTCGATTATACGATACTGTTACTCCTGACTTCGTGAGTTGCATTCGAGATTCGGTAGTTATGGTTATATCAGTACCCATCACTCTTATAATAATAGTAGCAGAGTGCACGTATAAGAGTGGTTGACGTCTTGAAAAGCCAAAGTTCACGTATTTCTCCAAACCACATTAGAAAACGCAAATCCAACTACAACTTCGTACATTCGCAGTTCAAGCATAGACATTTTAACATAACCCACACAATTACAAAACAATTACGCGTACAAGGAAACTCAGAACACAGCAAATCCATGTCGAAAGTTATCTATTAAGGCTTCGGTTGCACAGTGCGAGCTGGCCAACAAGTCTGTTACTGCAGTTCAGCTACTCGCACCGTGTGACCGCATCATAAAATTTATTGTCCTGTGCGTGCCAGTCAGCTCACACCTGAGTCTTTGCTATACGCGCTACTTGCCTTCCCACATCAGAAGTGACCGAACGGCGCTGCTGCCTTGTGACAAGGGAGCAGCATAGCAATTCACAACCATTCGACAAGTTGTCGTATCGAAAATGACACATTTTCAATAACCGATTTACCTTGCCCCCGACAGCAAATAGCTGTCGGAAGAATGGCGGTCGTCCTAATTGATTTAAACTGACAAAACTTAAGTGTTTTGGATTTGTGAACAGCTTTTAGAGGACTCCTTTGATAACATTGATTTATGCTCGATTCGGTACGGAAGCGTATCGAACGCTTGTGAATAGCTATGCTGCTCTAGTCTCTCAAGTAGCAGCTACTTGCTACTGCCATGGCAATTACTCTCATCGTGTTACCTATTGGGGCAAGCCGAGCTACTGCCAGTACACAGTGGCAGTACTAGTACACACGCGTATGGCAGGGCAACTACTGCCATGCGAGTACTCAATGGCAGCTATCTACTGTCAGGTCAGCAGCTCATACTGTGTAACCAGGTCTTTAGAGAGAGACACGGTCAGGTGGGGCGAGCGGGCGTCCTAAATACATAACTGTGATAAACAGAGGCGATACAAATTAACAACAATAATCGAGCCAACAAGGAACCGCAATAACAACGGAAAGTGTTCCCAAGGGGTAGACGAGCACAACGTGCTCAGGAGGACACTTAAAAATAAATAAATTGTGACGGACTTACACTTCATTGGTTTAGGTAATTAAATAAAGGTAAACAAATCGTAAAAAGGATTTTTATAGATAACACTTTCTTGTTTAAAAATACGTTGTAACTTAATATTATACGAATTAAATTTATTTTTTATTTTTACGATTTGTAAGCGTACGAACTTTATAATTTATTCTAAATCCACTCTTCGTAGATCTAACTGCTTGAGCACATTTTTTTTGTTAAACTTTATATAATACTATAATATTTTTAATTTGTTAATTGTAAACAGCCCAAAAAGACAGGTTCTCTAAACGTCAACGAATTATAACGTTGCTAAATTGAATGACGTAACATGACAACTGCAGTGACAAGTATTACGTTTCGTCGGTTACTTGACAGGTTTTGTTTGGGTGCGCCAAAGTTCACCTAAATTTTCAACTCCGATAATTGGAAATCCGAAAATGTTCTTCCTAACATTTTTTATCCTAACAATCACAATTCCTAACTACTCTGTTTCTAATGTTCATAATTCCGAAGCATTTAACTTCATAATGTCAGTAGCAATAAACATCTAATAGACTTTTATTTGTTTTCCTATATTTTCTCAACATAACCATCTTTTACAATATTATTCAAAGTCATATTTTAATTTTATTTATAGCGGTGTGTACCTGCAAAGATATCCATAGGTTAGGTTAGGTTAGAACTGTGACCAACTACGCGCGAGCCGAGCGAGCGAAGCGAGCGGTGCCGCGGGAGCGGCCGGCGAGCGCTACCTCGAAATTGGTCGCGAAATTTTTATAAGTATTTGTTTATAGTGCCCCCAAGACGACATTCTGACCTGAATTTCATTCATTTAAGACAAAAATCTGTGAAACGACCTTAAATCATTCTAAACAGTTGGTTTTTAAAGACATAATTATCTCATGTATAGTTATAGTTTTAGGGATAAAAGCGTTATGATAAAAAACAGTAGGAGTTTAAATATATTTACATTAATGATATTATTAATTACAATTTTCGGAAACATGAGTGTTATGAACATCGCCGGTAGCACTACAAATAGTATGAATGAAAACTTTAGGATGAAAAATTTTAGGAAGAGTGATCATTCGGATTACAAATCGTTAGGAAGAACAATTTCGGGTAAAGAACTTTAGTTGAGCCAATATGGACCCGTTTTGTTTACATTTATTTAACTACCTAAACCAACGGAGTATAGGTTCTCCTACTGCACGATTACTCTACTCTACAACTCTGTGCTGCTCAACGGAGTCGTTCGTTCGTGGCTTTCCCCCTTTCATCAAAATGTTCAACGTGGGCTACTACCTTCCCAGAAGTGGAAAACATATCTCGGGACATACCAGTAGTCAAAGTCAAAGCATATTTGTTATGGCAACACTAACTCTGTAAAATTTAGAAATATAAAATTCATTTAAAATCCTTTTTTCTTTATGCAAAAAAAAAATACTCTCTTTATGTTGAGGGTACAAAGAATAAACAGATGGTGCGCGCACGTTTATTTTCGCCTGTCGAGATAAGCGAAGCTCTTGATACGAGAATATTGTAAACTCAAAGCCACGTGTGTCACATACGAAACAGAGATTATTGTCTCCAAACCAAAAACTTGCACATTGCTTATGAAGTTATGTTATGAACTTATGATTCACTCTTGCAACAACTGCATTGTCCTAATTGTCGCCACAAAACATACAAAAAGACTTCGACATATTGAACTGAACAACATTCTTATTTGCCCACTGATTTGCTCAACGAGTACTTTAATAAATCAATAAAAAAAAATAACAGCTGTGTTTTGCAAGTTGACCACTTGAGTGCTCGACTGTACCGCAGTGTAGCGACCGAGGAGATAGCGCGTCGGGAATACGGGCACAACGAATGGACCGGGCACACGCGAATTATATCTAGATGTATGCTAGCATATTGGTGCCGTTAGCATTGTGTACGCGAATGTACGTCGCAGTATATCTTATTGGCGAATTTACTTTGGAACTATGTACTAGTTAGGACCCAGTGACCTTTTTTCATGAGGATTTCTTCATTTTTCCCCTTCCGCTAGAGGAAAGCGAAGGGTTTTTGCCGATCTGAATGGCGCGAAAGAACTACGGTGGCCCTTAACAGCATATAGAATCAAATTTTTCCAACTGAACAGACAGTTGTGCTGCTGGGGAGTTTGTTGCGCCACTTCTTCTTCCCAGCTAAAGCACTATTAGGAAGTGGTGAAGGGTGGGCGTTTTTGGGAGACTGTCTTATGTAATTTTGACGTTCGAAAAGTGCTGATTCTCAGCCTAGTTTGAATAAAAATGACTTTGATTTATATTATTATGCAGGTGTAGCAGCATCAACATCGCCCGTCGGGCAGTTGCCAACCAGACTCAGCACCCGTCTGGTCGGAGGATCCTCCCTTTTCTATAGAGGATGAGTGAACTTTACACCCTGTTCCTCATACCTCTAAACTGGCTCCGGGAATTGTGCGGTACCACGCCGACGCCGAAAAAGCTCATAGCGGAGGGGGACTAGATTGCAATGACCTAGGGCTGCTGAGCATAAGGTGGTCGGTCCTGGGTTCGATTCCCGGGTCGGGCAAAGTGTTATTGGGTTTTTCCATCATGTATTTCTCAGTAGCAGCCCGTATTCTGGATTTGTGCCCGGTTGATGGCAATAGGCTCGCCCCATGGGACTTAAACAAAACTTGCGAAATGTGGGTGTACTATAGGTACACCTCTGCCTAACCCTTCGAGGATTACAGGTGTAATGTTATGTTATGATTGTGAGTACCTAACACGTGATTTCCAAACCATTAGGGCCTTAATACAAAACAAGGTTTATCTTCAGACCCAAGTATAAACCATGGAGCCATTATTGAATTTTGAACTTTATTCCGTCTACGGTAAAGTTACAACTTACTACGGTATACAAAACTGACAACTTAGTACCGAACTAAGTATTCAGTTTTGTATAAAGAAAGGTATTTCAATCAGAGTTACGTTCTTATTACAAAAACTAGCTCCATGGTTTAAGTCAAAATATAAATCTTGTTTTGTAATAAGACGGTTAAGGTTTTAACTTATTATTGAATTTATACCTAACTAATATTAAAAGTTGTCATAAAACTGAAATATACAGTACGATTCAATCCACGACCACAAGTTGATGTGTACTATCACAAACAAATTCTATCTTATAATATTTTGGCAGCAGAATTCACTAGCCAAACCAGATTTCACAAATTCACACATTCAGTGACTTTATCGGCGATATCATCTGACATATACAAGCCATGACTACAAAGAAGCAAATATTGTTGTAAACGAGACGCTTGTTCAATAATCTGATACTCACTTTGATAAAATGCCGATCGAAAGTTCTAGAATCAAATCCAACCTCATGAACTGATGGTACAGTCAACAAAAGAGATAGATGTGCGGGCAAATATAAATATGGAGGTAAACATTTTAGCAATTGGCTGGCAATATATTTATTGTTATAGCTTCCAATACACAAGACGCTCAAACAAACGATAACAAAGATTGGCAAATCAGCATAATCACAAAACCACAACGGGAAGAGTTAGTTGTTTTTTTTTCCTTTTTCTCGAAATGGACACATTAATTTGCTGTCTGTATCGAAATATTATGAGCAAACTAATAATTGATGCAGGTATTGACTATTTAGGTACATACCAAATAATTATCACCTTATTATAATTCTACATATAACATTTATAGATTTTAAAAGAGGAAAAATATTCTAATTTAGTTTTATTTCCCTGTTCGACGATCAGCAATATGACATTCCTCATTCCGCTAGGGATTTTATTAGTACCTAATTATTATCATAGGTAATTAATATTATGAGTACTTAACAAAACTTGGAAGTTGGGTTCAACCTTCGTTTAATGCCACACAAGACGACGACGTAGCCCAATTTCTAATCGATTAAAATGTTCAATGTGTCAATCAATATGTCAAATCAAAGCTGTCAACGTCCATCTCAATTAATTTAAATATCAAACGAAAAAATCAAGTAAAAACCAAAACGACTAACAAATTATGTAAATTAAAATTATTATATGTGGGCCCAGTAGTGCGTAGTATTGAATTAAGACTAGATTCGGTATCTATACTAGTCAATTGATATTACGGATTAAAAAAGTAAACAAAAACTGGCACATTTTTTTTTATCAGATGTCTGAATTTGAAACTCTGAAAGTGCTTAAATTGAGAAAAAAGCATTTTCAAATTTGAGACTGGTACCTTTTTACTAAACTCTCAACTCTTAAAATTTCTGGCACTTAGAAACGTCTTATAAAGTCATTAACTATATGAACTTGTAGATAATTGAGCATTAATTAATAAACAATAAAATCGCGACCCAATTTTACAAAACTACTTAAATCTCGGAAACTAAATGCCGAGAACTGAACCCTTTTTGCTTGCTACACCCACATTTAAAGCTTTTTATATAAACAAACTATCCATGCACAAATAATGACAGTTATTTTTATGTCCACGCCAAATGTTATTTTAGTCTAGCAAATTAAAAATCGGATATAGTGTATAACAAAGATTGTACAAGTCATCATTGTCATCTTGTAGCATAATCGGAACAGCAAATCGCTTATTCGCTTTCAATAATACTATTAGCATTCTATCTGTCGCCTTTCAAAGTTGCAATGCTATCTCGTACGGTTGCGAACACAATTAGTTCAATTAAAGCAAACACGAACAAACAGTTATCGCCCTTATACAAAAGTGATATGGCCAATAATGGCTTGTCAATTAGCTGGTAAGTGTAACTAGCTATTTTGTAATGACATGATGACTCAACGTTTAGTTCTGCTTATTAGTTTAGGAAAGTGACGCGAAAATCTTCACTCATGCATTCAATTCAAAGTATTCAAACGTTTCCGTTTGTTATAAATGTTGTGGGCAGTTTCTGGTGACTTTTGAATTTATTTAAGATAAATACACTACACCTGTATGAATTCAATAATAACTCTTTCAATCCAATATGGTTAATAAATCCATGTACAGAAAGAATTAAGTAAGCAACGTTATTTATATAATTTTTTAATTGGGTTTCGCTGAAATACAATAATAATTAATCATGTACTTATAATATAATATATGGGTCCGTTTGGTGCCGGAAGTAAAGAATAGCAACATCCCATATCTTCACGTGGGCGGCGTAAAAGGCGACTAAGGGACTTACTAGAGAATGGGCAGCAGCATTGTCTATGCATTTTTAAAACCATACTGTGATCGCCAACCCGCCTGCCAAGCGTGGCGATTATTGCAAATCCCTCCCCCTCATTGGGGGAGGCCTATGTCCAGCAGTGGACGTATTTCGTCTGAAATGATGATGATGATGATAATATAATAATAATTTTCCTGTTGGTGGGTGTTGTTGGTGTTGTGTGTGTTTGTCTCCACTACTAAAAATGGTTTTTAAACCAACCAAAAACACAAAAAAACAAATATACACAAAATATAGGACATATCTATCATAGTTGGATTGGAACCTATAATTGACACATGATTTGTTACCTAATAATTATTGTTGAAAATAATAATTATTAGATAAAATTATAATAAATATTAATGAAAATAATAATTTTTAGATAAAACTATAATTGTTAGACTACAATCATTAAAACTGATTTAGTTACCTACGTGGTAGAGTTTGGGGTAAATTATAATTAGAATAGATAATCCTCTGATGGCAGTCGATTATACCTGGAAAAAACTGTCATTAAATACTAAAACCTAACCTCCATTGTTGTAGGTACAGTATTTAAAAATAAGAAAAAGGTAAATGATTTCCATTGTCTATGGAAAAAAAGAAACAAATTGGCTCCAGTATTTACAGTCTATTTAACCTCTTGACCGTCGCAACAAAAAGAAAGTTACATGGCGCGTTAAACACGGGAAATTCGTTCAAATTACTGTTTAGCAGCGTTTTACTCTAATTGCTAGGATTCATCAAAAATATCGCATTGAGGGCGAGCGTCCGCCATTACACCACGATGACAATGACAAAAAAATTGGCGGGAAAAGTGACGTTTACAACGTCTAGTTACAGCGCGTTTTACCAAATAGGATGCGTTCTTTTAAGCATATTATTTATAACAAAAAAAAACACGGATAAGCTTGTCTATAAAAATATTATGTAAGTAGGTAACTTATAGGATTACATAGCACGGGGCCCGACAAGCCAACTGGTAAAAAGGTCGATAATTTAGCTAGATTGCATCTATTCAATACTAAAAATCAGCTTAGTCCTTCCTGCTCGTACCTAACGAATAGCTTATATTTGCCAAACTGTCACTGAGAAAGAAGAAAAAAGAAAAATTGTTGTATTGTATTATTATTATTATTATTATTATTATTGTATTTGGACGTCGCGTCTGTCACTAATGATCGCGGTGACGCGGGCGCAGACGTGCTCTATTGTGATTTGTGGTGCATTTGCACGACCACGTGGTTTCTAAAGACCTTTTTGGAGTCCCGCGTAAAATGTCTATAGCGCATAATTATTATCATCATCATCACACTAATATTATAAAGGCAAAAGTTTGTGAGTGTGTGTGTGTGTTTATGTTTGAGTCCCTTATTGTAATATAGGGCGTTTCTATTGCTATCAACCGGGAACTAATCTTAACTTTAGACTCCTACTGAGAAATCCCTTAAAGGAAAACCTAGGAATCAAACCCAGGACCTCCTGCGCAGCAGGCAGTCTTTGAATTTTATGACATTACTAGCTGAAACCGCGGGGCGCAGCTAGTAGCTTATAATATTTTTCCAAAAGTAAATGAGGAAGACTGTAGGCATAATTGGACTTCTAACCGAGCGAAACATTGTTCGCATTGTGATCAAACACAATAATACTTACAGTTGCCATTCCACAGCATCCTAAAATAAATAGTTAGGTGATGATTTAAACATCACACATGATGCATTTTTTTAAATACCGATACACAGCAGGAGAATTATTATTATTAGTTAAGGATAATTTCCTTTTTACCGCTCAATAATAATTATTTGTACATAAACGACGAAAAATAGAATTATATTTGTATGATGCATTTTTTTAAATACCCACCGATACACAGCAAGATAATTATTATTATTAGTTAAGGATAATTTCCTTTTTACCGCTCAATAACAATTATTTGTACATAAATGACGAAATATAGAATTATATTTGTAAATACAGAACCCGCTATAGTGATGGGAATCATAGTCATCACGGTTTTTATAAAAGTTACTTTTCAAACGGCGGTAACGCGCGGTACAGTGACCCACATACTGCAAATCGTTGCTACTTTCCAATGTAAGTATAAATTACATATTTTTTAACAATTCGTGTCATCCACGACAAACCAGCCTTTAATCCTAACACTAGACTGAGCGAAAGGCCTTTGTCTGTTTAAAAAGTTAGTCTAGCTAGACGACCTCATTCAAAAGTAACGAGTCATGTTGCTAGATTGATGAGAAATTGACTGTAATTTTCGCCACTTGATGAATCCGACATAAACGTTATTGTTAAATCTATCCGTCAACTTACACAACACTTTTTAATGGACTCGCAAATAACATTTCAGTTAATTTCGAATTTACGTTACATAAAACTGTATTAAACACCTAATCTACAGTTAATATTTCGACAGCTATCTCATCTCTTAACATCAACAACAACAAAAAAAAAGAAAACCATAGACAAATTCGAGTAGGTACAGAGGACTTTTTTAATGGACTCGCAAATAACATTTCAGTTAATTTCGAATTTACGTTACATAAAACTGTATTAAACACCTAATCTACAGTTAATATTTCGACAGCTATCCAATCTCTTAACATCTACAACAACAAAAAAAGAAATCCATAGACAAATTCGAGTAGGTACAGAGCGGTTATGTAAGCCAGTATTATCGAGCAAACAGGTGAAACTGAATGCCAGTAAATCTAATCCCAAATCATGGCATGAAACAAAGGAGACGGCGGCGGCGAGGCGAACTTTCTCCGCACTCTTCATTAATCAAACTGAATTAATCTAAATAAAGCCGCTGAATACTCTCGAGGTACTTACATTATTATAAACTCTTAAGTAATCGGATTATTTTGTCGATGGAATCGGAAACGAGTGACGTCATTGGAATCCGGAACTGAGAAATTGATCTCGTTGATTGACTTTGGGTACTGTTGTCTTATCGGTTGAATGGGTTTTAAAACTAATAAGGTTGGTAGGATAAAATCAATCTGCCCAGCCTTTTCCAAACTATGTTGGGGTCAGCTTATAGTCCTACCGGATGCAGCTGAATACCAGTATTTTACATGGAGCGACTGCCTGTCTGACCTCCACAACCCAGTAACTGGCTAATACGATACCCCTTGGTAGACTTGGCGTGCCGTATGGTCCGGCACCATACGGCACGCCATGGGGTATCGTTATAAATTTAAATCTAAGTACAATTTTTTTTTCAGCCAACTACTTATATACCAACGATCTAGTACATAGCTGAAAAAAGATTAGTACTTTGATTTAAATTTAATCAAATAATCACGACAACGCTCTAGAAATGCGACGTTGCTAGGTCGCGCGGGATGAACGCTACAGTGTAGTAATTTTAGAGTCGCGTTTTCTATGAGTTCAGTTCACAGAAAACTGAAGAGGTGAAAATACTTTTCACTTTTCTGTGGCATTAATGTACCTACTTCTGTCGCATTAAGAATATTAATTAAAATAATAAAAATATTATATTTCACATATCACCTACATGTGCACTCGCCGGGTCAGAAGCTAGTTGCACGGTTCCAAATGGTATGGAGAAGAGCCGGCAAGAAACTCCACGGTTACTGTTTTAAAAATATGTAATTGGCTTTTAGTTATCAAATTACAGTGTTAGTAGGTATGGGAGGACAGTTTAGGCCCATCAACAAGTACCAGGTACTTAACAAAATAGAAAATGGTCTACAGTCTATTAAGCCTACAACGTTCTCACATTCACAGAATATTTAAAAAAAATCTATACAACGTGTTTTTTTTGATATCCCATAACTCTAGGATATGTTGAGGCCATATCAAAGAATCAACTGGCATATGAGTTATGTTCCAATCCTTCGTTATTTTTTTTTTTCATTTTTCATACAAAATAATTCGGCAGTCACGATTATTAATGTAAAACACCCTTACGTGAAATATGACAACGTCGACAAGGTAGCTTTCCCTTCCCTAGCTGCCGCCGGGAAGCCCCGATACCAACATACCTACATATTTTATTTTACTATTTATTTTACTACACTACTGCGAAGTTTGGCAACCTCGCAAAAGTAAAGATTCGTCATACTGGTGACAATTTTTGACCTAATTTAATTATGATTGATGATATCTCCGAAACGATGCATTTTTGGACCACCTATTCTAGGAGTTTTAGTATTATTTTTACCTACAGAATATAACCCTAGAGTTATGGGATATAAAAAAAACAGGCTGTATAGAATATTATTAAAATAATAAAAGTAAAAACTTTGTTGAAATTAAATTTGTAATCAGTACGTCTATACATAGAGTGTGTTTACATTGTGTAGCATGTATGTATAAAAAAACCTCGCATGCTCATCATAAAAATAAACAACATCAAACATTTATAATTCAATGAATGTAAGAGTTTAATTCAATACATTTCACCTGTCGCTTCAATCGAATTGTGCTGTCAAAGTGTTTGTTCAGATCGTTTATTTGCAATATAATCCTGGCTCTTTATTAACTATCGAGGTATCGACGTTCCATTCGATATAATTAATGCGATTTGATCTCGATTCATAATCGGTTGCGACTCGAAGAGAACGAATACGAGTGCAGTGGTCGATTGTCAAATTAATGAGGTGAGGTGTTTGGTTTGGGGAATATATTTTGAAAAATTGTAGAATTTTCCGCATCTTCAAATTGATTCGTTTGACCTCAGCTTCTTTTAGTAATTTTTGGTTTCTTTTAAAAAGCAACTAAGTGACAATTAATTCAAACAAAGTCATCAGAAATTCTCAAAAAAAACCGGTCAAGAGCGATTCGGACTCGCGCACCGAGGGTTCCGTACGTATATATGATGTTGATGATTTCTGAAAAACTATGCTATTTAGAGACATCGTTTTATTTTTCCTGTAATCTTTATAAAAAACTACTATCACATAGAATAGTTTCAGATTTTTATCTATGCAAACTTCGGAAATAAGGGGGGGGGGGGGGGACGGTATTTTTTTACATTTTTCATCAAAAGTCGGAAACTGTGCTGCCTAAAAAAAATAAAAAAATGTTTGAGAATGGGCAAACAGCGTTCTTTCATATGATACCCCACATGCCCTAGTAGCCCCACTTCTTATTTTTAAGACCCCCTTTCAGTCCCTTTTGCAAAAAAGGTATATTTTTTTAAATTTCTTTCTTACTTGCAAAATAGTTGGGCAAATGTCATCTAAAACTATTCTAAATTTCAAGTTGATAGCATTAGTAGTTCTTGAGATATCCAGGTGTGACCGACAGACAGACAGACAGACTTAGTCTCACCATAAGGGTTCCTTTTTACCATTTTGGTTCGGAACCCTAAAAATGGGGACTCGAGTGATCGTTGTCAAAATACTAACAAAAATAGCCTTTGTTTGCATGACAACGAAATCGAATTGAATTTCACACCTGCACAAACGAGCTCTCATCTCCTTATTTGCGCGGCCTGCAAGCGTGACTGAACACAATCCTCTCACACATGATCACACCCTTTCATTTCAACGTGAACACAAATAAAACGAACATTCATTTTCATGTTGTTTGTTTTCATACACTCTTCTGTTTTCATCTCCCGGGCTTCACTGATTGAGTTTTGGCGAATTACGTACGGGAGCAAAAATTGTGGCTAAATAATCCGTCAAAAATCTCAAGCATTTCTCCTTCAATCATAATCATTTATTTGTCAGAATATGGTACAGTTTATGGTCTTAAGATTAGAATCAATGGTATCAGCACATTCTGCCAAGTGGCCAGGCATGCAAATATTAGGTACATGATACAATTATTAGGTTAAAATTACCATTTGAGGTGTGTTTGGGTGTGCTTTATCGGCTGTTTTCATTAAACTGAAATGAGCTGAGTGAGCACTGAGCTCAAAAACTTGAATTATGTAATAATTGGCATATACAGTTAGTGCTCTTAGTACTGGAACACAAATAATCTAGCCTCTCAAACCTTTTTTTTTTCTTGTGGGATATTATTAAATAACTTCTCTCGCTCTGGGCGGAGCGGGAGGCCATGTCAGACTTTTACTGACCAAAACCCGCCCATGCTCCTTCAGTTGCCTGTGCCAGGGCCACAATATCCCTTTCAGACAAACTCGCAACGCTGGGAAGCATTGGCCCTAACGAACCCCGTCAAATTTTCTTCTATTTTGGCTGTTTTCAATAAACTAAAATGAGCTGAGTGAGCACTGAGTAGACTGAGCTCAAAAACTTGAATCAAGTAATTCAAATTATAATTTTTTTAATTTGAGATAAAGAAGTTCAGTTCAGTCATAATTGGCATATACAGTAACTGCTCTAAAAAGATCTAGCCTCTCGCCCCTTTTTTTTTTTGGTTGGGAAATTATTAAGTAACTTCTCCCGCTCTGGGCGGAGCGGGAGGGAGTGTCAGACTTTTACTGACTAAAACCCACCGTGTTCCTTCAAATGCCTTTGTGCCAGGGCCATGATATCCCTTTCGGACAGACTCGTAACCCTGGCAGGCAGCCTCTCGCCCCTGAAATTTAAATCTGGTCCTGTGAATTTAACTTAAACGCAAAGGTAGGATAAGTGCAACACCAGCATAACACTCCACCAAAACCTCGACCCATAACATTTATAAAATTACACATTGTCTACATAAACAACAGTTAAGCTAAGTAGATCTCGCTAAGACCATTTACAAAACACTATCTCTGCTCCCGTTTATATGGGTCTTATTAAACCTCGCTTTCGAACAAGGCACATGTGAAAACGAGGCGAAATCTAATGCCTAGTAGTAACTAGTAAAAGCCGGGGGTAAATTATCGTAGGCTCGCAACGGGCCAGCGATGACTTATCGAACATTAATTGTCTGTAACATGCCCATTGAGCTGCTGATTAATGTGCGTATGCGCGGCTGCCTTCAGCTAGAACCCCTATTCTTAAACGCGTTGATACATTCAATTGTACGCATTTGGTGTTATGTCGAGTAATTTTAGATTTGGGGAATGGAGAGGTGGTCCAAAGTGCGGAATGCTCCTAGGGTAGAAAGCTGTTCAAAAATACTCTAAAGCTGTCCCCGCAAGTGACAATACGAATACTAATGGTCTTGCATTTTGGTTCCGTGTGGTGCCAGACGTAAAGAATAGCACCATCCCATTTCTTCCCATGGGTGTCGTAAAAGGCGACTAAGGGACTTACTAGAGAATGGGCAGCAGCGTTCTATACGCATTATAACACCATACTGCGATCGCCATCCCGCCTACCAAGCGTGGCGATTATGGCAAACCGTCCGTTTGGGGAGGCCTATGTCCAGCAGTGGACGTCTTTCGGCTGAAATGATGGTCTTGCAATTTCGTGTGGTTAATGACTAACCTGCTGTTGTCACAGTTCTTATGCCACCCATAGGCCTCTGACTTGGCTTCAGATGCCGTAGAAAAATATCTCTCTCAGGTTTCCTCACGATGTTTTCCTTCACCATTTTTTAACCAAGTGTACATTTTGATACAAGTGGAGAATGTTTGTTATTGCATTCGAGGCCGAATTAACACCCGAGCCGTAGGCGAAGTTGTTTTTGAGCCGAGAACTGCAATACCAAATGTCCACGTGTATCAAACGACGTTTTTCAATACACTTTTGAAGAAATAATATGAAATAACGAAAAATATTTTTGTCATGAATTATTATGAAACTATGATTTAATTTTCTTTTTTTTCTGCGCTTTGCTTTCGCCGGGTTGAAGGAGAAGCAAAGGTATAAAGCCGATAAACAGCCTAATATTAAAAATAGAAAATTCAAATATTTTTGAGTTTAGAACACAAAATAAATGTTAATTTGTTCATAAACGTTTTTTTTATTGTATTTATCATGGTATTCTATATAAAAAATTTATTTAAATATTTCAAAAATATTAACGCCGCAAAGACGCATCTTTGCCGAGATTTAAAAAAAAATCACCTCCGAATAGAGAGGACCGTCTCTGGCGCGAGACGGTGTGAAGTGTAGTTATAAGTTATCTGTGGCAATTTTTATTCCCGCACACGTGTCGGAAAATAAAAAATCGCAAGGTGTGAAATACATTGCATTGTGAACCTAATCGTAGTGCGATATGAACCAGTTTTCGAGGAAGTGTATTGAAAATAATTTTACAATACGCACATGAACCCGAAAAGTCAGAGGTGCGTGCCTTGGGTGCGAACTCGAGACCTATGACTATGACTTAGCAGTCCGACGGTCACACCACTAGGCTATCACTGCTCTTATGGTAACACCGACACACCCTGGGTACTAAAAACCTTGGCACCTTTGCTGACTAAAAAGGGCAGCCACATTTTCACCAAGTCATGAACTTTTCTTGTACAAAGTGGTAAAAAAACAAAAAAGAACCTGAAATGTTGTTCTTAATTATTAGAACAATAACTCCTTTTGAGGTTTTTATTTACTTCAATAGAATAGAATAAAATACTCTTTATTATGTATACCGTAAAAGTTACAGACATAATTGTTGTTACATAAGGTGACACAATGGGCGGTCTTATCACTAAAAGCGATCTTTTTCAGATAACCTTTGGATGGATTAAAGGGAGAAGCAGAGACAATACTGCAGATAGTCAGTGGTGTACCATTGACATATAAGTACTTCAAATACACCGTGTAAAGCTACGTAGCTCGTGAGTCGTGCCGATACGAGAGGAAGAGAAGAAATCTGTTGCATCCAAAAATATGAGGAACAGAAAAGTTGATCTTTAATCAAAACAAAGATGCAGAATAGTAACCCAGTTAACAAGTGGAATTTATTATATAATATTTATTCCAACCACGCAGAAGGTTCTAATGAGAACTTAACACGAACACGTAATTCGCGGAAGCTTTTGATGCTAATAACGTTATTTCATCTATTATTAAGCAGGCAGTGTCATACTAGAGGACATAAATAGAAACGGCACCTGAGGTAACTAAGTAATTAACGTGTGGAATGAAAACAGATGATTCATTGTTGCTTTGCTCACTAATTACAAGGATTATGCCGTTTTCACTTTCAGGGTTTCATTCCAGGTTGATTTAAAATAACTATTCAATAGGACCCTATTAGTTAGTTATAGGGATTTTCAATACACTTCCTCGAAAACTGGTTCATATCGCACTACGATTAGGTTCACAATGCAATGTATTTCACACGTGTGCGATTTTTTATTTTCCAACACGTGTGCGGGAATAAAACATTCCACAGATAACTTATACCTATACTTAGTCCATTTGGACGGTGTGAATCTGCATTGAACCAATTTTGGTTCAATGCAGATTCACACCGTCTCACGCCAGAGACGGTCCTCTCTAATCGGAGGTGATTTTTTTTTTATCTTGGCAAATATGCGTCTTTACGGCGTTAATATTTTTGGAATAGGTAAATTATGTTTATAAATAGAATACCATGATTATTACAATAAAAAAAAACGTATAAAAACAAATTGACATTTATTTGTGTTCTAAACTCAAAAATATTTGAATTTTCTATTTTTCATATTAGGCTGTTTATCGGCTTTATACCTTTGCTTCTCCTTTAACCTGACGAAAGCAAAGTGCGGAAAAAAAAAGAAAATTAAATCTTAGTTTCCTAATAATTCATGACAAAAATATTTTTCTTTATTTTTTTTTTTTTTTTTCAAAAGTGTATTGAAAAAGGTCGTTTGATACACGTGGACATTTGTTATTGCAGTTCTCGGCTCAAAAAAAAACCTCGTCTACGGCTCGGGTGTTAATTCCGCTTCGAATGCAATAACAAACATTCTCCACTTGTATCAAAATGTACTAACTATTTTCGTTGGTCTAGTGGTCCACCACGAATTTCTAAGTGGTAGCCCGGAGTCTGGATTTGTGCCCGGTAGATGACAATCGGCTCGCCTCCTATAACAATAACTGGTGAATGTGGGTGTACTATATAGGTACCCTCTGGCTTACCCTTCGGGGATTACAGGCGTGATGTTATGTTATTCAATAGGTAAGATTGAGAATGTAAAATTCTTGTACTACCAAAGTACTCGATTAGATCGACACGCAAGACAGCGGCGTATGCGAGGTTTCACAGGAGAGGTCCAAGAACTGACCCCTGTGGAACCTCACCCTTGGTTCATAAACATAACAGTCCTCTCACAAAGGAGAATGAATTAATTACTGCCACCGATTTGTAACCAGATTTCATGGTCCTGAAAAAGCTGATGGTTACAGCATTGCCAAATAGTATCTGATTGTGGGTATATTCTGTAGGTGAAGATAAAGGTTTTCTTTTCAGAAGTCGTCAATCAAAACGAATGTTTGACTCGGCAAAATACCTACATATTCGTACACACACGAATGGTTTTACTGTTAAGGGTCTATACTAACTCAACGCCACCTCACTCTTTATCTCGCTCGCACAAGTAGCTGGCGGTCACGCGAGCAAGCCAGACATATATGAAAATATCGGTGCCTTGGAGTCTTCTCTCTGCCACCCGGTAGGGAGAAGACTCCAAGGCACCGATATTTTAGTTTATTTCTTTATACAGTGAATATAATGTGAAATTAAAAAAAAATAACATAAGACCTGCTCAAAGTTTTATTATCTAATTTGAAGTGTTTTTTGAATACCAGCAGTGTATTGTTCGGTTTGGGGATAACTTTGGATTTTTTTTTTATTAAGAAAATTTTAAGTAATCGTGTTTTCGTCAAACATAGTACTTAACATTAATCCTCAACTTTACCATATATTTATTTCAAAACTAATGCTGCAGTATTTTCGACATAACGAAGGATCATGCTAAGCCATTTGAGGTAGTATAGGCTCTTTAGGTTTTCAATTACTCGACAAACAAACCCTTAACAGTACACGTGTAATCGTGCTGCAATATGCATAAAAGTGACTCTTCAATCATAACAAAAAGCATATATTTCTTCTTAGCAGCAGTAATTGTTCACGAAGTGCCCATAACGGCGCAAGAGGCCGCGTACTACGAGAAGCAATTTATATAATTTTCTATTCGTTCGATCTGCAATGAGATACCATTCAAAGTGAACGGCTACATGGAAGCATGGCTAATGCCTATGCATTACTTTTTTTTACCATCTCTGACGTAGAAAAAATCATAGTGCCAGTTACGTAACTCTTTGGAGCCATAATGGAGGTTGCGCCCGCGCCGTGCGAACTCCGAAATGTCGAACAATCCGACAGATTATCTGATTTATATTATAAATAATAGACGTTTATGAGCTCTCCGAGAATTTTCTCTCACGGCATCGATTGGGCGAACATCGAAAACCGCTAATTATGTAAGAAAATCTTTCATAATTAGCGGTTTTCGATGTTCTACGTCTAGGTGGAGCATTCTGTGCAAGTATGGGATGGCAACACCGGGATGGTTTTTAGACAGTAAGAGTCTGACAGACCTCTCCACTCGCCCCAGGGTGGAGGACATCCAGGAGGATATTACAACCCAGAAACAAAAAAAAAAGGTGGGACATTCTGATTGTCTATAGTACATACAGACGGAGTTACGACGACAATATAAAATTAACATAATCCGTTTGACAGGTGAATTTTCTCTGTGTTCTGAAGAGAGAGTAATATTAGCTTCTGCATTATATGCTGTTAGGTGCGTCTTTACTTTTACGATGTAAGTAAGCTGTTGTAATAAAATATCAAAATAATTATTCACAAGATTTACAATAAACAGTTTAAGAATAAACATATAACTAGCTTCTGAACTCGTACCTATTAATGTTTGAAACACGAGATAATGCATCAGAAAGCTACATACAGGGAAACCTTTTATGATACAATAGCTAAATTAGAAGGGTATACGAGTAAAAGTAAAAAATGTAAAAATTGTAAAAGTATTTAAATACTTCTACAGGGAAACTACGAAAATCATAAAATATGTTGATAACAAGGAAATCGGAGCAGCACGAAGCGAGATCTACATCGAACACCGGAATACGGAAAACTAATTAGAACGATTCGACCACAGATTCGTAATTAAAACGATTAAATAATTACCCAACTCGAATTGACGTAACATAACTTTATAAATGGCTATCTTAAACCGGAGTACCTCACTTTCTTGGGAGTAGATAAAGTTAACAGAATATCGCCAAGTAACCTTTACATTACAACTAACTTTCTGATGTCGGCTTTTAGATAGATTAGTTTAATTTTCATTTCTTATCAAATCCCAGCGGTTGTCATCTGGCCCTTTTGCCCTTTATAACGTAACCTACATTAGCAAACGAGGCATTGTTAGTTGTTACATTCGATATTCAAAAGTTCTTCATTATGTAATGAATAACGTCAGATGTAATTTTCGGAACATCATTCGAACTTTGGATATCGGATCAGATGCAGGTCAAGTCGTGTATCGGAAGAGTTTGATTTGTATTTCTAATGTTAGTGGCGAATGTATATGTACGATCGTTTCCGTATCTACATGATTTCCCGGAAATTCAAATTCGTAAGGCACATTAACATTTATATTAAAAGTTGAATTAGAACCATCACAAAACTGATAGACACGATATGACATGGAACGAATGAAGAATTTGACGCCATTCCACAAAATAACTGCGTATCCAATGCATTCTTAGCAGAGAAATAAAGTGCAAGTAATCCAACCAAAAAACAATGCAATAAAATAGCTCAATTAAAAACATTATACAGCAAACCTTTTAATTGCAAAACTCCTCATTAATGCACAATACAAACGGCCAGTGTTACGATTATTGAGGCTTTTACATATGTATACAGACTAACAGGGATATAAACCTCAAACTAGTTACTAGACTGTACTTCTAAACGAAGCGTAGCCAATTCAAAGGCAAAACTTTTCATGAACGACAATAAAATCCTAATAAACCGGTGGCGTGGCTATAACATCGTTTCTTACTTAAACCAGCAAATAGTTGCGGTTTATATTAATCGGGTTTTCGAAAACCATTAAGAGGATTGTTGTATTGATTATTATCTAAATGGACTAAGTGAAAACTTGGCTCAAGAGTATGCGCTTAGTGATATTAAAGATTCATATCTAGGTGATCATTCTTCTTGATTTTTACTATGTTGTTGTTCGCTAGATGAGTTTGCTTCCTATGGCTTTCTAAATATATAAGTGATAGGCAATATTCTTTCACGCCAATCATTGTACACCTGGTTTACCTATTAGAAGATCCATTAACAGCAACGCGTCTACTAAGTCCTAAACTTTGAATTTAACGCATATCTACTGAATATAATTTCAATGATATACACACATCAACACCGTCTAGGGATATTTTGTATAAAGTTCTTAAACTCAAAAAATACTAGCCAGTTTTAAATTCTTTTGAAGAAAGCTTATTTTGTAAACCTTTTTAAACGATTCTAAATTTGAATTAGAAAAAATAAATTAAAAACAATAGAATTACGCGGCATAATGGTAGCGAAGTCCGAAGGTTTCATTTACCTACAGTTTTTGGCTATTTTTTTGTGTCAAATTTAAGTTTAATTACAAGTTATCGGTTAATTTCGAATAAATGTTATTGTGTGCATCATGCAGCGGCGCCATTTAATGAGAGAGGAAATGTTAAGGTCAGTAGGCATGCTCAACGGAGTATTGCTGAGGAGATTGGAACAAGACAAAACGTGATATCAAGGTTATGGTCACGTTATCGTGCTACTGGTGAAGTGTCTGAAAGACACTCAGGCGGGAACCGCATAACCACTCAACGACAAGACCGATTTTTGCAAGTTGCCGCGAGAAGACAACAAAATGTTACGGCCATGCAATTGGTTCAGAGGCTCCAGTCAGAGCACCAGTTGCTTGTGAGTGACCAAACTGTGAGGAGAAGGCTGCATGAAGTTAACCTTCATGCTCGCAGACCGCTTCATACTCCAGCACTACGCCGAGGAAATCGTGGGCGACGACTAGAGTGGGCTCGTGAACATTTGCTCTGGGAAGATAACCAGTGGTCTGTAGTGCCGTTTACCGATGAGTCCCGGTTCGGTTTCCATCCCGATACACGTAGAGTACGTGTTTGGCGAGTTCCTGGTCGTGAGAGCCGTCTGCAACATCCTTAGGAAATCCATTCCTACCACGGCGGGACAATTATGGTTTGGGCGGGAATTCGTGTTGGTGAAAGAACAGACCTAGTTTGGATCAGAAACACCATGACGGCTGAAAAATACCGTAACGAGGTGCTAGTACCAATAATCTACCCCCATCGACTACAAATGGGCCAAGAATTCACGCTCATGCACGATAACGCCCGGCCGCACACAGCGAGAGTGGTGACGAGCTGGTTGCAGGAGCAACACGTATCGGTCTTAGGCTGGCCCGCTCAATCGCCTGACCTAAACCCTATAGAACACGCGTGGGACATGCTCCAAAGAAGGGCTTTGAGGAATTTCCGTGCAAACATTGCGGCGGAAGAGCAACTTTTTTTGCATCTTAGCCGGACCTGGGACAATATACCGCAGCAAGACTTGGATAACTTAATCCAAAGCATGAAAAACCGTTGCAGGACCGTTATTAACGTCATGGGTGGTTTTACTGACGATTTTTCACTTATCTGTTAAAAACAGATTAATTTTTCTTATTTTTCAGTGTTTCTTGAGAAACACATTCATTGTTAGTTTTACCATTATTTCACGTTTTTTCTTTATTTGAATAAAAATTGGTTTACGCAAAAAAATAGTTTTCTTTTATTTTGGAGTGTAGTCTGATAAATGGGCTTTATAAAAATATATGCAAGTTGTATGTTATTTTTAATAAATTTTGAGTAAATTGGGTAAATCCAAAATATCCCTAGACAGTGTTGATGTGTGTATATAATTTCCTTCTGTGCCACTTTTTCATTTGTAGGGTACAAATGAAAAAGTGCCACGGAAGGAAGTTCCATTTACAAATCTCATAAGACGCAAAAAGCAATCTTTGAAGTCTTGATGATTACTTGCATCCACAACATTAGTTGACTAGACAAACAAAAACTAAGCGAACAGCAAACAAATGTATCTCTCCCTGAGTGTCTACCAAAATATTTACAGTATTTTATCACCTAAAGAGTGAAAGTTAAAGACTTTTACTTGGAAAGTACTAGAAGAAATAAAAATAGTCAGTGTTAAAAGCTTCCATCTTATAAAATAAGGGTGTATTCATGTAGAACGCTGGCAACCGACGCTGATATGTCGGCGCCATAGATATACAAAAAACAGTCAAACACAAAAAACTTATTTCTTATATCTATGGTCAGCGCCGACAAGCGCTGGTTGTCAACGCTGGTCGGCGCAGGCAGTTTTCATACTTTTTGACAAATCAGCGCGAACCGTCGCCGATATGCAGCCTGATCCTGATCCTATGATTAGTCAGCGCCGGTTTGCGCTGATTTGTCAAAAAGCATGAGAAGCGCTAACACATCGGCACCGGTTACCCATGAATACAACCTTAAACACGAGCACACTCAACTGGACATGGTTTATAAGTTTTACAAATATAATCCGGTTAAGGGAACGGGATACATGGTATTAATTTAGTTATAATTGGTGTTTTTCGTGGTTTAGTCACATGAAATCTAGACGGCCGACTGTCCGGTATAAGAATTCTAGCACTCGCTAGAGGTATGTTCTTCAAGTAGTAAAATCCTACTACAAATGAAGCACGACATGTATCACGGGTTTTGTAACATATTGTATGAGATATTCAACACGATTTGCGATATGTTACCCACCCTCATCACACAGTAGAGCATACTGATAAAAATTGTCAACTGCTCCTAAAATTTACTCCTCTCAAGCCAATAAATTTGTCATAGGCTTACGGTAATTATTAGCGGAGTATTAGGGTACAACGAATTGTAATTGTTGGTCCAATTACAATTCGTTGGACACTTTATCAATGACAGCCTATTTTTCCCAAGATGTTGACTAAGTAAACAGTTTTAAATTATTATCAATTTCACATCCTCTTCATATATTTCTTTAAAATCCATGCCTCCTTTACATTGGCTAGAAAAAATTACTCCGCAATAAAGATGCCAGTCATCATCTGCCAGTCTTTTCCCGTCCGCCGCCCCCTTTCACACTGGACCCGAGGTGGCGGCGCGTAGTGTTGCATGCGCGCCCCTTTCAGTCGTCGCGGGTGGGTCAAACCCCTCTCCGCCCCAGACTTGAGGAGGCCCGCAGAGGCGGGCCGGCACTAGCCGGGGATCACGGAAGTAATAACAGATCCCAAGATCCCTGGTGCAAGTGTGGGAAGGGAACACTGGGGTGGTTTTTAGTCAGTAAGAGTCTGACAGACCCCTCCACCCACCCCAGGGCGGAGGACATCCATGAGGATATTCCACCCCGTAAACAAAAAAAAAAAAGGCTGCCAGTCTAACCGGATGCAGCTGAATAACAGTATCCTACATGGAGCGACTGCCTATCTAACCTCCACAACCCAATTACTGGGTAATACGATTACGATACCCCTTGGTGAAACTGGTTGTCAGACTTTCGGGCTTCTGACTACCCGTAACGACTGTAAAAGATCCAGGAATGACAGCCGGCACCAACGGCTCAACGTTCTTTCCGAGGCACGGAGGAATCTCGGTATGTAAGAATGTCACCTATGTGACCCATCCATGGACTAACCACGGCAAGTGAAGCTTGACCTGATCAATTGACCCCTGCGGGTGTTATTACTTAGCCACGGCCCCTCACTAAAGATGCCAGTCAAGGCTCATGAATTCTCACAATAAAACCCCGCACCTTTGCCATATTCTGCCATTCTGTTGTGGAATGATAGTGCTTAAAATTATACCCGCTATTGTCATAAGCACAATAGAGCCCCAGTCAAATTATTTTATTATTATGGACAATAATGATTTGCGTGGGTGAAGGTGCCGGAAGAGTAGGTCATCCTTGAAGGAAAAACCGACGATACTCGTATTGATGGTGAGATTAATTCCAGGCTGTAATGCATTTTTTGCATGAACACAAGGTGGAAAACGGTAACATAATAGGAACAACACTGGATGGCACGCATTGTTGTGACAAAATTACTTCGGATTTTCATTCGGAAAATTCGGTAATTAAGGCGACGTCACGTCTAAACGAGTAAGTAGCGTTAATGATTTGAAAAAAATATATGTTAAATTAGAAAATTTTCTCAATAACTTAATATACGTATATTTTAGATTATGTTTATATTACATAGTGAAATTTATTTGTAAAGTTAAGTCTAACGCGGATAAAAAACTGAGAATGGTGCAAAATACACCAAGCGTATTTTTCTGAAACCTTCACCAATTAAAAGATAATTTAATTATAGATCTTCTAATATACGCGTTTTATTAAAATACCTTTTGTTTTGTGTATAATAAATTAAAAATGCGTCATATTAGGGACAGAGCTCTTTGATGGGCGAGTCCTATTACTGGCTGAACGTACGACGCGTTGCGTGACCTCAGTACAGAACACGCAAGCTAACCACTCAGGGTCATATATCTGCATCTTAATAGATATCCGAGTTTCTAATCATGTTTTGAAGAAAAGCTTATCTCAATAGACGGACCATTGAATTTAATCGTTGACTATCACTTATAAGCTACAACAAAACACGAATTCTATTAAAACCTGAAACCCACCTACCTATCTATTAAGTACCTACCAACCTATTTGTCTACACACATAACATAACAATAACATAAGTAAAGAATAGCACCATCCCATCTCTTCCCGTGGGTGTCGTAAAAGGCGACTAAGGGACTTACTAGAGAATGGGCAGCAGCGTTCTCTATGCATTTTAACACCATACTGCGATCGCCAACCCGCCTGCCAAGCGTGGCAATTATGGCAAACCCTTCCTTTGGTTGAGGCCTATGTCCAGGAGTGGACGTCTTCCGGCTGAAATGATGATGATGATGATAACACACTCCTGTAATCCCCGACGGGCTAAGCAGAGGATGGAGGGCGTACAAAATCTGTCAAATCTGTAATTTCAACAAAATAGCCCATCATTAAAATCAAAAATCATAAGTCATTTATTCAAACTCAGCTGGGAATCAGCACTTTTAGAACGTCAAAATTACATGAGACAGTCCCCCAAAAACGCCCACCCTTCACCACTTCCTAGTGGTTTAGCTGGGAAGAAGAAGTGGCGCAACAAACTCCCCGGCAGGTGCAATCAGCTTCCAAACTACCTAACTTGTAATCCCAGCTAAAGGCAGTAAATATAGCTCGTAGATGTTAATAAGGAAACAATGTAAGCAAGATACTCAACGTCTCACGAGATTCATTGGCGGAGGACTAACGAGACCAACAAGCATCGCGCCGGCCATCCACTACATCTACCAGGCACTACAGTTTCATGTTAAGCGAACCAGCGACCTTTCGCGTAAGTGGGATAACAAACGATTCAATACATTTTAAACTGCTGGGACATACTGTGAAATTTTCAACAGTGGGCCATTTTGAATATTTGTTACACCAAACTTTATAAGAATGACCTCTAGAACACATAGCCCGAGTTAATAAATCAATAAATTCATTTATTTCAGGTAGTTTATACCTATTGCCAAACATAAATTAATAGGAATCAAATAAAATACTTAACTAAAGTTAAATGTAAACAAAATATATAAATTAAATTAAATCAAATAAAATATAAATTAAGAAAAGATACTAACATACTCGTACAAAACAGATGGATAGGGCGCAAAATATAGGCTCTACTGAAAACACCTAAGCGGATCGTAAATCAGTTAATTCTATGGTGTATATGAACTGACCAAGATTATGTCCGGATTGTTATATAAACACATTCTGCCTTATTACAAAACAAGATTTATATTTGACATGGCATAAACCATGGAGCCAGTTTTTGTAATAAGAACGTAACAGTGATTGAAATACCGTTCTTTTTACAAAACTGAAAACTTAGTTCGGTACTAAGTTGTCAGTTTTGTGTTTAGGAACTTTACCATAGTCGGAATAAAGTTCGAAATTCAATAATAGCTCCATGTTTTAAACCCGGGTCTGAAGATAAACCTTGTTTTGTAATAAGGGATTGACATTGATATTTTTTTTTATATATACAATGACATGAATATTTACTTTGTAAAGTATTATATTATTTTCATTATGTAAATGTGAAGACTATGTGGGTCCTTGTTTATTTTTGCTGGTTTCTTTCAGTTAGTTTTTACCATGGTCTGGCAGTTTGGGTAATTTTTGCGGCCTAACCAAATTTCCTTTATTTGCTATTGTTCGTTGAATCGTTTGAGCTGCACGACTACTGACAAATGCGTGCACTGACTGGAGAGGTCCACTCAATCTGTGAGGTTCTTTCCTAAAAAGCCCATTTCAGACACCAATGTACATGGTCTTCACATGATCTGGCCAAGACTATGTCTGGACTTTAAAAGAGACTGTGACCTCTGAGTTTGTCTCAGAGTAGTCAGATAAGAAACGCCGACCTCATCTAGTTATAGTAAAAATATGATTGAAGTGTTTGTACAAACCTACTTACAGAAATAAAATCATTTATCATTTATATGAAGCTATGAATCGACCCGTCCTAAATTGTATTTGAAAAATGATCCGTGGAGATTATAATATGTACATCTTAAGGCTTCTACATACCAGCGCGACTTGTCGCGCGACGCGACACGGCACAAAGGCCCCGCGTGTCGCGGGACGAGCGGTGCCTTTGTGTCGTGTCGCGTCGCGCGACAAATCGCCCCGGTATGTAGAAGCCTTTATCCTAACTATAATATTATAAATGCGAAGGTGCGTTTGTTTGTTTGTTAACTCTTTCACGCTAAAACGACTGAACAGATTTGGATAAAATTTGGCACATGGGTAGACCATAACCTGACTAACAAACAACAACAAAGGATACTCTTTATCTCGGTAGTATGTTCCCATAGGATAACTTTGAACCACAACGCGGGCGAAGCCGCGAGCCTAAGCTAGTTATTAATATTTAACAATATTCAAAAAATTGTATCTACTTAGTACAAAGACATGAATGATGATGATAATAATATTGATGTTTCCATTGAAAGCTTTTATTTAAACATTATAGGGACAAAATATTTACCACATAACACTCTAGAACAGGGATGGGGAAACTACGCCCCGCGGGCCATCTCCGGCCCGCGAAGCGTTGAAATCCGGCCCGCGACCATCAAACAAAAATCAAGTGAAGTTTTCGTATTGTTAGAAATTTCATTCTCATTGGCAGTGTGCGGTTCGCATAAAACAGTTCCACATGTCACAAAGACCAGCGCTCTTCAACCTTCTACTTTGCAGCTAACTTAAAAGTTTAATTTAATTGCAATTTCTTTATTATTTCAATAGTTATTTTGTAATAAGTATTGTACAATAAACTAGTGTTTCAGAAAACAAATAGGTATCAATATTTTTATTTCAGTAAATAATACCTATAGCCAAAATTGCAACAACTTGGCCCGCCATATATTTCGTTAGTAAATATTGGGACGCGAAGGAAAAAGTTTCCGCATCCCTGCTCTAGAATCACTGATGTAACATACGCTATATCCATAAATATAAGATTTATATTTCTATGGCTTTAACACACGATCGCTATTTCACAGCGGGCCCTATCACAATACCAGCTCTGCGACACTTATTTTTAAATGTCGCAGCATCATGCTGACATAGGACCATTTTAGCCTCCTACAGGACTTTCTGTTTTTATTTTCATTTTACTTTTGTTTTTTTATGTTTTATTTTATATTTCTATGAGTGTGGTTAGTTCTCAGTCATGACGTGCAGCTGCCGATTATGATGTAGATGTGTTTTGTGTAATGTTTACCTACTCGAGTTTTATGTTTTCTTATGCACGTGTTTCTGTGATATTTAAAATTATTTTTCTTTCTTTTCTTCTTTCTTTCTTCTAATACACACATGAATAGCTATACCATTCTAGTTTGCTGTAGCAGTTCACACGTCAACAATTAAGTTCAGTCTTCAGAACTACGTACAGCGCTACTGAAAGTCATTGGTTTCTGGTTTCTTCCGTTAGTATAGAGCTTTGTTTGTGCTTTTGAATAGCTATATTCTCCTATTCCTTTTCATTATTACCTACGTAATTCTCAATATTTTAAGGCTCTTACACACTCACGCAATATCGCGGGCGCGACAGGCACCGACAAAGAAATTGTGCTACTCTAGTTGCGCGTCGCGCCCGTGATATTGCACCAGTCTGTTCGAGTCTTTAGAACTGATTATGCAAAATATTTATTTCTTTTTTACATTTTTTACTCTAAAATTATTATTTCTCTTAAATTTCATTTGACAATCCTTATGAATTAATACAGAGAGAGAGAGATAATATCAATCTTTGTACCCATGAGCCCATGACCCTACTATCGATTCAAACTACACAGTAGATAGCTGTCTTCACTCACCCTAGCAAACCCATCCCAATTAAGACGCAGATATATGCCAGTGACCTTGAGTGGTTAGCTTGCGTTTCTGTTCAGCCAGTAATAGGACTCGCACATCAAGGAGTGCTGTCCCCAATTCGACGCATTATTAATTTATTGTACACAAAACAAAAGGTATTTTAATAAAACGCGTATACTAAAAGATCAATAATTAAATTATTTTTAAATTGGTAAAGGTTTCAGAAAAATACGCTTGGTAGATTTTGCGCCATTCTCAGTTTTTTATCCGCGTTAGACATAACTTTACAAATTGATTTCACGATGTTATATAAACATAATTTAAAATATTCACATATTAAATTATTGAGAAAATGCTCTAATTTGACATATATTATTTTCAAATCATTACCACTACTCGTTTAGACGTGATCTTCAGTATAAAATCATTAACCCCCTTATTACAAAACAAGGTTTATCTTCAGACCCAGGTTTAAAACATGGAGCCATTATTGAATTTCGAACTTCATTCCGACTATGGTAGTTCCTAAACACAAAACTGACAAGTTAGTACCGAACTAAGTTATCAGTTTTGTATAAAGAACGGTATTTCAATCACTGTTACGTTGTTATTACAAAAACTGGCTGCATGGTTTAAGCCATGTCAAAATATAAATCTTGTTTTGTAATAAGGCGGTAAGAGTCGCTTATCGTCGCCTTAACAGCATGTCATCCTCTTCTATACCTATTAGCCGTCGCGTCGTCTCCGAAGTCACCTCCTTTCTAGCCACTCCTAAATCATCATCAAATACTGTTGTTTATTATGTATAGTGTAGATTAGAGTAGGCTTTAAGTTCTTGTTTTTAGGGTTCGGTACCAAAATGATAAAAAGGAACCCTTATGGTGAGACTAAGTCTGTCTGTCTGTCTGTCACACCTGGATATCTCGAGAACTACTAATGCTATCAACTTGAAATTTAGAATAGTTTTATATGACGTTAGCCCAACTATTTTGCAAACAAACAAGAAATAAAAAAAAAAATATCTTTTTTGCAAAAAGGACTGAAAGGGGGTCTTAAAAATTTGAAGTGGGGCTACTAGGGCACGTGGGGTATCATATGAAAGAGCGCTGTTTGCACATTCTCAAACATTTATTTTTTATTTTTAGGTCGCATAGTTTCCGACTTTTGATCAAAAATGTAAAAAAAAATACCGTTCCCCCCCCCTTATCTCCGAAGTTTGTATAGTTAAAAATCTGAAATTATTCTATGTGATAGAAGTGTATGTAAAGATTACAGGAAAAATAAAACGATGTCTCTAAATAGCACAGTTTTTCAAAAATCATCAACATCATGTTGTATACGTATCGAACCCTCGGTGCGCGAATCCGACTCACTCTTGACCGGTTTTTTTTATTATTTATTATGTAGATTAGAGTAGGCTTTATGTTGTTGTTTTTTATATTTTAAATAAGTATTGTGTTTTTTTATATTTAGGGAACTTAGTAAAATAGTTATTATTTTTAGATGTTATTATAATTACTGCTAGTTTTTTTACCTTTTTCATAGTTTTAAATTGTAAGTTAATTTTACGACCACGCTATCGCATTAGGTTTACACCTGGGGGCGAGCACGGCCTACTGTGACATGACTTGAGTCACACATTTTATCACAGTTTGACCGATAAAACTGTTTTGTCACAAAATGTTAGTACAAATTGACATGACATAATTTATCTTGTCTTGTCACAAAACCTCTTGGCACGCCCGTGCTTGGCCCGCTGTAATGGTAGTTGTAAGGCAGATTTTAATAAATAAATAAATAAATCATCTTTTTCACAACCCATGCATCTTTTTTCTTGTCTTTTCTTGCTACTAAAGCCATCCTCATTCGCAGAACATAATCAATCATTAGGTACATCTGAACACATTCTAAACCTTGATTTGTAGTTTTCATTTCATTCATAATATTCTCGTAGACATGGAAAGTCGGATATTGGTTTTTTAATGCTCTGTAATGCGAAATGGAAGTGCATAAGTAAAGGCAAGTATATCTCCATGTCCAGATGTATGAACATTACAGTCTGAGAGCAATTTCCTCGCTTCCTGCAATTAGCGCATAATTAGTATGGAACCTGACCGGAACTTGGACCACTACATCCCTTTGGTTCATTTCCTTGTCAGCTTTATGGTAATTTGGATTTAGAGTGGATTTCTTCGATTTCATTAAGGCAATTAAAATACTCAATTACTGCAAATAATAAAACATAGTTATACTTAATATCTAGCCGTTTTATGTCTTGCTACCATACCGTAAACTGTATACCGTGTACTGTATGGTTTCATATTACTTCAAACATTAATTATCCCACTCTATAAACAGCTCTGGACGACCAGACCCGAAATCTTAGAGAAAAAGCTTTCTATTAAAAATATTAAAATCTTAAGACCACCCGGTACGCATGAGAACACTCTTATCAGTGTAGTATTCAAATGTAGCTTTAAACAATATTCTCCATCCATCATCAGATTGCTTTAAAAGTGGAACATTAACACCTCCCCGTGCTAAAAATATCACTACATAGATCAAGAGACACAGAAATTAATTCATGTTTCTTCAGACACCACACTATCTATTGCACATAACAACTATAATACCAACCGCCATAGGCGTTATACATTGTATAAAAATACAACTACTTATTACAAATATATTTTACGAAGAGGAGTCGTTAATAAAATCTAGATGACCGAAAAAGATAACGAAAACATAACTTTCTCATTATAATTGATAGCTAAAAATTTGACGTTTCTAAGATATACAACATTAGTTTTTGTTTTAAATACTAAAACCGAAAAGGGGTCATTGTACTCATCATTCTGAACAATTTTTTCTATGGAACCAACCTTGAAAATCCCATAGAAAAAATTGTTCAAAATGATGAGTACAATGACCCCTTTTCGGGTTTAGTATAAACAAAAACGGATGTTGTATAGTAAGAAGAAAACTAAGAAGGGGAATGACAAATGTGCGCAGAAACAAATGAGTTCACAACTGGCAGATCATTTGCTCGCATCACGATTGACGGATTACGAACTGAGAACATTTGTAGATTGCAGATCGTCTAGACTGCTAGAGAACAGCGGGACACACTAACTACTTATTACCTACTCATTATGGTGGAAACATAAAACTTATACTTACATGAACTTACATCACAATAGATTTCGATACGGATATTTCCGTTTACACTTCGAGAGTTCGTGTTTACGTCTGTCTATGGTTCCGTACCCAAAGGGTAAAACGGGAACCCTATTACTAAGGCTCCGCCGTCTGTCTGTCCGTCTGTCACCAGGCTGTACCTATCTCAAGAACCGTGGTAGCTAGACAGTTAAAGTTTTCACAAATGATGTATTTCTGTTGCCGCTATAACAAAAAAACTGAATAAAATAAATATTTAAAGGGGCTCCCATACAACAAACTTGATTTTTTTGCTTGTTTTTGCTCTATATTGATAACGGCAACAGGTAAACGCTTGAAATGTTCACAGAATATTTAGTTATATATTCACTTTAAAAATAAATAATGAAATTATAATAAAACAAATATTTAAGGGGGGCTCCCATACAACAAACGTGATTTTTTTGCCATTTGTATAGATAATGGTACGGAAACCTTCGTGCGCGAGTCCGACTCGCACTTAGCCGTTTTTTTGACATTCACGTTTTGGCAATAATGAAGACAAGTTAATTATGTTTTTCTGAATTACAACTAATAAAATAATAGTCTGTAATATTAATATCTACATATCTCACCGCGCAATTTTATCTTTAATATTAAATCGAATGCCAATCAAGTTGCACTTTCTAACTGGCCTTTGTTCTTTTAATTCCTTTTAAACCTGCGTTCTTCCAACAATCTTCTTCTACTCTGTCCTTCTCATACTTCTGAAGTTCTGACTTTATTCATTCTTCCTTTTATATTCAGTCCATTCTTTTCTGGAATGCGCTACCTCTCGATATCAGGACGGCCACCAGTCGGTATGCATTTAAGCGAAAATTGCAGAGTTATTTTCAAAACAAATAGCGTAGTCATCTCAATGAATGTCATTTCCTTGAATTTGTATGTTATATAATGTAGGGATATATTATAGTAAATATATGTGTATTATATCTAAGTTTATAACCTATTTATGTACTTGTGTACCTATTTTATTAGTAATTAATTATGTTATATTTTATAATATTATTATTTCCTCTCAATCAGAGCACCCGCCATCTTATCTCTTTACCACCATTGGTTGACTGGTAGAGAATGCCTAAGGCATTAAGTCCGCCTTTGTACATTATTGTGGGTGAGAAATTTAAATAAATAAATAATTCCTGGCTTCTCTTTCCACATCACTCTATCTCCTATTAGACCTCAGACCTTCATCACTATGTGATGAAATGGTGAGCACTATGTGGGTCATATTTTTTTTTTTTTTTCTCAGTTTTAATGATGGTCTGGCATGTTGAGGGCTTTATGCGGCCTACCCAAATGCCCTTTCTTTGGTATTGTTCGTCGAGTCATTGAGCTCCTTAAGTCTTGAGTTGAGCTGCACGATTACTGACAAATGCTTGCACTGATTGTGATTGGACAGGGCCACTCAAATTTGTGTGGTTTTTTCCTCAAAAGACCATTTCAGACACGGATCTACATGGTCCTCACATGACCTGACCAAGATTATGTCTGGACTTTAAAAGAGACTTTGACCCCTGAATTTGTTTCGCCATTTATTCTCAGGGGTAGTCAGATAGGAAATGTCGACTACATCTAGTTTATTTTTTATATGACGCGTCTAATATCCTATTTACAGAATAAATTATTTCATTTCATTTCAGTATTACACATAACCAACTTTTATTTAGTTTAAGGCATAGTTTAGCCAACATCGTCGTATTGATCACCAAATACGGATATGTTCACTGCTGGTACAGTCAGTGCTCTGCATAACCTGACCCCTTTTCCCCCTCTTCTTCTTTGTAAGAGGGGTCAGATAATCCGTGTATTCCCGTTGTCTCCGTTCGCCGTGTCCCCGTTCTACGGGGATAGCGGTACTTCAATTAAATATTTAAAAATACTTCCCGTTGTCCCCGTGGTTTGGTTTTACATTCAAAAATATGTTTCTGGCACTCGCCGGCCGCTGCCGCGGCACCGCGGCAGCGGCCGGTGAGTTTACTTCGTACGATAAGGGGACAACGGGAAATAAATTTAATCACGTCCCGCTGTCCCCGTGACGGGGATATGGCGAACGGGGACAACGGGAATACACTAGATAATCAAGTGCACAGACCGTACTATGGTTATGCTTTTGGATATCTGCAGCTTGCCCCCAGTGTTTGTCGATCGCTAACCCTACGTCAATTTGAGCCTATAATACAATTTCTCCGGTACCCACTTTCCTCTACAGGGCAAAGGAATAAAGAAACTCATAATTCATCATCATTTCAACCAAAAGACGTCCACAGCTGGACATAGGCCTCCTCCAAGCACCGCCACTTCAACCAGTTCTGTGCTTCCGGCATCAAGCGGATACCTGTTGCCTTCACAAGGTCATCGGTCCACCTTGTAGGAGACCTTCCAACGCTACGTCTTCCGGTACGTGGTCACCACTCCAGAACCTTTCGGCCACATCAGCTATCTGTTCTGTGAGCAATGTGCCCTGCCCACTGCCAAAGCCGCATATTCTACAAGCATATTTTTTTTTTTGCGAAGGTAGTTATTATTTAACTTCTCCCGCTCTGGGCGGAGCGGGAGGGCGTGTCAGACTTTTACTTACTAAAACACACCCGTGTTCCTTCAGATGCCTGTGTGCCAGGGCCACGATATCCCTTTCGGACAAACTCGCAACCCTGACAGGCATTAGCCCTAACGGACCCCGTCAGTTGGTGCTGACGTCTCTTTGAGGCGCGTGGAACACAACGCGTCGTCGACCCGGGCCTCGTCCTTATCGGACGGCGAGCTACCCATCGCTCACCGTCCGCAAGCCCGCCCCTATGGTGGCCGGGAATCAGCCTGTGACTCCCGACGCCCGGGGCGTCTGCAGCTACAATACAATAATACGCTGGTCTACACCCGAAATCGGTTGTCCTTGCTTGTATAACTTTGAGAGGGGCGAAAAAGCTTTTTCTACAAAGAGCTCTACATCTCAACTACGCCTCAAAAATTCAAAATATTCTAAAATGACTCATTTTGTCATTCCCGCTCCCGCTCCCCGCTCACAATCCCATCAAACCCTACACATATTGGGAGCGTGTGAGATTTTCTAACAATGCACGCAGTAGGACCGCCTGTCAATAAGACGGTCCGCGGTGCACCGATACATTAATCAAAGCAACGTGAGGTAACACGAGTAGTAATGAGTACATACGAGACGCCGCCGGGTGAAAGGTATAGGATAAAAATAAAAATAGTTTCTAGTACCCGGCATTATATTGACGGGGATTTAATGTAATTTATTAGGGATATTTGGGAAAGTTTAAAAGCGCTCCCTGGTAGCTTCTGAAATATACTCGCTCATTAAGTACACATACAAAATTTCAATCAAATTGACTAGTAAAGATAAATCCGGGATTTTATGTAACTTATTAGGGATATTTGGGAATGGTTAAAGCACTCGCTGGGAGCTTCTGAAATATTAGTAGGAGAAAGGAGGAAGAACCTTGGGTATTTAAGGTGATTCATTTTATTATGGGTTAAGTAGATATTAAGTTAATGTATCGAACATACTAAGTACACAAACAAATTTCAATAAAAATGATAAATACCTTGCTACTCGATTGCGTGAATGATTGTTATACACTGAAAAAAATGCGAGGTAACTAAGATACATTTTCTCTTAGTTGGCATTCAAATGTTAGAATCATTATTTATTTATTTACTATAAACAAGATAGCATATTTGCCAGAAGAAATTCATTTTATTTATATCGACAATGTGACATGTACAGAATAATCTCCGGTCTTTGTTACATCATACATGCTTTGTTTGATATTACTTCTTCACTTTTGTGTATCAAATAATAATTTAAGTTGTTGGTAACAAGCAACTGGTTAGCATTATATCATTCTTAAACTGGCCAACAAATGATTTAAATTAAATAACTACCCGTAATTAAACTAGTTAATTACTTACTTAGTTGACGGACTTAAGATAATTTAAAAAAGTTCTCCTAGCTTCAGAAGTCAAGATCTTGTTAGGCTCGTATGGAGTCAAGATGCGTGATCAGTTGATCACATTAAACAAGGTTTTTGTTAAAGCAAATACTTTTTTTTTCAGTGATGACTAGGAATAAAGGCTTCTACATACCAGCGCGATTTGTCGCGCGACGCGATACGACACAAAGGCCCCGCGTGTCGCGGGACGAGCGGTGCCTTTGTGTCGCGTCGCGTCGCGCGACAAGTCGCCCCGGTATGTAGAAGCTTTAAAGTGGACGCTAAAATAACGGCTGAAAGAGATAATAATATATCGAAAAATAAATACAGGTCAAAAACAATATTGCGGCTTTATCTTTAAGTGTAGGAAGGACGTTCACGCTCCAAGCTTTTAAGAAAATATTTATTAAAATTCTTGTTTACGTAATTTTTATTTAGTAGTTTTTAGAGTTAGAAGTTGTTTAAACATCTGTTTTATCATCTTCACTTGTAAGATACTTGTCAAGATAAATCCAAATGGCCGAAACACAACAGGGTTAACTTGTTTAGTTGAGGAATACCCGTGACCACCTTCAGGCTCCATCATCAGACCCTAGACTAGAGTCCTTGTCAAGACGAATCAAACGAGCCCAAACTCGATGTGGTTGCAACGTTTTATTACAGACTTCCAATAGCCACCTTCCCGCTCTATCATCAGATCAGCTCCATGTTATAAACATATTTCATTGTCTTCCGATTTAAATATGCATGCAAAATTTCAGCACAATCAGAAAATGTAACTTGCAAGAACTCATTCCAGACACCGGGACAGAAGAAACTAAAGGCTTCTACAGACCGGCGCGACACGTGACGCGACACAAAGGCCCCGCGTGTCGTGCGACGAGCGGTGCCTTTGTGTCGCGTTGCAATCGCGTCGGTCTGTAGAAGCCTCAAATAAAAACTTGTAAAAAGAGGTTCTTAGGTACTACGCTGATCCAAAATAAATAAGAACAAGAAGATGATGTCCAATAGGTACAATAAGTAGTTAGATAAAAACCAGGTTCAGAAGAACTCAAATGAAAATAGTTACGGATAAAATGTAACAATATTATGTTGAAATAGCTGAAATAAACAAGTGTCATGCCACTATAATAGTTTATTTAATCGTGACTGCAGCTAAATCCGTTAACTTTTGACTTAGTAAAGAAAAAGACTAAAAGAGAACACTATTTTAAATTCGATAAGTCCATTATTTAGAGTTGCACCGCCCCAGGCGTTCATAACAGGCTTATTTTATCTTTCCTCGATCCAAAAACAACCAACCGATACAAATTAGGCGAGAGAATTGAAACTTACAACACATTAGAAGACAATAAACGTTATTTATATTATTTTTAACCCGCCATCTGAAAGCGATGTAATCGAACAAATATTTCTTAAACGCAATCAGTGTACCAAATACTTTTTTTTTATCGCATTCTCCGCAAGGGCCCTACTTTCGAATGGCGGCGCAGGCGCAGCGCAGGCGTGAAACGCGACACAATGGGAGTTCGTGAGCAAGCGCCGAGCACCAACACGCGGGACGTCCAAATGTTTACGCGATTAGATAACATCGATAAGAAGCGATTGCCCACCATCGATTGATTGTAATCGATTGAACAATCGATGAAAAATTGTTCGGAATTTATTTGCTTACAATAAGCGTGTACGAACAATATTCGAACAGCTTCGGGCTCTGCATTTATGAATAAACTTTACGGTTACAAAGAGATAAAAGTTCACAAAAGTTACACAACGGAGTTAACTTTCTCGGTCGAATAAAAGGTATATTTTACAACAATTTTTTTTTTAAACTTATCCATAAGTTAGAAAAGTCACATCTTGCAGTTAGAAGCGCTTTCCCCAGAGGATGCTCCTAATGCAAACGATAATTAAAATTCCATCCCAGTAAACACATCAACTAAATCCCATCACAATTAGTCCCTAGCTTATCATAGCGCAATCACTGCGATAGCTCGAGCTTCACCATCGAGCCATCAACATCGTAAAACAGTCAAAGCACAGCTAGCCATTAAGACTGGCCCTTCCTGAAGCGTAGACCGCTTAGAGGTGACCATACGTCTCGGTATCACTAGGTAATGGCCGCCATCAGCGTCTATCACGCGCTTGAAGCACGACTCTAGTCGCGTGGCCACATAAAAAACCTTCTTTGTGGCCACTTACTTAGTTGTTACAACTCTTGCGCAGATTCTGGCTCGAGAAAACCGTGTCTCTCTGTAATATAGCTATATTGCTTTTTTAGAAAAGGTTTTGTGACAGCAATACGCTGCGGCAATTATTTTTAACTGCCGCAGCCCCTTTTGGCCTTTTGACTTTCTGGTTTTATTTTCATTTTACTTTCTTCTTTTTTTTTTCTTTTTAAGTGTGTCTTTTACCTACTTTAATTTGTGATCTCCTGTCCTGAGAGTCCCAATACATATTTTTTCTTTCTTTGTTTATCTCTCTGTAGTAAACTCTTTTTACCCGCCTGCGGCGAAGCCAAAAAAAGGAGGGTTATGTGTTTGACCTGTATGTATGTATGTATGTGTGTATGTATGTATGTATGTACGTCCCTATGTTCCCTTGTAACTACTTAACGGCTGAACCGATTTTGATGAATGATATGTCGTTAAATTCGTCTTTATTACGCAAAGAGTGTCACTGGGGGGCATATTCAAATTATAGAAAATCAAAATGGCGGATTTTTGGCACCAACGATGCGTTTTCGAAAAAAAAATATCTCCCAAGCCTATCGAGTGGGGTATCAAAATGAAGGGATTTAAAAGGTGATTACCAAAATATATATATATTATATTTAAATGTAATTTAAATGAGTACTTAATGATAAAAAAATATCCCGAGGTTTTGGAGTGAGTGAGTAACCGACCGTTATCACCCGATTATATTTATAAGTGAGTAATAACCTAATTTACCGTCTTATAATCCTAACTAAAAAGTGTAAAATAAAAAAGTAAATAAAAAAATCAATAAAACCCGACTGCGTAAAAAGTAAACTTAAAAAAAGATGGAAACAAGATTTATATAAATTAATGAAAAATCTCATGCAGTCGGAGGCATCCTCTTAACAATAACGATCTATATAGCCTCCGACTGCATGAGATTCTATATAATATTAATTTATGTTAATCTTATTTTATGTTTACTTTTTACGCAGTCGGGAACTTTGATTTTTTAATTTACTTTTTTTTTTGTAAGAACTATTTTGTTCTAAATACTGCTCAGGTACCTACAACCATAATCATTATTTGATTTGGATCATTATCGTAACCTTTGTAAAGATAATAAACTCCTTAAGTACCGGGTAAATCAAATTTTATAGCTGTAAAATACAGGCAATTACTTTATTACGCATATAAAAGATACGGAAAATGCAAATAAATAATGTTAGTTGACAACTTGTTCATAACGGTGAACAATTATGTAAACACTACTTCAAACGTCCCTTTTCTCTGTCTAGATAATAATTTCAAAGGAATCTGATCTCGGAATAAATCCGTCGATTACAATCGAATAGATAACGTTACAGTATTTACAACAAAGTAAAGAGGACCCTTATTCTCAATGTTTTTTACGAGATGCCTGCTGAGACAAACCGCAGACTTGGCTTAGACATTTTCTGTATTACATTTCATCCTTCTCTCTCTAAGTCGTATGCTTTCGTTGAGGATCGTGACCCTCCTTACCTAATGGTCTTATAGCATTTGGTTGGGAAATGCATCTCGATTATAAGTCATTTGATATCCTATCGGTGTAAGTATTTATGTTTAAGTAGTTTTTATTTTTGACAGATCGTTCTAAATAAATTTTTGCAAAGCCTACTTTCTCTCTTCTACTGTTTTTTAATAGCTTGCACATGGCTTACAATTTTAGGAGCAGGATCAAAATATCTGCATTTAGCAAGTATTGTTTAACGGCTATATCCCGAACCATCACAATTTTTTATTTCTCTTGACAAGTTTATTTTGTTTATAAGTTTACATTTTTATTAATATTTCTTCTTGTATTTTTTAATTTTTCCGTGTTATGTATGTTTAATAATTTACCTGCCATGTTTTGTTCTTGCATTACCTAAGTTCGACTGGTATAAAATGCCCCACGCATTAAGTCCGCCTTTGTACAGTATTTTGTTACTTGTGCATAACGTTTTAATAAATAATACAAACAACGACATTTTTCGAAATTTCAATTTCCATATTTCCATTCCGCATCGTATCCATTTCCCTGCATCACGAATTGTACTACAACCTACAAGCTAACGGAAGCTGCAACAGTTACGTCACAGGAATGCCATTGTAGCGAATCAATCAAATCCTCAGTTATTCAGCAGCAAGAAGTCTGCCGGTAAGGCGGTGACCATGTATGTCACAATATTTTATTTTATTTTATTTTGTATGAGCTATTTTATATACAGGGTGTAAGGGACAGCCCTCCGCAAATTAACAGGGTGCATTCAGCTCCTTTATTTCAATGTAAAATCACATTCTCTGAACGCAGTACTCCATTAATGTCAATAACACAGCTAAAATAAATAAATCTGCAATGGATGTTGAAATTCTCTGACGAACGACGCCTGAAATCAGCGAGCGCGGCCGTCCACCCCACCGCGACAAATCAGGTTCATTGGATTCCCATAACGTTCCTGAAATAATTTCATGTACCGGTCATCTTAGTACGATATACTGAATTCACCCCATCAGTCTGCGGAGGATTGTCCCTTACACCCTGTATTATCTATCACCTTTAATTTATTCTCTTAATTAATTAAAAACGGACACACACTTCTCTATGTGTTTATTATTCTAACATCTAGCCTAGGGCACTCGTGGGTTACCAGCTCTCAGAAGAGATCCATTAAGGCTGTACAAGCTCTAACGAATCATGAGGATAAGCTATTATTTTGATGTAAGATATCTTTTTAATCTTAAAGAACTGGAACAGTCATAAACTGTGAAATATAGAAATCTAAAAGTAGTACCTAAGTATAATCCATTTATTATAATATTAGAAAAATAATGATTATCACCCTCTCGTTATTTCGTTATAAACGTATAATAAACTCCGTTATTTCACGATAAATGCAAAGCAATTTACCATAGGATTTCAAAAAATAACTCTTATTACACAATAACTGCTATTCTTACTGCTGCTATTTTGGCGTTATTTTTCTAATGCTATAGACATTACAAAAATAACTCTTATTAGTCTTATTGCACAATAATTGCTGCTATTTTTCTAATGCTATAATAAATGGAGTATAGTAGAAGTGAAGAAAAATCTTAAAGAAAATGGTCGCAGTTTCCTACACTCGTACATAAAATGCATGAAACTGGTTTCGACATAAAATCGCTATAAAAAAGGTGTAACCTGATTTGATTGAACCTAATTGCAGTAATAATGGAATTATATTGCGTTACGGCATTGCGATGTAAGTAATTATGATTGATCGTGTACGGTTATATTTACGGGCAATTATATAAAGGCATTTATGTAATTGACACTATGGGCACTCAAAAAGTTGCAAAATATAAAGGGCAAGCAACATACGTCGTATGTTATAAAATGAGATGATCAGCACAATAGATACCTACCTAATATACAATATTAGTTTTAGTGTATGCGAAATCCGAAACACGTGTCTAGTATTTTTATGTAAAGAATCTATGAAGAAAATTTCAAAACAGTATCATGAAAAATCACAAAGTTATAAGGTTATTATGTTACCGAGTTGTCCGTACAAAAACATGCTAACGGCGCGCGCCCCCGCGCCTCCAGGGTCGTCTTGCGCTCATTGATAATAATTTGGCAGTAGGTACCAAATCGTACGGCGATTGTATTGTAAGTAATTAAATGGTGATAACATTTTCCATCACACTTAAATATTTTTGGGACAAAATAAATATAACATGGTGTAAACATTATTGAAATCGATTCAGTTCCTTATTCTGAACAAACTATATGTATTCAGGTTTCGCATATACTAAAAATAATGTTGTTTATAAAAATAATCATATTGTTTGGTTTCACAACAGAGCACATCACATTATGGTCATCTATCATTAGTTTTCCCGCTACCCAACACCACTGTGACCGCACTCTAACGCAGAATGGATTTCATCCCGCGCAAGCGCAGATTGCTATTTTCGCTATAACTGTAGATCGAGCGAAGCACACGATGAGTTGCCGGTGCGTTACGACGCCTGAGCGGTGACGCTGCGTCATCCTACATACAAAATGAAATGAAATCGCTTATTCTGTAAATAGGATATTAGAATCACTTTTACACGTCATATAAAAAATAAAAAATATAATCTAGATGTAGCCGACATTTCTTATCTGACGACCCCTGAGAAGAAATTGCGAAATAAACTCAGGGGTCAATACAAATCACAGTAACATGACATGCCACACGGTGCGTGGCGCTGACGTGTAGCGACACAACGCACGCTCAACGGACAACGAGACCAGAGAAACGAAGCGGGGAAGGATGTTGCGGTTCTATGCCGTTCGTCTGAGCGGCATCACAACGCAGCCCAGTGCTGCTTGTGTAATGAAACACCTTATCAGTACGAATATTTCTGTATATACGAGTATCTTCTTGCACACAGGATAGCAATATTTAACATCAATATAATATCAGTACAGACTTTAGACTTCTTAACGACAACCTTTAGTTCTGAGGCTCGAAGACAATTCACTTATCCAAAGTTACGTGACGCCCCAACTATCATGTTTCTCATTTTTATTCCATTCTGTTAAAAAACCAGTACTTTTTCCATAACTGTCAAATGAGATACTTTTAAACTTCATGACTACTCTGATACAAAAATCATTTGAGACAAAATACATACTTTCAATTTTATATTTATTATTTAAAATCACTACAAATCCTTTTAATATTTGGAAATCATGACAGTAAAGTAAACACCCAACAGACACTGACACACCCAACGCTGAGACGCTGCGACGTCGTAGTAATTAAGCGACGTTGCGTTGCGACACCGCATTGCCCGTGTGGCACTCGGTGCGTTGAAATCACAGCGGTGCAACGACGCAACGCACCGGGAACGCCCGTGTGGCCTCACTCTAAGTGATCCTGCTGTTAGCGCCGCGTCGTCTTAAGGAAGACGCGCTAAGGTAGCCCACAAAATTCAAATTTTCTTAAGTTTTTTTCAATTTGCAGGTCTGTGTCAGGTTTTATGTCGATTTAATTGTAATTCGCGGCCGTAACAAATATGGTTTTAAAGAATTATAATCATTAGAATCAGTAATACAACTAACTCTCTTCGTAGAATCCTATTGAATGAATATTTCATGAAAAACTCATTCAATAGGAATCTATGAACTTAGAGAGTTGTATTGCTGATTGTAATGATTATAATTCTGTAAAGCCATATTTGTTACGGCCGCGAATCATATTTAGATCAACATATATCCTGTTACTGACCTGCAAATTGCAAAAAACTTTGAATTTCGCGGGCTATCTTAGCGCATCCCCCTTAAAAGGTTTTCCTAGTAGAATGGTTTCGGTAAGACAAGTTAAGTTTTGTTACGTTACAGTTATTGCTAAGTTATAGGGCTTTAAGTTGAGCCAGCGTTACTAATACGGCGTACTTAAGTTCCTATGTTCCATACTTATAACTCATTACTAAAAGTGCTAGAGTATTTCATGTGTGTTAGGTACTTACCTAGTATAACCCAGTTAATCATCATCTTCAGTATCGGATTGCTAATGGACAGACAACAAACGTATAAATATCCCGGAAAAACCCTTTATTCATCGTCAACTTACATTATAAATATATATTTTTTCCTCATATTTCGATAAACTTTAGTTATTTGTGTTTCTTTAGGAGATTTTTTTCAAATTTTGCAGAATAGCTTCATATTTGTAAATATAATTATTATAATACATCCACAAGAACCCAATTGATTGTCTACAATTTGTATTCTATAATACTGTATCACAGTGTAGACTTAATTGTATGTTTTGTAGATAACCATTGATACAATATTATGAAACAAAGATTGTAGACAAATTAAAAAATTCCTGTCGATGTTTAAATATTTTTGAGTCTAATTGTACGGTGACGCTTTATATTAATTTTTGTGTTTTTAAGTATTAGAAGTTATTGTTTTATTTATTTTTTATTCCCCTAGTAGGATTTATACAGGGTTACTGGTAATTCGACGTATAGGTATCCGGCAGGGGCTGATAAGGGGGCCAAAATGCAACAAATTGAACACCCCATATGTATGGCCGAAATTCAATAGTTTTCGAGATATTAGAATTTTAAGGGTTTTTCGATATTTACCCAAAATTTGACATTTCATTCCAAATTAAAAAAAAACTACATATTTGAATGGGTACCATTAAAAATGATGTTGTAGCTGGCACTTCAATTAAGCTATGGACATAATTAAAACTACTTAATTTAACAAAATAATGAAAATAATGAGCAATATAAGAATAATATCTTACCAATATTTTCATTTTACGCTTCAAAAATGTTGTCTCGTCACAAAAATTTCTATGACATTAATCGTACAAATAACAAAAACAACTTGCTTATTCTGTAAGCTTTCCAGAAAGCTATAAAAGTCAATTTTAAAATACATAATTCGTGCCAAGGCATGTGTTTGAATCGGCGCGGGGAGAGAAAGGGTCATTTGTATTTGTATGAAATAAAATGCATAAAAAAATGTACATCAAATTTTATTACAAATTTTACACATCTTGTTCAAAATGAGCCCCTCGATTACGAATGCAGGTTCGAATTCTCTTCCTAACTTCGGTTTTCGTCACTCTTGATGTGAACGTTGTTCTCATCTGTTGCGCCGCGTTTATTAACGCTATTAGTTATTGTTTTATTTATTTTTTATTCCCCTAGTAGGATTTATATATGTCTGTCAGTGTCATCATCACAGCTGGCCCTATCAGAATATCAGCGCTGCGGTACTTTTTTTTTAAATATCGCAGCATTATGCTGAGATAGGAACCTTTTTGGCGTCGCACAGGTCTTGCTTCTTTTTTTTTTATTTGATCAAAATAATATTTCAACTATGTTAGTTTTAAATGCTCCTTTTTTACCTTTTATATTTCTTGTGCGTGTCCCAAATAAAATATTTTCTTCGTTTTCTTTCTTTCTAGCTACGTAAGTACCTACAAATCAAATCGCATTATTTATTTGCTTAATACAGGTGCATGCATAAACAGATTTTACAAATAAATATAAAGTACACTGTCGTAATATGGTGTGAAAATATTTATATTATTGGGGATTATTTATTTATTTAAATAATTATTAAAATATCATTACAATATTATTATACTCAAAAAAAATAAAAGAAATAAAACAATAATAAAATAAAATAAATGCACAATACTACAACAGTCGGTTTAAAAATAAAAATTGTCTGTCTCATCATGACTTAACAATCAAATAAACAAAATTGAAATAATGATCAAATTAAAATATAAATACCTAAACAGATGTCGATTTAAATTATAAAATCATGTCACACCAAATAACTACTTTAATTTTGTAGGTACAGCACAGCAAACACGAATCTACAAACTAAGGAATATCAAAAAATTAATTAGGTACAAGATAAAGTAAACTTTTCCATGAATTACAGTTATTAAACATGGCCGGTACTAGTCGCATCATATTACCAGAGAATTGCCTCCCAAAGCGGTCAGTACCTACGAGTACCAGCGCCGCCTTTCATTTCATACCGATTGCAGCATGATAATGGAAAGGTAATCAAATCCGCGATGACGGCTACATGGAAAGGAAATGCGTAAATGGATAGCCAGAGAGAGATTAAGTGGTTTTGAGAGGTTAATTTAAACAATAAAGTTCTAATTTCAACACTTGGAGAGCCTGGACCCTGAGAATGAGGTATTGAATGTATTAATTAAGACTTTCTAAACGTCAAAGTCGACCTATCAATTCCTGACTAAAGAAAATAACTTGAACAATATTTCCTTACGTAAATACATCTGGCAAGTGCAAACGCGCATAAAATGTTCCGTAGACATCAAAGGAGTCCAACCACGTGGAAATACTTCATACTTGAAATATACGTGGTGTAACAACACTGTGCGAGATAGTTTTTAACAGTCGAGCCGCTTTAAGGCTTCTACATACCAGCGTGACTAGTCGCGCGACGCGACACGACACACAGGCACCGCTCGTCCTGCGACACGCGGGGCCTTTGTGCCGTGTCGCGTCGCCTGACAAGTCGCGCCGGTATGTAGAAGCCTTTAGAATCTTAGTCTAATACCTACCTATGTAATGTATAATTCAACAGTTTTTTAAAGCCGATAACAGACGCTTCACTAGTTAATTTTTCCACGTTCACATCACCGAAATACACGGTGACAAAAGCGGTGGTTGGAAATAGCCGCGTAAATGTTATGAAAAGCGGGTTTATGTTTGTGTGCCATTTTATTGTTTTTTTTTTGTTTGTTTTATTGTTTTATCTATGGATCATGTGGTCTGCAATAAAGATTTTTATTTATTTATTATTATTTATTTAAGATTCTATAGGAATTAACGCTCACCCATTGAATTTTTCGGTTATTCGGTAGACGAGTGAAAGATGTTAAAGCCGATATCGGACGCTTCACTAGTTAATTTTTCTTTCATTCCACTTTCACGCTCCACCGGAAAAACAAAAGCGGTGCACGGTGGTTGGAAATAGCCGTGTTATGAAAGGCGGGTTTATGTTTGTATGCCTTTTTATTGTTTTTTTTTTTGCCGAAATCCAACATTGTTGAATCGGTTTTCGAATGAATTAGCGTGCCCGCCCACGAGCGATTTTCTCGGCGATTTTTGTCAGAATGTATTACATCTGACAAAAGTCACCGAAAAAATCGCCGAGAAAATCGCTCGTGAGCGAGCACCGTTAATGTTTCCTGTTTGATTCATTTTGTGTTGAAATATTTCATTTCGAGTAAAAGATGCCGAATGAAAGGCAAAAATAAACAAAAAGTGAAGCGACATGTAATGATTTGATTGAATGTATTATTAATATTGAGTGAGTCTTTATTACTATAGCTTAAACTGTTTGCATGCCCTAGTTAAGGTAGTTAGTATAAGGATCATTTGGACGGCGCGGCGTAAGGCGCTCGGGGAGCCCCCCGCTGCAGAAGAGCGGGAGGCCGTGCGGCAAGAGGCGAGGGACGCAATCGTCCATCACTGGACGGAGGACCTCGCCACTGCCGTTTTCGGCCGCCGAACTCTGGACGCGCTCGGGCCAGTCCTGAAGGATTGGCTCGAGCGGTCCCACGGTTTCCTCTCTTTCCGTCTGGTGCAGGTGTTGTCCGGCCATGGGTGTTTCGGATCGTACCTGCACCGGATCCAAAGGGAGGAGACCCCGTCGTGCCACGACTGTGGCGCGGCGGAGGACACGGCTCAGCACACCCTTGAGGTGTGCCCAGCCTGGTCCGAGCTGCGCCGCGGTCTGAGCGCAGCGGTCGGGCAGGACCTCTCGCTTCCCAGCGTCGTCAACTCGATGCTGAGCTGAACAGAGCGCTCGCGGTCATTCCTGGGCCCCTCCCCGACGGGGGGGACGTGTCGGGCCCGCCTGCAAGGTGGGCGGTCGTCAGCGGGGGAGTGGATGTTATGGCTCTGCCGGATTCCCAGTCCTCCTCCTTGCAGACGAGGTAGGAGCGCCGCTGGGTCGTTTAGTGGGTATACCGGATTTTCCGGGGAGTCCCACATACCCCTCCCATCCCCCGATGGGTGGGCATGCGTAATGCATTTTTCCCAGCGTCAAAAAAAAAAAAAAAAAAAAAAAAGGATCATTGTAAACTCAACATCTGTAACATTTACCTACTTTCTGTGCAAATAAAGAACTATTCTATTCTAGCATCTGATACCGGCTTAAGTACTGAGTATTACCCCACACTAGGATTCCCTGTGTTGTGGGGTCCACCTACCTATCCTTTTCCAATTCTTTTTAGGGTCGGCTTCTAGCCAAAAATAAAAGATTCCAGTCAAAAACGAAAATACTGGTATTTACCACTATTTTAAATGGAGTGACTGCCTGACCTCCACAACCCAGTCACGGAGTAATATGATACCCCATGGTAAGACTGGTTGTCAGATTTTCGGTCTTCTGACGACCCGTAATGACTGTCAAAGATCCACGAATGACAGCCGGGACCATCGGCTTAGCTTAGCTTGGAACAACTATCCTGTCGCCGCCGACCGTGGTCGAGTCGATGGCCGGCAGTGAGGAGTACTGGGACGCGGTGGTATCCTTCTGCGAAACAGTCGTGTCGCAGAAGGCGGAAAGGGGAACTGCTGAAAGGGACCGGGAGATCTCTTCTGCTCACCCGGCCCGCAGCAGGTGCACTAGGCGTCGGCAGAGGCTAGATAATGCCCTCTTCCAGCCCTAAATGGGTCCAGGGATGGCGGACTAGACCCGAGGTGGCAAACCCCCCCCCCCCCCCCCCCTCCGACTTGAGGTGACCCGCAGAGACGGGCTGGCACTAGCCGGGGATCGCGGAAGTAGTACTAGACAAGATCCCCGGTGCAAGTGTGGGAAGGGAACACTGCGGTGGTTTTTAGTCAGTAAGAGTCTGACAGACCCCTCCGCCCGCCCCAGGGCGAAGGACATCCATGAGGATTTTCAAAAAAAGCTTCGAACAACTTATGACCGTTGGAGGCTTATAGAGCACCAAACTTATTATTCGAAAGTGATCCCTTCCCAAGCAAAAACTCTACACTGTAGGCAAATAAAGGTATACTACAATAACTCAATAAGTAACTATTATTTCTCACAACCATTTAATTTAAATCCAAGTGTCACTCCCAGCTGCGCGGGGGCAAGTCGTGGCAACAATTAATCAACCGGTAGACTTTATCGATAAAAATCACGACACTTCATTTAGAAGTAAGCAGTTAGCTGACGATAAGCGCTTTCTAACGCCTCGGCAGCGCAATAAGCGCAGAGTAGGTTAAGGTACACGGCGAGTCTGCGTCAATGTGGGAATAGAGGTATGGGCTAGAGGTCAATTATTCGCACCCGCGTACGAATATGGGTTTATCTTATTGATGTACGCACATTAGCAGGTTGTAGGGATGTCGGTTAGGTGTAATGCAAGTTTTAATGCTAGAATAAACGTGTATTCCTGTTCGTCCAACTGCCTTTGTCTCACTGGTGGGACGAACGGGAATCTAAGATGTTGAATAACCAGACTAAAATTATTGAATGGACCAATGGGAATTTAAAAAAATAATATTTTTATTCTCGTTCGTCCCACTGATTTTGTTAGTGGGACGAACGGGCACGGCAATAAAATGCATAATTATCTCGTGGTCTTAGTATTTCTACTGAGGCGTTTTACATCGTCATTCTCTGCTAAATATGTAGTTTAATTAATATTAATGAGATATTAGTAGGTCCAACCGATGAATCGACTACCCTAATATGAAACCTGAAGTTGATTGTTTATACCCATCAAGACTGCGGAGTTTCGCTAGCTGATTAAATTTGACCCTGTATAAATATAGAAAAATAAGTTGTGTCCATCAAGTCGGGCTGAGCACGGGCGTGCCAAGACGTTTGTGACAAGAGATGATAAATTATGCCATGTCAATTTGTACTAGCATTTTATGACAAAACAGTTTTATCGCTCAAACTGTGATAAAATGTGTGACTCAAGTCATGTCACAGTAGGCAGTGCTCGCCCCGCTGAGTGTGATAGCGGACAGGTATGACTGTCCGTTCTTCAAACATTGTATGCGTTTATGTGTGAACTAACATAATTATAATAAGCACAATGTTACTAACAAAATAGATCATGTTGTTTGAAAAATAAATAAATAATAAAAAAAAAACATGCGGGGCAGTCTTTGGGGACTGCCGATAGAAGTGAAAACAGTATACATATAGCTCATGGAAAGCGTTCGGTGACGATGACGTGAGTTCCATGATTTTTGTTCACCCAAAAAGTGCTCAACGTGCCTAAAAAAGTTAACACTTCCATAAAAAATGAATAAGAACTTTTAAGCAAAGAAGCATCTGGCAGCCCTAACGATAATACAGACAAATGCACCGCGATAAAAGCACAATTTTAGTTTACTAACAAAATGGATCATATTGTCTGAAAAATAAATAAATAATAATAATAAAAAATTAATAAGAACTTTTAAGCAATGAAGTGAAAGTCAAAGATTTATTTGCAAACTAAGTGTACATTTTGATGTTATTTTATAATTAAGGTACTTACAACTTAGCGGCCTTTTCAGGCATCGCAAATTTGAGGGTTATTATATTAATATTAAAAAATAACTACTTATGCTATTGTCACGATGAAGCACCTGCCAGCCCTAACGATAATAAAGACAAACGCACCGCGTCCAAAGAAATGAAGTCGCTAACGCGGGGACAATAAATTTCAATTAATCGATAACATTATTTACAATACTTAATTTATAAACATCGTTATAAAACGATTAATCGTATCGATTTAACATCGAATAGACATGTGCTGACGAGAGAGCGATTACATAGCTACAATACAGAATAGCATTTGGTATTGGGTTCGCTCCGGGCAGCCGTTAATAACTGTTGCAACAGAGCGTGCGCTTGCGCATCCGAGAGTCGGTCGTAAAGTTACGAAACGCGACGTAAACAGAAATAAACGGAGCAACAAAGGGCCGGACTGAAATAGGCTGGTGCACTTCCTCGTGGCTCCGGGAACGAGACGCCCTAAAATTAAACGTCCAACGCATGGATTTGCGATCGTCGCGCGCGCATCTATGTGAACGCGAAATGGCGCTATCTCGTGAGCCGCCATAGGCTGGGTTATAATTAAATCTGGGTTGGTTGTATTTTATAAACCATTCATCATCATCATTATTTAAGCCGAAAGAAACTGCTGGAGATAGGCCTCCCCCAAAGGGGGGGGGGTTGCCATAATCGCCACGCTTGGCAGGCGGGTTGGCGATCGCAGTATGGTGTTAAAATGCATAGAGGACGCTGCTGCTCTTTCTCTAGTAAGTCCCTTAGTCGCCTTTTACGACACCCACGGGAAGAAATAGGGTGGTGCTATTCTTTACATCCGGCAGGCATCATTAGGTTGATATAATTGCAATAAAAATCAACCGAAAATTACGAAATCAGTTATCTCTTTGTACTTAATTTAAAAGCTCATAAATCTCATTATTTTGTAATGCTAATATAATTAATTTACTGCAATAACCGTTAATATACTTTCGCAATCGAAATGGCATAATTAATTCACGTCTGCCATCACGCTGCAGCATCTCGCATCTGTTACAGTCTATAAGTAGATACTTGTTTGAAAAACACACAAAAACACACTCTTAAAAATGTACGATGATTTATTCAAACTCCTATAAGCAGGTGTAGGGTAACCATAAATCCAACGTTAAAAATGAGGCACACTCGCAACCCTGGCAGGATATCTATCTAAATATCCTGCCAGGGTTGCGAGTTTGTCCGAAAGGGATATCGTGGCCCTGGCACACAGGTAATGGAAGGAACACGGGTGGGTTTTAGTCAGTAAAAGTCTGACACGCCCTAGCTCAGCCCAGAGCGGGAGAAATTATTTGATAATTTCCCGCCCAAAAAAAAAAAGTAGATAGATATAAATAACACAACGGTTTGCAAAACTGCGTCAACTTATCCGTTTGTCTTAATTTTTATAGGTTAATTGGCTAATCAACTAAGTAACAGTTTGAGCTTTTTTAATGGAGCAAATCGCTAAAATACAGGACGATGCGGTCTGTTCAGCAGGCTTTATATTTTATGTATCTTGAAATGAACTTAACTACCGACAACAATTACTCAGAAATGATAAACTGTATCAGTTAGACCATGCCCATAATTAGACTAACGACAGCTCGAATTTATGTTCCAAACCTCTAATCACGGCCTACCACAGTCGTAAAACTGTATCAAACGAACCAATAAAGTGTGGTCACCCTAACATGCGTACACGCAACATTTCAATGCACATTTGTTCCGATACGTGTATACGAATGCTATTAATCATTGCGCCGTGAAACCGCATAGATAGGGGCTCACTTGACCGAGATGAACGCTCAAAAGAAAATCATTTAAATCAAGATGCACGTTACGTTTCATCTTGCCCGACTAACTGCGATAAAAACATTAAAAGTTAAAATTAACATTGCTAATTGGACATAGTTCTTGCGTTGCATGAATTAGTTTATTCGATTGGAGTATGCAAACGATGAAATTAATTTGTATTTTATTCGTTATTTTGCATTTTCTATGAAGAGAAAGAAAATTGGAGATAGAGCGTGTTAATCGTTTAACGGTATTAAAATAAACTATTTACTGAATTAAATTTCTTTATTCAATAAATAAAAGTAGAGAATCACGAACTAATTTAGGATTCGATTCATTAGATAAACATCAACACCAAATTCCGTACTGAAAAGGTCTGACATCTGCTAACAGACAAAGTATTTACAAACAACCATTTTCATCAGGCGTAAAGAACATTAAAAAAACTTTCGTTTAAAAAGCTAACAAATTATTTTCTCCGAATTTCTTCAGAGACCTGATGACCCAGTGAGATAATGCGTCGTATTTTACAACAATTTAAGTTGTCATGTCTGAAACGCTGGCAAGAGGATAAATATAACCTATTACAGCCAATGAATACCTAAAGTAACCGTCATGAGAAGCTATAAATACATAAAATTGCAAATTATACAACTATCAACTTTAAACTCAAGATATCTAAGTTGATTTATGAATGAAGAAATTATCGCTAAACGTCATAAAATAATTTTAGTTGCAATGGAAACTGAACCGCAATTTCAGTTAAAGTTTTAAATCCCAAAGTATGAAATTTATCTCGTCTCATGGCGTTGACTTTATTGTTGAACTCGCTTTATACAATGAACAATACTGAGGGGATATCGATATGATCTGATGATCTGATTGACTGTCTCGCGATCGGACTACATTTGGATTGGGTTCGTACAACTGAAGCCAGCAATCTTGATTTTGAATGCTGGTATCATGTAACTGATAGGTGTATTGTTTACTTTTGTCATCTTCATGACTACGATGAGACGGAAATGAGTATAATTTGACGTTTGATCATCAGACATCATCGTTTGACCGCGGCACCGCGCGTACCAATCTGTTTCAACGCGCACCGCTAACGCGCGCGCTGTGCACGCTCAACACGGAAGCGGATAAAATTTACTAGTTTCTTGTTCACGGAACGACTTTACTATGACCTCTGGGGTGATAGGTTATAATTAAGTTAAATTTAGGTGTTGAATTTGTTAATTTAGTTTATAAAATATAATTATAGGTACCCAGTACCTATAATTAATAAGTAGAAAGTATGGAGATTTATATGTAGACTTAAATATCGCATTAGGGCAATCTGTAATGATAGATTTAAGGTGGTATAAATGTATAAATAAATAAATCTCTATGTATGTATACTGAACTCTTTTTCTGCTCATTTGGCTCATCTGGTGGTCTAATACCAAAGAAGTATGGAATGAATCCGGCAGTGTAAGCAAAGCAATTGAAATTATTCAACAACAGAGTAAAGGCCCAATTATACCTACTATCATATATTTATCATACAAATATGATTTCATATCTCTCAAATTCTATGATCATAGTTAGATGATGCTGTTCTTAATTTTTACTTAATACACTTATGAATATGATCATTATTTAAACGTCATACTTAATCAAGATGAATAACGATTTAGACATGTTTTCCGTTGCTATGAGTGCAATTTTATTAATTGTATTAAAAAATAAAATAAACATGTTTACAATTTTGTAAAAAATTACTCATTTTCCTCGTAAAGGTTTATTAATATTTTTGTTTTTTCGATATTCCAGGCGAAATTCTTGCATTTTGACGCCATTTTTGAGGTTAGACGGTTATAATCAATGTATGGTACATTGATTATAGACGGTTATAATCAATGTATGGTACATTGATTATAACCGTCTAACCTCAAAAATGCTGTCAAATAGGATCCCTTAACTATGATCATAGAAAATTTGAATCATATGTAGATATTGTACCGTTATAGGTTTTTCATATAAAAATGACTCACATCCCTGGTCTAAATGGCTCTTACTGTTGATGCAAGGTAGGGAAATAAAGACTAAAATGGAAACCAAATTCCCAACAACAAACTGCTGAAAGGGGATGCGCTAAGGTAGTATAGGTAGTAATTATACTAGTATTATAATTCTGTAAAGCCATATTTGTTATGACCGCGAATCATATTTAGATCAACATACAACCTGTTACTGACCTGGAAATTGCAAAATACGTAAGAAAATTTGAATTTCGCGGCTACCTTAGCGCGTCTCCCATAAATGGCAGGAAGTTCAGCAAAGATCAAAGTAAAGGCTCTTACACACTCACGCGATAGCGCGGGCGCGACAGACACTGACACCACCGACAAAGAAATAGTGTTTGTCGGTGCCTGTCGCGCCCGCGATTTCGCGTGAGTATGTAAGAGCCTTAACACAAATCAATAACAATTCCAAGTTTCTCCACTTCACCAGCACATTCAACGCAGCGCTTAGCGAAAACCCAATTCATTCTCATATGACCCTTACAATAATTTACAGCTTGAAAATAATTCTGAATACTATGAGTTAAATCACGATATGATTTGCGGTACATGCTTTAATACTTTGCAGCATCTCTTTCGCTCGTTGAGGGTATAACAGAGAGAGCATGAGTCCATGGTGTAATAAATCTGTTGGGTTCGTTACGCAAGGACATTAGCCTCTGGCTACCCCCTGAGCGGCTTGAAGATACATAGATTATTATGATTTGTGACCGGTAGCTATCCGCATTTAATACGCTTACCGAGCATCTTCTATTTTATAGTATTGCATCGGACAAGACGTTCATAAATAATCATATTTAAATGCTGCAAGTTTGGCGCCAACCTAATGAACTGTGACGGGTTTCATGATTGTTCCTAGGGTTATTTACTTTTATAATCGGCCTATAATATTCCCACTGCTGGGACACAGGCGTCCTCTTTGTGAGAGGGAGTGAGCAGTAATCCACCACGCGGGCTCAGTGCGGCAAGGTAAATGTCATGTCTTCGAATTTTTGGTTCTAGGTCATGCCGGTTTCCTCACGGTTCTGTAGGATGCATATCCGGCAGCCTCTAAGCCTTCCATATCCCAAGGGCACGTCCATTATCGCGCCCCCCGGTCTACTCTTTGATGTACAATGGTCTCTGTATATAATGGTCTCATGAAACATGAATGGTGTCCCAGCAATGGGAACATAATAGGCTAATGTTTATGCTAGAAAAAAACTGTTTTAATAATATTTTCAATGCAAAACTTCGTTTTCATTGCATGGAGTGTTTTCTATACTCATTAACCGTGAAAATTATGGCCTGCAATTATTCGACCTAAATATCTATATTCTGTGTAACAACCCTAGCTTTTATAAAACGAAAGTAATTTTACAGTTCAGTTTCATTGTTTTCGATTCATTAACGGTTAATTAAAACTATAATTTTCCGCCTATAATTCTCGCTGAAAACTTATTATGAATTAGAAAGTGAATGTTTCTTTATTTTATAGATGCGTATTATTGAAATCTGAAATGTTAGATTACTGTCACCTTGATAGATTTATGCTTTCTTCTTTAAGGCTCGTGCAGACTGGCGCGATATCGCGGTCGCGACACTTTCCATGAAATGTTCATAGAAATTGTGCTACTAGTGTCGCGTCGCGTCTGTCTGTGGGGCCCGTTAAGTCGATCTAAATGATTTGAAGAATGTAAATTAAGGGGACGATAACCGACTTTTAATGATTTTTATACTGAAGATCACGTCTAAACGAGTAGTGTTAATGATTTGAAAAAAATATATGATAAATTGGAGCATTTTCTCAATAACTTAATATGTGAATATTTTAGATTATGTTTATATTACATAGTGAAATTAATTTGTAAAGTTGTGTCTAACGCGGATAAAAAACTAAGAATGGCGCAAAATCTACCAAGCGTATTTTTCTGAAACCTTCACCAATTTAAAGATAATTTAATTATTGATGTTTTAGTATACGCATTTTAATAAAATACCGTTTGTTTGTGTATAATAAATGAATAATGCGTCAAATTGGGGACAGCGCTCCTTGATGGGCGAATCCTATTACTGGCTGAACGTACGACGCGTTGCGTGAGCTCAGTACAGAACACGCAAGCTAAACCACCCAAGGTCACTGGCATATATCTGCGTCTTAAGCGTATCTTTTTTTCATCAATTGAAAAGCCTGCAGTTTTACGGGAGCAGTAGGTTAGAGAAAATAAGGCTCTTAAAAGATATACTTCATAACAGATCATAAACATCATCACTACTAAACCTGAAACCCTGAATGGATACTTGGTTCTAACCACCCAACTAAAGGTTGTCTGTAAAAGATCGCTTTTAGCGATAAGACCTCCCATTGTGTCACCCTATGTAAAATTTCAACATTTATATCTGTAACTTTGATGGTCAAACTCAAACTCAAACTCAAACCCCCTTATTACAAAACAAGGTTTATCTTCAGACCCAGGTTTAAAACATGGAGCCATTATTGAATTTCGAACTTTATTCCGACCATGGTAAAGTTCCTAAACTCAAAACTGACAACTTAATACCGAACTAAGTTTTCAGTTTTGTATAAAGAACGATATTTCAATCACTGTTACGTTCTTATTACAAAAACTGGCTGCATGGTTTAAGCCATGTCAAAATATAAATCTTGTTTTGTAATAAGGCGGAAAGCATTTATTTCAATTAAACCATTGACAGGCACTTTTGAATTGTCAAGAAGTCGGTCAGTTACAAATATGAAGCTAGTTGCCCATTCCAAATAGTAGGTTCCTATGGAGAAGAACGGGCAAGAAACTCCACGGACACTCTTTTAAATTAAAATATTGATACAAAATATTGATTACATCATTCATATTGAAGTTAAACTTGTGAGAACGATGCAATACGTCGAAAGCGTCCGTGATAAAAAGATAACAATTCAAAACTAAAATAATTAAAAATAAGCCGTGGCAACTAAGAGATGACCAGTCCCAACTGACAGCGCCCGTTTACGAAAATGACGCATGGATCAGCACCATTCAACTCCACCATTTTGAAGGGAGCTAAATGATCCAACACACACGCCACCATCAGCGAGACATCTGAGTGAGCATGACATACTCTCAGCCGCCAGGGCACACTTAAGTCAACGGTGTACATAATAAAGAGTATTCTATTCTATTCTAACGGTCCAGGAGAACATAATGGTGTGACAATAAAGTTATTAAAGAAACCACAATCACCTTCCTATCATCTTGAATCACCTTCCTATCATTAATTCAAGATACAAACAGTTTCTATCGAAAAGGAAAAATTTACGTTCGAGTGATACAGTGTCGAAATTTTCGAGTCAGTTTTTTTATGATATTCTGTAAGGTCATTCTTTTATGTCACCGCTGCGGAATGAATCCTCATCGTAATTTTGAAAGAAATGGGGAAGTGAGCTGCTGTAATATCGTGACAACTAAATGTCCACGTAACTTTTACTCCAAATTTTATTATTAGTGTTTTATGATACGGATAGTCGTTACAATCCTTTAGACCCGTAATATTGAGTACGTCAAACGTTGAATAGGAACAAATTCTTAATTTTATTGTATAGTAAGAAATTAGGATGTTTAATGTCGTTGCATTAATTAAGGTAACACGAGAACAAACGACTCTTACCGATTTTGCCCGATTTGATAATTATCCGACGAAATTAAGTTAAGTTACTCAGCCACTGGCTAGGGTTCATAACTGTCAACGTCAAATGTGTCTCTTTCTTGCGTCATGTTAGATAAAATTGTGAATAATTAAGACTGTTGCCATTTGTACATAGTTACGATTTTTATTTATTATAAATTGTTGTTTTATTTATTTTTATTCCCCTAGTGGGATTTATACGTGTCCGTAGGTGTGTCCGTGGCATCACAATGGGCGCTATCAGAACCAGCACTGCGGCATTTATTTTCTAGCATTAAATATCGCAGCATTATGCTGAGATAGGCCTTTTTGGCGCCGCACAAGTCTTGATTGTTTTGTTTTATGTATTTTGTTCGAACAAATATGTAAATTTTTAACCGACTTCAAAAAAGGGAGGTTACTCAATTCGACCGTATATTTATGCTTCTTTTTTTTTTGTTTGTTTTAAATGCTCCTTTTGTTACTTTTTGTATTTCTTGTGCGTGTCACAAATAAAATATTTTTATTTATTTCTTCCTTACCGGAAAAGAACGAAGCGTTTAATCAATGCTCAATATATGATCTGATCGTAATCAATCGATAAAATCGAATCAGATACGTACGCACCTTTACAACACAGATCAACTGCAGTTAAGTGGAGCGTATCACGAAGTATTCTTCTCGATATTAAGGCGATAACTCACAATTTCGATAGATTTAACATTCCTCCGTGTTTCGAAACTGATTTGATTGATCGACAAACTACTACTTGCAATCAAAAGGATCACTTAAAGACTTACAAGCACGCGAAGTGGCGGTTGTAAACAAGTTTAATTGTTTATGTAACTCTTTGGATGGCATGTGTCTTTGTGTTTGATAGAAAGTTTGATAAAATGCTTTCATTTTAAACAAAACAGTGGCTGTTATTACGCCCTAATAGTGGCGCAATTAAAGTACACGCATTCATATGACGCAATTTAGCATGAGTTGTAATTTTGTCAGATTTCTCGGAAAAGTTTCGGTTGCGTTGAGAGCCAACAAACATTTTTGTACCGCAGAACAACAAAATATTATATACAATATGTAACAAAAATCCTGTTGTTCCTTCTACCTACGTTTTAAGAATCGGTATACATACGTAATAAAGCAAGTCATTTATAAAAACTGTTCAACAAAAATAATTAAAATAAACATTAAATTATTCATATTTGTAATGTTTAACTGATTTCTAACTTCTTTCATTCTTTGATTTTGACTTTTCGACTAGCCAATACTTTTAAATTATAATTCCACCAATGTTGTGCTTGTAGGTTAATGTATACGTCCCTAAAAGGAACAACAGGGTTTTTGTTACATACTGTATATTATATCTATACAAATATTTCATGTATAGTCATCATTTCAGCCGAAAGACGTCCACTGCTGGACATAGGCGTCCCCCAAATGGGGGAGTTCGCCATAATCGCCACGCTTGGCAGGCGGGTCGGTGATCGCAGTATGGTGTTAAAATGCATAGAGAACAATATTAGAAGAGCCAAAGTCTTTCTTGACGCGGACCGCCAGCTGACGGTACTCGCGAGAACTACATTTAAGACGCAGATATATGCCAGTGACCTTGAGTGGTTAGCTTGCGTGTTCTTACTGAGCTCACGCAACGCGTCGTACGTTCAGCCAGTAATAGGACTCGCCCATGAAGGAGCGCTGTCCCCAATTTGACGCATTATTAATTTATTATACACAAAAAAAACGGTATTTTAATAAAAAGCGTATACTTAAAGATCAATAATTAAATTATCTTTAAATTGGTGAAGGTTTCAGAAAAATACGCTCTGTATATTTTGCGGCATTCTCAGTTTTTTATCCGTGTTAGACATAACTTTACAAATTAATTTCACTATGTAATATAAACATAATCTAAAATATTCACATATTAAGTTATCGAAAAAAGGCTCTAATTTAACATATATTTTTTTCAAATCATTAACACTACTCGTTTAGACGTGATCTTCAGTATAATATCATTAAAAGTCGGTTATCGTCCCCTTAAGATATTCGTGACTTATATAATAAGGTCCAGATTTCTGAAAGACTGATTAGATTTACATTCAATTCTCATAAACTGCTGTAATTGGTTGCCTGAAACAAGAACAAATTAAAATCCCTTGACATGAGACTCAACAACAGAACAAATTAATCAGAAACAGAAGGAGAATTAAAAACACAGAAATATTATACATTCAAATAAGGAACAGGAAGACAACATTTAAAAATGTTCACATGCAATTTTCCAGCCATTAATCTCTTGAAAAATTTATAGACAAGTACCTATATAAAACTGTTTACAAGCTCTATGGTGCCGCCAGGAGGAAATTAAATCGCATAAAACATCATGAAACTCCATTAGATGCTTTATCGCGGGATAGCATCTTTAACTAGAAGTACTACGAGTCGTCGGTACCTAATACTTGTAAGTAGTTAAGTTAAACGGAACGACCACACAAGACGAAGGCAGAAAAACATTTTTTACCATCAAAGACATCATTGGCAAGCCATACAAGAACTTTTAACTGAGATTTTCTTAGACATTCCCTGTGAGGAAACTTGAAGACACGTTAATTTAGAAATGCTCTTTATGTTTTCGCTTTCTTTCTTTCCTACAAATGGCTTGTTTCTGTGGATAACAATGTTCGATTGTGTGTGGTGGAGGGGCAGTTGTTCAGAGTAATAAATAAATGGAGTTCCAATGCGCGGGAATGTCTGTGTGGTGCCGGACGTAAAGTATTCTTTACGTCCGGCACCACACACTGTCCTATTTTTTCCCGTGGGTGTCGTAAAAGGCAACTAAGGGACTTACTAGGGAATGGGCAGCAGCGTTCTCTATGCATTTAAACACCATACTGCGATCGCCAACCCGCCTACCAAGCGTGGCGATTATGGCAAACCAGGGCCCTTTGGGGGAAGCCTGTGTCCAGCAGTGGACGTCTTTCGGTTGAAATGATGATGATGATGTGCGGGAAAATGTTTTCACTTCAATTAACTGAAGTCGTCAAAACATTGTGTCATTCTGAAAATTTAGTGACAAAATATTATGAACTAGGGTCGAAACACTTCAATAATCATAAGTAATGGTGTGCCACGAATCAAAATTACCGTGATTAAATCGAGAACTAACATGAATTATAGGTACCTACTGAATTTGAGGCCGTTCAAGTACCTATTACGTAAGCACCAAAGGGTGTCACTGCTTTGTTTATTTTTGATGACATGGGGGACGGGATGGTGATTATGTCAGCAATATTTATTGAAGTAAAACGTCTTTAGGCACGCTTGACTTGGGGAGTAAGCTGGTGAATGCATGACGAGAGCGTTCCGGAAGTGACGAGAGCGTTACGGAAGTATAATTAGTATGAATATTGAAGTAAAACTTCTTTACGTGCATGACGAGAGCGTTCCGGAAGAGACGAGAGCGTTACGGAAGTATAATTAATATTGAAGTAAAACTTTTTTACGCACACTTGACTTGGGGAGTAAGCTGGTGAATGCGTGACGAGAGCGTTACGGAAAGAGGCTACGGAAGTTGTTTAAATTTTAAACATGGCGATGATATTGCGACAACACACCGCGTCACCGCCGCGGGCCGTCCCGCTTAATAAATATTGTTTTAAATTCACACTGGCTGTCTAAACACTCACAAGACCACAGCTTTTTTAAAGTAAAACTTCTTTTGCTAGCGAACGGTGATTTCTGTTTTACTTCAGACGTGTTGTAAAGCACACTCGTTTTTAGGGTTCCGTAGTAAACAAGGAACCCTTATAGTTTCGCCATGTCCGTCTGTCTGTCTGTCTGTCTGTCCGTCCGTCCGTCTGTCCCCAGCTTAGCTCAGAGACGCTTAGTCCTAGAAAGCTGTAATTTGGCATGGGTATACATATTAATCATGCCGAAATAATGGTAAAATAAAATTATGAAAAACATTTTTTTTTGGGTACCTGCTTTACACGTGAAATGGGAATGATATTTTTTTTTCTCGTCTATTCCATGGTGTGGAGTATCGTTGGATAGGCCGTTAAAAAATATTGTGGGTTTGGCAAAACTATTTTTCAATTAAGGGATCCGTTTGCGTAATATTAAGCTTTAAAGTGCTATTTTTTGTTAAGAGTCAAGTGTCCCTCCCCCCCTGCCAGCTAAATGGTTGGTTTTGGATATGTGAAAAAATTCATGGCAATAGTATATATAACGAAATTAAAAAGAAAACTATCACAGCTAAGTAGGCTTCACAAGTTAACGAGTAATAGTCGACCAACTTAAATTTGCAGTTGGAGAATTGACCGTAACGTATATCGATGTATGGGAGAGCATGTTTTTCAACTACAATGTTAAGTTTGTTTTTGGGATCAATTCATCCCAACTACGGAACCCTTCATTGTGCGTGGTCCGACATGCACTTGGCCGGTTTTTATTTTTTTATTATCTTCTGATTTTACTGGAAAATTTTGTAGATTCTGATTTGAACAAAGGTGGAAACTCTACTTGTCTATGCTCCAAAGCGAAAAGCATGTTCAGGTTTCCCCAAAATAATTGATATTGCTTATTCGCTCTCACGCGGTGTTTTAAAGTAAAGTTAGAAAAATGCTTTAATAGAAATAGGCGTTAAATTCCTGTATTGTCTATAAATTCCTTATTTCTAGACTCATGAATAACAACAAAGAATCATGAACGGGTAAAATAATATATACCAATGTTTACGTAAGCATAGAAGAAGGGGGTAAAAGCTTTATTGTAATCATACTTTTGCTGACAAGGGGAAGGGGCTTGAATTTAGTCTTAAGTAATGCTTGAGTACCGAGTAACGTTCTATAAATACGGGCCTTAAAGTTGTAGGTACTCTAGTAAAAATCTGTGTCTAGCATTTTATTCATTAACATTTCCGTGGTAATCTGTGCTGACCGCGGGGTCACTGACCGTGTTGCGCAGGCGCATTGTTCCGCGAATGCATCCGATGCCTGACCACCGCGCACACGGAAGCCAGCGTGGACGTTACCATTTACCACTGACTGGATTAGATCGCTATTTATATGGTTTTTTTGAGTGAACAGCTGTTAATTTTTACTCTGTTGTATAATAATAAAATTATAATTATACTTATTAATTATTATAATAATATAATTTTATCTTGGATTTTATTTTCATATTTTGAAATAGGAATCTTCACTACATTCTCTTATATACTTACATAAATAATTCCGGAAGGTTTATGTATAATAAATTATACATTATATTAAACTTTTATAAAGAAAATTTAAATAGACACATCGGGCCTATCAGGATACCAGCGCAGCGGTGTATTTTTATTTTTTTTTTAATATCGCAGCATTATGCAGAGATTTTAATCTAAATTTTGTTAGTTTTAAATGCTCCGTTTTTTTTCTGTTTAGTATGTCCTGTGCCTGTCCCAAATAAAATATTTTGTCTTTCTTTTACAATTTACATAAACTTTCCGGAATATGTAATTCTCTAAATGATGGTGATATTCGCATTAAAATCCGTTGTATAGTTAACTACACATCGGATTTTAATGTGGTTTTCACCATCATTTAGAGAATTACATATTCCGGGAGGGTTAAGTGTGTAAAGGCTCGTGCAGACTGGTGCGATATCGCGGGCGCGACAGGCAGTGCAACCCTCGCCGCGCCCGTGAAATTGCGCAAGTCTGCACGAGCCTTAATACATTAATATTTAAATTACATTTAATAAAGAATTCTTGGTGTAACCGTGCGAACTGCGAAGCAGGGGCGGGTCGCTAGTAATTCATAACATGTATAGCTATTGATAAAGATAAATATACATCCACAACTTTTGAAGTGTAGTCCGAAAGCGAAGGATCTATACATATTCTCAGTTAGGGCCTAATCTAACCTTAGCTTTCAAGGCCTCAATTTTAGCAAGGGAAAAATTATGTTTGTGGTACAAAAGCCAGCACATCAAGCTACTACAATCTGTCAAATTGCCTTAAAAGATTTTGTACTTTATCGTGAAAGCATAAGGTTCAAGGTTGATTGGGAAAATTTGACTGTTTCGGGTAGCTTGACCTGGTGGCATTTGTACATATTTGTGATATTTGTGGTATTTCTGTTATTTATGTATTTGTTTTGTGTGTGATGTTTTTTGTATTTTGTTTGTTTGTATGTGTGTGTTTTTTGTTTCTACGTGATACCTTTGATAAGGTTCTACGTGTCGCATTTGATAAAGCTCTAATTGTACCATTATTAATCGACCGACAAAATAAATAAACGTTATGATATGTGTTTACTTAGTCTTTATTTTCTTTTAGTTTTTTTTTGTTGTGTTTTTCTTTACAATATATAATTACTTTCCTTCACCTTTGCGGCAGGAACGAAACTGTACACCATTTATTATAAACATTAGAAAAAAATAAACGGTTGTCATCCGTTCCTTATTTCGATATAAACATTAAATAATAATACTCCGTTATAAAATACGTCATTTTACGTTAAATACAATATAATGTCTATTTATCATTTACATTTAAAAAATAACTCTAAAGTGCAGTAATTTCAACAATATTACACAATAACTATCGTTATTTTGACGATATTTTTCTAATGGAATAATAACGGTTTAAGACGTTTATTCCTCAAAAAGAAATACAATTCACTTAACATGAGAAACTTAATACTAAATACACGAACTTATGAAGAACGGTAGGTACTAGTAAATAGTATATAATAGTAAGAAGTATAAGGCTGCGTTCGGACGACACGCGCATAACCCGCGCCGACCACGCGCAAGCCCCGCACTCGCGTTGTGCCCGCCTTGCACCCACGTTCGCCACGCGCAAAATCCGCGCCCGCCCCGCACCCGCCTCGCACCCGCTTATACTACTTACTATTTAATCGAAAAACGCCCTTGATCACAGTCAATCTGGCACTAGCCGAAGCGCGGGCACAAGTCGGGCGCAAAGCGGGCGCAGGGCTGCCTCGGGTCGGGCGCGAGACAGGCGCGGAGCGGACGCGGGTCGAATTTGATAAATGCAATTTGAGATCTATTGATGTGTCATAACTCATAAGACTCAAATTATATACAACAAATTTCAAAGCGAGCGGGGCGGGTGCGGAGCGGGCGCTGAGCCCGGCGCAGAGCGGGCGCGTGTCGCCTGAACGCAGCCTGATAAATGGAGTAGAGTATATTTTGCATAACCACTATGCACTTATGCAGCTGCCTAACACGAAATATTACACAAAATACTGCGCCTGATACAACACATGAGCCGTGTTGATGTTTTGTGAGCCTTCACTTGAACCTTCATATAATAGAGGCTCTATTAGATAGATATCTTGAAGAAAATATATTTTTTGTAGAATTGAAAGTGTAGAACTATCTTAATGATCTAAAATTTGACTATTTTAGAAACAACATCAGATATATATCCACACTCACAACAGGGAAGGAAAGCATCGTGAAGAAACCGGCATATTTTAAAACCAAAAATTCGAAGGCATGTGACATCTGCCAACCCGCACTGGGCCTGCGTGGTGGACTACGGCCCACTCCCTCGCACAGAGAGGAGGCCTGTGTCCCAGCAGTGGAAACATTGTAGGCTACACTCACCTGGTAGTTACCTACTAGGTTTCTTTTTTTTTTTTTTGTTCACGGGGTGGAAAATCCTCATGGATGTCCTCCACCCTGGGGCGGGCGGAGGGGTCTGTCAGACTCTTACTGACTAAAAACCACCCCAGTGTTCCCCTCCCACGCTTGCACCGGGGATCTTGGGATCTATTATTACTTCCGCAATCCCTGGACCTACTAGGTGTCTAAGTCAACTTATTTACAAACGTTGCGATGGTCTCTGAATTAAGTGATGGCTTTGCATTTTTGACAGATTTGCCATAAACATCTGTCAAAAACTTATAATGGAAAGACCATTACAACAATTTTAAATTAGCAGACTTGGCCTCTTGAACTAAAGCGGTAGAAGAATTACAAGGCGTTTCGTATTTTCTCCGAATAAGAAGGTATTCTGTAACAACATGATCATAGGGATCATATAGGGATGCTGCGAGCTATACTTCAGTCTCACATGAAACTACAGAGCGGCCACAGTAAATAAGCTCATTACATCCTCCCTTGGGGGATCAGCAGAACTGGGACGTATGCTAATACGAGTAAATTCCGCTCTAACAACATATGATTACCTGTCAAGTAAGCCACAAGAGGCTATTTAAACAGCCCTACGTCCTACGTGAGGTAACTAACAACTGTAATCTGACAATCCATTTCGTTTAAATATGTAGGTTTTAAAACAAAAAAAAAACTTTGCCCTACACTAGGAATTATTATCGTATATAGTATCGTGGGTGCGTTTACAAACATTTAAACTCACATACACAAATAGCCAGACCCGGAACAACTACTTGCTTGCTTGCTTACTTGCTTGCTTGTTTAACTATTTTTTATTTTAGCAATATTTTATAGATTTGATTTTGGTTCAGGAGACGCTGAAGCGGGCGGTTGTCTTTTGCGCGCGTCACAGTTTTTTGCTAAGCGTCCGTTGCGACGCGCGCGGCACATCTGCGTGGCCAATCGAACATTGTTTCTTTTGTTTTGTTGTGGTGAATCGTTAAAGTGCGTTGTGTTGTTGTGTGGGTGTTATTAGTAATAGTCGTTGAAGCGATGCATAGCTGCTCCGGTGCGACATGGCTTGCAGGCTAATCTGGTGAGATCTTTCCATATCCTTCAGGGATTTGCTTCTGATAACCTTTTGTAATTTTAAGTCATTAGATTATTTTGTCCCTACTAGTTTAATCGGGTATAAGTGCTAAACAAATAGCGTAATGTGGTAATGTGGTTACCCCCCTTGAAAGCGTATGTGCTTTCAAGCGAGGTAACCACATCATGACGCTGAGTGTACCTAACTTTAACCAATAATAAGCTTGTGTCAACTGTAATAATATTATGAGCAGTGCAGTGTTAAAGTGGCCAAAAATCCTTTGTTTTTGTGTATATGCATTCTATGTTTAGAAATTGTCTTAGACGAGCTTCAAGTGCTCAGGTAGTCCGAAGGACCCAACCCACTACAAGACGTTTTTATATTTTACTTTATTACACTATTGTTTTTAGAGTCTACGCAATTTTTCGTCCTACTACACTAAAAAACCAGAAACCTTGGATGTAGACTTTGACAGCAAACAGCATAGCAGTGACATAGAAAAGCGTCGAAAAAGCAGTTTAACCCCGCCAAAAGATTCATCATTCAAGACTCGGCAAAGCTGGACTAGAACGCAACCTGGCGGCGGCGTCATTAAATGTCCACCCATAGATAAATATAACCCGTCTTTCCACTATTCCCATGCTTGCTCAAGGATGCATATCCGGTGGGCTCAAATAATCCTTCCATATCCCAAGGGCACGTCTTCCCTACCATTATCGCACCCCCGGTCTACTCATTGATATACAATGGTCTCTGAAGTCTCATGAAACATGAGGCTTCAGGGGCTAGGGTGAAACTTTGGGTTCATTGTTCATCCACGCTGGTCCCGGTCTATTTCATTCATTCATTCATTCATTTCATTCATTCATATAGTAATATTTTATAGATTCTTTTTAATTTGGGGATGTGAGAACGTTGTAAGCCTAATAGACTGTAGATTTGTAGACCATTTTCCTGGTACTTCTTGACGGGTCTACACTGCCCTCCCATACCTGTTAACACTGTAATTTGAAAACAATGTAAAAGCCAATGACGTATTATAAATAGACGCGTCATACACGAACATTAGTGCACTTAAAAACAGCGTAAGCCATGAATGTAGCTACATACTTGCGTACAATCATACAGTGCGCGAAGAAAAGGATAGACCTATACCAATAACTGTTGTTAGAAAGAGATGAACATACATATCGACGGCGAAGTGGCAATAACTTCTAACTGTCAAAGTCAACACGAGTCCCATGGAATTTGGGAGGCAATGCCAATTGCTCGGTGGTTTAGCTAAAAGGTATTTCAACATCTTGATTTATGCTATTGCAATACCTGCAATTAAAAATGTAGATAAGAGATTTTGCTAGAACATGCGAATTCGACTTTTAAATTCGAAACCATAAAAAGTAATTTTCCCGAAAATTTTCACATATGAGGTATTGACACTTCGCCGTCGATATTTAGTTACGTCACTAGCTGCTGCATGTTTGACGGTCGCAGCAGTCAGGAAAAATGGATGACTGGTTGTACAAGTACAAAACTAAACGTTTTCTTAAAATAAAAAAATATATCAAAGTACTTATGCATGAAATGAGACGGTTTTCTGTACTCCCACAGTAGTAGTGTAATTTGTACATCGTGTATAGATTCGGGAAGGCATTTTCTTCACAAATAATTGCTGAGAATTGCGAGTGATTGTGACTTGTAGCCGCGTCACTGGATGGTGCACTACTAATTTAATGTCAGGCGATTGCCTGGTATTTACTTTGCCAATATTGAGCGCGGGTAACGCATCTAAAGCGGGTAAAGCCTACATGGGCATTTATGAAACGTCTGAAGCTAGGTGCATGGTTCCAATAGGTCGCTTCCTATGGATAAGAGCCAGCAAGAAACTGACACAGTTACTCTTTTATAAATAATGGGCTTTTACCAATGATGTATTACCTTTAGATGCGTTACCCGCGCTCAATATTGGCAAAGTAAATACCAGGCAATCGCCTGACATTAAATTAGTAGTGCACCATCCAGTGACACTTTCCTAAATATGTTAAGGAATCCACAAATAAGCAGACATGTTACAATCAAACTAATAAGTAAAGTAAACTGCACACATAAAACCGTAAAAAGAGCAATATTTCAACTCCCTCATAAGAAAATCACAAGTCTTCCATATCCAAAGCAAATCGACCAAAAAAAGCCACACAGTCACCTGCATGCCAACGCTATTTCATAACTTAGACCAATTACACACGCACGGCATACATTTTTATTCCCCTTCGAACATTTCCTGTTATACTTTCGTGAATAGCCCTGCAATTTGTAACACACGTCATTACGGAATGACAACCACTCATTATTCGATGCATGCCGAAGGGCCACGGGCATACTGTTTGATTTCGTCTGTGACATGAATACTGGCCACTATAGTCTATGGTTTGTGTCAAAAGAGGTATTACACCTATTTAGTTTGAATGGCATTATAATTAGTAATCGGATGGTTGATTTGTATTTATGTTTGCCACCTGTGAATCCTTTATGGGACAGTTTTGATTGTAAAAGGAAGTCATTAAATTATTAGTAGGCGATAAACGATGGACATCAATTTTACATTAGACAATATGGATTCGAGTTCAATCCGACTCAAAGAAAAGGAATAATAGTATAGTCACAGTATCGTCATCAAAACTGTTTATTCTAAGTACCGATGCCTTCTAAATCTTAACCCCCTTATTACAAAACAAGGTTTATCTTCACACCCAGGTTTAAAACATGGAGCCATTATTGAATTTGGAACTTTATTCCGACTATGGTAAAGTTAAAACTGAACACAAAACTGACAACTTAGTACCGAACTAAGTTTTCAGTTTTGTATAAAGAACGGTATTTCAATCACTGTTACGTTCTTATTACAAAAACTGGCTCTATGGTTTAAGCCATGTCAAAATATAAATCTTGTTTTGTAATAAGACGAAGAGTTTACAATACATGATCCTCCGTTATATCGAAAATACTGCAGCATTAATTTTGAATATTGCAGTATTTTCGATATAACGGAGGATCATGTATTGTAAACTCCTGATGGAATCGTATTCAAACATTGTACTTACATAATGTAAGTACAATGTTTGATAAGAATACGATTCCATCAAATTTCCTCTACAGAAAAAAAATACAAACTTAATATAAACTGAACAACGGTTTGTTGTTCAGTTTATATTAAGTTTGTATTTTTTACTACTGCTACTATCAAAAAAATACTTCAAATTAGATCATTAATCTTTGCATTATAAGTTAACTGAACTAAATATAAAACTATAAGTTTATAAGACATTTGTACGTATTTTTCTGTTCCTTTCCTCTTGACTGTATAAATGTGTGTTAAATAATGACTGTTAAATAAATAAATAAAAGATACTATGTTTTTTTATTAGGGTTCCGTACCCAAAGGATAAAACGGGAACCCTATTACTAAGGCTCCGCCGTCTGTTTGTCTGTCCGTCTGTCACCAGGCTGTATATCATGAACCGTGATAGTTAGGCAGTTGAAATTTTCACAGATGATGTATTTCTGTTGCCGCTCTATCAACAAATACTAAAAAACAGAATAAAATAAATATTTAAGGGGGCTCCCATACAACAAACATGATTTTGTTTGCTCGTTTTTGCTCTATATTGATAACGCCAACAGGTAGACGCTTGAAATATTCACAGAATATTTAGTTAGATATTCTCTTTAAAAATAAATAATTAAATTAATATAAAACAAATATTTAAGGGGGACTCCCATAAAACAAACGTGATTTTTTTTTTGCAATTTTTATAGATAATGGTACGGAACCCTTCGTGCGAGAGTACGACTCGCACTTGTCCGGTTTTTTACCATTATTTTCACCGTAAAAAGAAATTAAGTACCTAAACGAGTGAAGTGGCGATGGCGCTGAGGTATTATGGACTCTTAAATACCAACTCATCAACTATAACATCCAACAGCTTCAACCGCTCAACAACGACTAAGAGCGAATTTCACCAATGAAAACTTAACGCGATCAGCACATAAACTACGTTTAAGAGCTGTTACTGTCATTATTTTCTTTGTAATATTGACACTCTACAGCTCTTGAACTCGGTTTAGATGTGCTGATAGCGTTCAGTTTGATTGGTGAAATTGGCACTAACACGCCAATCAACCTGAACCTAATTTCAAGCACAGCAGCAAAAACAAAACAACGAAATAAAAGTCCAATTTTTCCGCAACTCTCCAACAAACTGCAGGAACTCATTCGTAACGTGCTTGAACACGTTACGAATGATTAAATTATGACGAATCAAGATTAAGGCCGGCCCTAAACGATCGATTATAATACACAATAAAGGCTTCTACATACCGGGGCGACTTGTCGCGCGACGCGACACGACACGAAGGCACCGCTCGTCCCGCGACACGCGGGGCCTTTGTGCCGTGTCGCGTCGCGCGACAAGTCGCGCTGGTATGTAGAAGCCTTTACACGAATTGCTAAACGTTTTTGACCGTTTATTAATGGTAATGATATTTTTTTTTTTTTTTTGTTTGGGTATTTTCGTCCTGCAAGCTGTCTTGTCGACATTAAGCTAGATTGTATGTGCTTATTTAGAAAATATGGCGTGCATGGTACCTACAGTAAGTATCCAATTATATGTCCATCTAGTATGGGTTTTTTATTTTTGGGTTAGAGAAGATCTTGAGGAGCACGAGTTTTTTTAATGTGTGCTAACAAAAGTTTTCATGAGCGAGTTTATTTTTTATTGCACTATATTTTAAAATATATAACGATAAATTAGAGCATTTTCTCAATAACTTAATATGTGAATATTTTAGATTATATTTATATTACATAGTGAAATTAATTTGTAAAGTTATGTTTAACGCGGATAAAAAATTGAGAATGGCGCAAAATCTCGAAGCGTATTATTCTGAAACCTTCACCAATTTAAAGATAATTTAATTATTGATCTTTTAATATACGTGTTTTATTAAAATACCTTTTTTTGTGTATAATAAATTACTAATACGTCAAATTGGGGACAGCGCTCCTTAATGGGCGAGTCCTATTACTGGCTGAACGTACGACGCGTTCCGTAAGCTCAGTACAGAACACGCAAGCTAACCACTCAAGGTCACTGGCATATATCTGAGTCTTAATGGGCCGACAATGTTATTGCGTGAAAATAATGGACCGTTTGAGTGCAAGGGCTGATACAATCATATTGCGCAATATAAATACTGCGCAAACTTATTGTAAGTGTAGGGGCCGCCTAAGATAAGAGAACAAAGAAAGTAATTCAAAGCGATTGATTGCCGGCCGGTGGCGAACTGTTCACTGTCGCAAATTGAATTGACCGCGACTCAGGTCAAGAGACCATTGTCGGTCCAATTACCGATCATAACTTACAAATGATATAATTTGGTGGAGCACATCTGATTGGTCATTATGTTGTTGAAATGGAAATAGAAACCAATAGAAGTTGTTGTAGAATTATAAACGCAAGTCACTGGCAAAATTGGAGCCACTGCTGTCGGAGCAAAATCATCAGTACCTCAAGTGTGAGTTTGCAAGAGAGTTAACGTAACTATTTCGTTTGCGTTAAAATTTGACCGATAGATCATAATGCTAAGAATATAAGAGTGAGAATAAAAATCTTAACGCAAACGCGCTAGTTACGTTTACTCACTTGCAAACTTACACTTGGGGTGCTGATAGTTTTGTTTTATTCTCGAAAAAACATTGTAAGCTATAAAGGCCTAAAACTGCGGCACGCCGTATTCCGGCTCACCGTATAGTCTCGGTTCTATTGCGGTCCGCCGCATTTTGAAATAAATATTGGATATTCAATTCAATTTATTTATTTCCAAGTAACCAAGACTCATTTGTTAGTAAAAACTTATCCTACGTTAGTAATTATGATAATTCTATTCACATACAAAAGTAAAGTATACCTACCATTGACAACGGCAGCCCTGTCCAACGCTTCACCGCGGCCACACCATTCCATGGGAAATGGCGCAGCAGCGATTCACGTACGGACAGTCCAGCCTACTCGAAATTAGAGACAGGATGCTGTTGTTGCTGCCCCACACCCCACGCACCAGGGACGCACAACGCTTACGCATCGTGGCGAAGAAACAATCCACATGTGCGTCCGCGAACATCCCTGATGCGCTGCAGTAGCGGGGCAGCCTCAACAGCACCCTGAACGCGTTGTTGTATTGCACGCGGAGGGCATTGTACGACTTTTGAGTATATCTAGCCCACACGCTACTCATGTAAAACGTAGTGCAGTATGCTCTAAAAAGAGTAATTTTGACGCTTACTGAACAACGAGCAAACCTGCGAGCCAGCATGTTCGCTCTAACCGACAAGGCCCTCCGCGCCCGCTCAACGTCGTCATCGTCCCTGAGATCAGGGGTAAGTATGTGGCCAAGATATTTAAACTTGTACGCCCTCTCTAATGGCAAACCATTAAGGTAAACTGGTGGTACATAAACAGGATACCTACCCCCGGCCCCAAAGACCATGAATTCACTTTTTTTACAATTGTAAATTAGGCCATGTGAGTCGGCATACTCCTCACAAATGGCCACAAGCTTTCTGAGGCCACAGACTGACGCACTCAGCAGCACCATGTCGTCTGCGTAGCTGATATTATTAACGCAGACTCCATCTATATGACAACCGACCCTGGTGCTGCTGAGCCTGCCAATCAGCTCGTCGACATATAGGTTAAAGAGCGTTGGTGAGCTCAAACCCCCCTGTCTCACCCCGCACTCCAACCCATACGGATCAGACAAAGCCCCTGCCCATCGCACATTGTTGACCTGGTTTCTATACCAAAATTTAAAGATGTTAATTATTTCAGGTGGAACGAGAGCTTTTTCAAGTTTATCCCATAGGATATCATAAGAAACCAGGTCAAATGCTTTGGACAGGTCCAGGAAGCAGGAGTAAATGGGAGTGCTGCGGTCGGTGTAGTATGTGACAGCGTGCTTAAAGGACAACACAGCGCTTTCCGTTGATAGCCCAGGTCTGAACCCGAACTGGTTATCATGAAGTGTTATATACTTATTTAATTGTCTATTAAGCACGCTGTCAAATACCTTTGAAATAACAGTTGCTAATGAGATAGGCCTATAGTTATCTTTATCAGCAAGATCACCAGATTTATTTTTCGCTATGGGCACTACGACAGTCCGTATCATCTCCCCAGGCATATAACCATGAGATACGCAAAAACCATACAACATGGTCAGAACTCTGGCTAGATGAGGGCCAGCATATTTGAGGTGCTCAATGCTGAGCCCGTCATGTCCCGGAGATTTTCCACGCGACATGGATTCTATTATTTGCCTAATGTCTTTCGATTTGCACTTTAATCCTAGTTCTTTGCCCGGCTCAACATTCAGCACCGACTGAGAAGATCCTAGTGGAGACTTCACAAAAAAGTGTTCCTTAAAGAGGTTTGAAATCTTCTCAGGCTCACTTACTCCGCCGACGCACACAGGGAGACTCGGCTTCCTGTGCAACTTATTCGTGCTTTTCCAAAAACCACGAAAATCGTGTTTTGAATGGTGTGAGGTTAGAATGTCCATCTTAATTTGGTCTTGCCTATCCTGACACCATTTCAAACGTGACTTAAAAACTTTCCCAGCCTCACACATCTGGTCGTAGATATAACCGGAAGCAGGTTTGTCGTACCAAACCCACAGCATAAATTTACTCCGTGCCCTCCTGTGCGTCCCCGCCACGTGCTTATTCCAGCCTACTACTTTCCTTCTCGACAAAGGCCTACTTACTTCTCTGCCAACAACCGCAGCCACACACATGGCCTGAACAATATCACCGTACAATGTATCTATAGCTTCACTATGGCTATCAATATTACAGGAGCTATCACAACAACTATGTAATTCTGACGGGAAATCAATTAATTTCAGTCTATCACTACATTCTCTCATGTACACTCGTATTTGTTCGGAATTCCTCTCACCCCATACAACTTTGTTTCGTGGTACATTAATGTCGGAACGCATTGGCGTTATCACGTCTAGATTGCATTCTATTACGAGAGGAAAATGATCTGACCATAACACATCATATAAAACATAAGCATTATTAACAGACTGTACAGCTGATTTAGACACTACACAATGATCAAGCCAGCGCTTGGAGCCATGCGACTCACTGAGAAATGTGTGCGTATCTGAACACAACCCTAAGATCTCAGCATCAATACAGGTCCATTCTTGGTCCTTACAAAATTCTAATAATTCATCGAAAAATAACGCCGAGGGATGCGCATTGTAATCACCAAGAATATATACATAATTTACATTAGAGTTCTCAACTATCGCACTTACCGAACTAAGAATGTCCGTAAAATCCGATAAGTTAGTATATGAATCCGTAGGCATATAAACACTAAACACTAGTAGCGATTTATTATTTAGCACTATTTTAATTGCACAGAGCCGAGGGTTGTCACACTGTATAACACTCACATCGTGAAACAAGCACCGTCTCCACAATAGGGCCACTCCTCCGTGTGGCCTTCCACGCAGGATACCCGTCGATGTATCTACTGCAGATACTCCGGTACAGTTAAACTCGTCACTAACTGAGTTTAAGAACGAGATTTCCTCCGGTAATAGCCATGTTTCCTGTAGCGCTATTATGTCTGACAATCGACATAAACTACGTATACAATCCATAGATCTCTTCACATTCTTACAATTAAAAGAAACTAACTTATATACAAGTGCATCCATTATCTTTGAGTAGCTGTACCAGTTACGTCGCCAGTGACGTCAATAACATGCTTAGGCTTAAAATGCACAAAACGACGAAAGATAACTACTCCTTGTGGCCATAATTTGTCGTCGAGAAACATGGGTAATTTATACTGCGAAACAAAGAACTTGTAGGCATCATGTTCACATTGTCTCCTAATGGATATTGATACAATGATTGATATGATTGATATGATGGACGTCGGAGAAGTTGCTGCAGTTATTTCAGGCTGATTTTAAAAACATGCGACAAAATTTAAGGGAGTGTTCTACCCATCAATATGAACACCTTTTACTATGGGACCAACCTTGAAATCGCGAAAAAAAAATCAGCTGTTCCCTACATTTAAGTTCGCTGAACTCGTCAAAATGTAGGGAACAGCTGATAATTTTTTCGCGATTTCTACTTTGGTCCCATAGTAAAAGTTGTTCATATTGATGGGTAGAACACTCCCTTAAATTTTGTCGCATGTTTTCAAAGTCAGCCTGTATTACTATCGTGGAAAACGTCGTCGTAAAAATATACATAGATTTTGGATACACCCTCTACTGTGACTGACTGACCTCTAGTGCGTTTTAGGCCTAACTCCATTGCAGCTATGTAGGTATGATTAGAAATCATACTTCATACATAAAAGCTATTTCATATAAAAATTACAGTGCGGCCTGCCGCAACGGCACGCCGCATCACGGCCAGCCGCTAGTGCGTTTTAGGCCTAACTCCATTTGCAGCTATGTAGGTATGATTAGAAATCATACTAGATACAGTACAATTCAACTTCTGTTTAAATTTTTTGTCAAGCTAAACAATTTTATTGGATTATAATAGCATTTATGATTTCTGATCATTCATAGCTACAATGGAGTTAGTTTACAATGTTTTTCGAGAATAAAACAAAATTACCTATCCGATGATTTTTAATTTGAAGTTTTGCACTATTTCCGTCCGGCTCATTTAATATAAGATCTATGCCATGTTATTATAAGATCTTCATTGAGGCTATGACAGAGCTGAATGCCATTTTATAGGTAACATTTAGTTTTTCTACTGTTTAAAAACTCACCAAATCACAAAACTTTAAAAAAGAAATCGCAAAATCAAACTTTCGTGTTGCAAAATTTTCAATGCAATCCTACATCGCCATTTTATTTCTTAGAGCGGAAAACTTCGCGTTAAAAAAAGCGCCCGTGCGTATGTGGGCTAATTGTACTCTATAGAGTACAATTATTATTAGAATCAGCGATACAACTCTCAGACTCTCAGTTTATAGTATCCTATTGAATGACATTTCATGAACTTTAGTCATTCAAAAGGATTCTACGAAGATAGTAAAGGCTTCTACATACCGGGGCGACTTGTTGCGCGACGCGACGCGACACAAAGGCACCGCTCGTCCCGCGACACGCGGGGCTTTTGTGCCGTGTCGCGCTGGTATGTAAAAGCCTTTAGTTGTATTGTTGATTTTAATGATTATAATTCTGTAATAAAACCATATTTGTTACGGCCGCGAATCATATTTTAATCAACATACAACCTGATACAGACCTGCAAATTGGAAAAAACTTAAGAAAATTTGAATTTCGAGTGCTACCTTAGCGCATCCCCCTTAACGTAGGCTTAAGTGACGGTAGGAATTTAGTGAGTACGTGAAAATCACATCGGCTATTTCATATTAACTCTCCCCTAATATTACAAATTATATTTAGCCAGACTTTATTGTACAGTCGCCAGCATATCATAACAAACTGTCAAATTTCTCCAAATGATTTTAAACCATAAAATGTTGATAGTTAACTTTAAAATCGAATGAGAAAATTTTACAGTTTGTGGTAACTTGATGTGCTGAAGCGACTAAACCTAGATTATGTATTTGTCACGTCTGTACTACAATAACGAGCTACAGGGTGGTCTGTAACAAATCGGTGACCACAAAGCGATAATACTCGTAATCCATTACATACGAATTGATATGTAAACGAAAGGTATACATTCCGGCAACGTATAACTTAGTATTCCTTTGGTTATTATATTTGGTTGTTCCCGATACTATTCGCGGTAAGTAACTGGACATCTCCATTAATTCCATGGCGTCCTATGGCATTGACATTCATGGTGGGGCATTAGGTCGAACTGTTTATGGATTAGGTGTTTGATAATACCTCTGCTGACCTACTTGTGGGAGAACTCGGTATTGATGTTTGTTTCAATAATAAACAGTTGGTTGAGGTACTTATTCAGCAAATTACAACAAGTATTCTCTACTAGCTTTTGCCCGCGGCTTCGCTCGCGTTAATTATGAATTGGACAATCAATTCGGGTTGTACACTGCTAGTTGTTTGGCGGCAAAAAACTCGTAACACACCATTAAAGTTTCTATAATGACATAATTCAATCATAATTCGAAAGACACGTGGCGCCATCTATTATCATAAGAACGTCATTCAACGTGAATCAGCGCTGCGTTGTGGGTCCCCCCCATAGAACAGCATCATGCTGAGTGCAAGCCTTTTTGTCACAGTCATGACGTGGAGTTGCCGACTATTTGTTATTTTTGTAGATGTGTTTTGTGTAATGATACCTGCTCGAGTTTATGTTTTCCTAAGCACGTGTTTCTGTGACGAATAAAATTATTTTTCTTTCTTTCTTTCATTGTTGATTTTCTCGGGAACAGTACTTTGTTTCGGGATGAAAGGTACCCTATGTCCGTTTCTGTACACCTGACAACATTATGCAAAATTTTAGGATAATCGGTTGAGTAGTTTAGGCGTGAAAAGGTAACAAACAAACTTACTTTCACATTTATAATATTATAGTTAGGATCCTAGCCGGGGTGTGGGCAGAAAAAGGGGTCAACCACGAAGATAAATCCGAAGTAACGATCAAATGTTCGGCCGTTTCGTAACTGCGGCTGAAAATGGCTGACAACGGAGAAAGAAGAAAAAACGACAGTCAAAGAGATAAGTCAAAGTCAAAAATGTGACTTGAAGTCGGGTAAGGGCTCAAAGTCCAAAAATTTTGCGCCATTCTCAGTTTTTTATCCGCGTTAGACTTAACTTTACAAATTAATTTCACTATGTAATATAAATATAATCTAAAATATTCACATATTAAGTTATTGAGAAAATGCTCTAATATAACATATATTTTTTTCAAATCATTAACACTACTCGTTTAGACGTGATCTTCAGTAAAAAATCATTAAAAGTCGGTTATCGTTGCCTTAGCTATTGAGATCGGTCACGCAATGTTAATACGAGTAGATCATTAACGAATAAGTACCCATCCTTCCTTTCTACGCCAATAAAATTAGGAGTTAAACCGATGGGGGGTGCGTATGCGCTTGTAATCTCACGGGAAAAGCGCGCGCTCATCGTAAATACATCAGCGTCACACGCTCCCTCATAACTTAGTGCTCCTGCGCAGACTGCAGGGCTGACCACATCTGTACTCATTTATAAACAAACTATAGTTCTTGCCCGCGGCTTCCCCTGAGTGGAGATGGGTAATTGTCCCACAGGAACGTACTATACCCAATGACGTATTATAAATAGACGCGTCATACACGAACATTAGTGCACTCAAAAACAGCGTAAGCCATGATTGTAGCTACATACTTGCATACAATCATACAGCGCGTGAAGAAAAGGAAATACCTATAGGTACCGATATCAGTTGTTAGAAAGAGATGAACATACATATTTAGTTACGTCACTAGCTGCTGCATGTTCATTGGCGCGTACGCAATAATAATAATTATTATTGTAAATGTCAGGAAATTGCCTGGCATTTACTTTGCCATTATTGAGCGCAGGTAACGCATCTAAAGGTAATACATAATTGACTATACCTGGATAAAAAGTTACCTCACCTAACCCAGGCCATGGTCTACCTGTGTGCCAAATTTCATCCGAATCTGTTCAACCGTTAAGGCGTGCGCATGTACCATATATACAAACAGAGAGCAGCATCCTAATTGCGTAACACAGTTTGAATCACAATCGGAATGATTTTGAAGTATATTGCCAATCCATTGCTTCGTATGTTAGAAAAATTTGTCTACTCAACAACGTAAATATCGCAATGAATGTTGTCGAACTGTCAAAATGAAACCCATTATTGCTACTGATAGTGTGTTACGCATTTCACACGCTAAGTTACTTTCCCATTTATAATAGAAGTATGGATTCTTTGAATATTTAATTAATTCTCAACTTTCTTCTTCGTTTGCCCGAAGAACTGAAGTCGATAATTTCACAATAACAACATGTCACAGAATTAACGCACAACCTCTTAAGGGGTCATTTTACTCATCATTATGTACAACTTTTACTATGGGACCAAACATGAAACCGCGAAAAAATCTGCTGTTCCCTACATTTTGACGAGTTATTCGAACATAAATGTAGGGAACAGCTGTTTTTTTTTTTAAATAAAAAACAACCAAGTTCTGCATTCAAATAAGACCTTGATATTTTAAATATTGATATTTTGGATTGGAACTCAAAGTAAGAGATTAGTTTACCGTAAATTTGTATTGAGATTTTTTTTCTAAACGTGTTTTGGTAACAACCTAGTTCTGGGAAATAATATGTTCCAGAATAACATATATTTATTGCGCTACCACAAACTATATAGATTTGGCAATTTTTTTTGTTTAAGACAAGCCTACTCAGATCATTTGCCTCTTGTCAGCGCCTTAAGGCGAAGATAACCGACTTTTAATGATTTATACTGAAGATCACGTCTAAACGAGTAGGGATAATGATTTGAAAAAAATATATGTTATATTCCCAATAACTTAATATGTGAATATTTTAGATTATGTTTATGTTACATAGTGAAATTAATTTGTAAAGTTATGTCTAACGCGGATAAAAAAACTGAGAATAGCGGAAAATCTACCATGCGTATTTTTCTGAAACCTTCACCAATTTAAAGATAATTTAATTATTGATCTTTTAGTAGGTATACGCGTTTTATTAAAATACCTTTTGGGTCGTGTATAATAAATAAATAATGCGTCAAATTGGGGGCAGCGCTCCTTGATGGGCGAGTCCTATTACTGGCTGAATGTACGCTCGTTTACGTGAGCTCAGTACAGAACACGCTAACCACTCAAGGTCACTGGCATACATCTGCGTCTTAAGCACTTTATACATGGAACATCATTCCATTCTGTATCTGGAGAAGGGCGTTGTTAGCTGCGCTGCGTGTTTCCCTTTCCGTGTTCAACTGGCGACACCGGTCTCGCGAAATCCACACGCTTTTGTTTTACTACGGAATCCTACGATTCCGTGTTCAATTCGCGTCAACTGAGCACGCTTTTGCGATCAAGCAACGTTAAAAGAAGTTTTACAAAACAGTGTGTAATTGATTACGGGGACAGCGGTACTTCAATTAAATATTTAAAAATACTTCCCGTTGTCCCCGTGGTTTGGTTTTACATTCAAAAATATGTTTCTGGCACTCGCCGGCCGCTGCCGCGGCACCGCTCGCTACGCTCGCTCGGCTCGTGCGTTGTGTGGTCACAGTTCTAACCTAACCTAACCTAGCTGTTTCGATTTAAAAAAGGTTTACTTCGTACGATAAGGGGACAACGAGAAATAAATTTATTCACGTCCCGCTGTCCCCGTGACAGGGATATCGCAAACGGGGACAACGGGAATACACTCTAATAACAGCTACATTGCAATGAGAAGCGCGCGAATCCAACTTCGGGCGCTCTCGCCTGCTTCGGCCCGCACGATTTATCCCGAACATTTACGAACGCGCTAAATCAGTACGGATTTGTTTCGAATAGACAGGTTAAAAAACCGTGTTCAATTCAATTACACACTGTTTTGTAAAACTTCTTTTAACGTTGCTTGATCGCAAAAGCGTGCTCAGTTGACGCGAATTGAACACGGGATCGTAGGATTCCGTAGTAAAACAAAAGCGTATGGATTTCGCGAGACCGGTGTCGCCAGTTGAACACGGAAAGGGAAATACGCAGCTGCGCTACAGTTTATAGTTTTGCAGCTATCATCGTTTTACTGGTTGTACTTACTATTGTGATATTGTTCCGAAATGAACTTTTTTATATTTTTTTTTATATAATACTGATCGCTTTCACAGCTTAAAATAATACTGAATAGTTCAATAAATAAAGATAAAAATCATCAATAAGAATAGAAAAGTAGTGGGTACCTAATTCTAATTCTTTATTGATGATTTTTATCGTACATGCTCATAAAATGGTCGTACTATTCCTCCGTATTTAAAATAAGTAAATCTTCTTTACTAGGATAATAATTTGTCTAACCCTATTGACAAATTTATTATCTAAAGTGCAATTAGTTTCATTCATCATAAACTTACAAGCCATCCGCGGCAGATAGTGCGCAAACGCAGGTAATAAATTATGAATTGATATCTACATGTAACGGCAATGTCATTAGACAGTTTAAATGTCCGCTTCTAGTCATTTAAATTTACTTTGAAAGTAATTAGGAATGTCGGAAGGATGGTCGTAGGCAATAATTATATTTTTTGCCTGTTTTATTAACGGTTTTGCTTGCAAATGTAGAAAAGTAGGTATTAATAGATACACGAAACTGTCAAATTTCTCCAAATAATTTAAAATCTTAAAAAAAAAAAAAAGGTGCATGGGCACATCGCATGCGGCTTGCTAGTAGGTAATGCACCGCATCTAACATGCGCTTCCTAATACGCCTTCCAGGGCTCTACGTCCGAGCCGAGGGCAGGAGAACTCCATCTACAAGCTGCTCCATCTGGACCCAGCTCCTCACTGCACGCTGCTCCTAACGCTCCAACGCTCCACGTGCGCAACACTGTGCGCTATTTTATTTAAAGGCTTCTACAGACCAGCGACACAAAGGCACCGCTCGTCACGTGACACGTGGGACTTTTGTGTCGCGTCGCGCGACACGCGGGGCCTTTATGTCGCGCCAGTATGTAGAAGCCTTAATTAGTAAGTATTTAAAATCACTACAAATCTAACAATATTTGGAAATCATGACAGTTGACCCGAGCACAGCTGTTCAATAATTTACCGGAGGATTTAAATAAGTGTGAAAGTATAAACATACCTATTTAAAACAAACGTCAACAACTCAAAGGCCAAGAAATTCATAGATTTGGAAGAGTTTTGTGTTTCACCTTTTCATCTAGGTTTAAAGAATTTATTCATAACAACTTCGATAACGGTTCTCTTACAATGAGATACAAAGTGCTTACATCTAAGTAATTATCATTATCATAGTTATTATCATCTTTGCCTCTGGGTTAGTGACGTTTCATTTTAAATTCTTAGATGTAAGCACTTTGTATCTCATTTTAAGTGACCTGTTATCTAAGTTGTTATGAGTAATAAATTCTTTTAACCTTAGACCTAGGTGAAAGGGTGAAAGGGTGAAACCCAAAACTCTTCCAAAACTATTAAACTTTTAATAATTTAATTCAATGTTATTTTAAGTTTGCCTCCTCACTTTATTAAAAATCATTTACTTTCTGAGGCTAGAAAATATCACCGCATAGACACACAAGTGACAAACACTCAACAACCAATTAAAAATCATGATTAAATAACATACTTTGTATAAAAGTGGCAATTAACGGTGAAAATCACGCGATTACAAACTTGTATAGCTATCTGCTCAACAATCTTATCCCGAGTAATAACATTTGCAATTAGAAACGGCTGTATATCTGTCCTTTGTACACAACTACTTACTTTGGTCTTAATTACACTCTCCCGTTGTGGGTGCGCTCCACAACACTTACGATTAATCGACAAGTTATAAAGTCGTTCTTTTTTTTTTTAGGGTTCCGTACCAAAATGGTAAAAAGGAACCCTTATGGTGAGACTAAGTCTGTCTGTCTGTCTGTCTTTCTGTCACACCTGGATATCTCAAGAACTACTAATGCTATCAACTTGAAATTTAGAATAGTTTTAGATGACGTTTGCCCAACTATTTTGCAAATAAGAAAGAAATTTAAAAAAAATCTAATTTTTGCAAAAGGGGCTGAAAGGGGGTCTTAAAAATTTGAAGTAGGGCTACTAAATCTAATATGGGGTATTATATGAAAGAGCGCTGTTTGCACATTCTCAAACTTTTATTTTTTAGGCACCATAGTTTCCGACTTATGATGAAAAATGTAAAAAAAAATACCGTCCCCCCCCCTTATCTCCGAAGATTGCATAGATAAAAATCTGAAATTATTCTATGTGATAGAAGTTTATCTAAAAATTACAGGAAAAACAAAACGATGTCTCTAAATAGCACAGTTTTTCAGAAATCATCAACATCATATATACGTATGGAACCCTCGGTGCGCGAGTCCGACTCGCTCTTGACCGGTTTTTTTTAAATATTTTTCACACTCTTTGTGTTGAACTACAGACTCTAAAAGTTATTAGAACACACTGTTTTTTGTCTCAAGCACACTGTCGGATACTACACGGACAGGAAAACCGGTGTACGCGTGTTTTGTAGATTTTTCAAAAGCCTTCGATCTGGTGTCCTATGGTGTTTTATGGAAGAAGCTGTATGATGATACAAGAATTCTAGGTAACATGATTGAGTTGTTTAGATATTGGTACGGCCATCAGCCTAATATGGTGAAATGGGCAGCTGCCCTCGCTATCCGTTCCGTACGGGCTGGAGTACGGAGTCAGACAGGAAACTCTTCTGTTTGTACGTGGATCGATTGATTCTTGAGCTCAGCAGCACTATGATAGGCTGTTCCATTCACGGAACACTCGTCAATAACATAAGTTACGCCAATGACATGGTGCTGCTGGCCCCACTGATCAGCGCCCTCAGGAAACCCATGCTTATTTGTGGGCGATATGCGGAGGCCCAGGGCCTCAGATATGATGCAAAAAACAGCGAGTGTCTGTTGTTCAAGGCAGGCACGAAATACTATCACGAAGTGCCGCCTGTCACACTGGTAAAATCTTTTTAAATATGTGGGGCATTGAGTTACTGCAACGTAGACGGATAATGCTGACATGGAGAGAGAGCGTAGGGCGCTGTCAGTCAGGAGCAATATGCCATAGATTTGCAAAAGTGCTCGAGGGGTGTAAAAACTACTCTGTTTAATACCGCCAATCTTTTTACTTCTGCAGTCTATGGGTCGACTACACGCAAAGGGCTTGCAGTGCCTTACGTTTCCAGTACAACAACGCATACAGGGTGCTGTTGGGGTTGCCACGACACTTTAGCGCATCACGGATGTTCGCAGAGGCACGGATAGGCGACTTTTACGCAAGCATGCGAAAGCGTGTCGCCGCCGTGACACGGCGGGTGTGGTGCAGCGCCAACGGCCTCTTGGTCACCGTGACCGATAGGAAAGTCTAATACTTGGGCACTGGACCAGACACAAGTATTGCCTTCAAATCGTACCTTGAAATAATGTTGTTTCTGGTACCAATGTTTTATTATTGTATTATTAATGACTTTGACATTATGATAGTGACTTTGACATTATGATAGTGATTTTGACATTATTAAGAATGATTTTGACATTATTATTAATAATTATGACATTTTTTTTTTTTATTAATGAATATTTCAAAATATATTTTGAAAATTTGCCAAATGTATGTAAGTAGGTACTAACACTAATGTGCTTTAAGCTGTGTCTAAAATTACTAACACATTGGATTTTATGATCTGTAAAATAAATCATTTGTTTTTTTTATATATTTTCAAAAGATTCTATGAAATACCTACCCAAATCGGAACTAGTTTAAATGACATGAGACATGATTTCTTCCGAAAGGTCAAATGGATGACCCTGATATTTCTAAAACACCGGATATTATATTTCATACCTAGAGCAATAAATACTACCTACTCGAATAGTCGAATGTGACTACGAACGAGTAACAGTAATGTTACCCTAATGTGACTAGGAACTGAATTGACTGGCCCAAAGCTATCAAGCATCAAAACTTCAGAATAAGGTTTCAAATGGAAGTCATGACAAATGTATTGGGAATAATGTCAATCTTATAACCAACGGAATTGGTTAAGGCGACGATAACCGACTTTTAATGATTTTATACTGAAGATCACGTCTAAACGAGCAGTGTTAATGATTTGAAAAAAATATATGTTATATTAGAGCATTTTTTCACTAACTTAATATGTGAATATTTTAGATTATGTTTATATTACATAGTGAAATTAATTTGTAAATTTATGTCTAACGCGGATAAAACACTGAGAATGGCGGAAAATCTACCAAAGCGTATTTTTCTGAAACCTTCACCAATTTAAAGATAATTTAATTATTGATCTTTTAGTATACGCGTTTTATTAAAATACCTTTTGTTTTGTGTATAATAAATAAATAATGCGTCAAATTGGGGACAGCGCTCCTTGATGGGCGATTTCTATTACTGGCTGAACGTACGACGCAATGCGTGAGCTCAGTACAGAACACGCAAGCTAACCACTCAAGGTCACTGGCATATATCTGCGTCTTAATTGGGATGGGTTTGCTAGGGTGAGTGAAGACAGCTATCTACTGTGTAGTTTGAATCGATAGTCGACTCAAGATAATTGGCGTATATCTCCGTCTTAAGGAGATGGCATTTTCAATGACAAGTTATCAATGCAGTGAATTACAGATCAATAACCAAATTGAGAGCAGTGGTGGCCCAGTGGTACCGGCCTCGACTTACGAGTTGTAGTAGGTCGTGAGTTCGAACCCAAGCAGGCGCTTTACTTTGTGTAAATAATTTCATCACCACTGCTCTCAAAACGGTGAAGGAAAACATCGTGAGGAAACCGACATGTCCTAGAACCAAAAAAAACGAAGTCATGTGACATCCACCAAGCCCCGCACTGGACCCGCGTGGTGGATGACAGCCCACTCCCTCTCACAGACAGGAGGCCTGTGTCCCAGCAGTGGGAATATTATAGGCTGATTAAGTAACCAAATTAGTCTGTGTGGCGCCGGACGTAAAGAATAGCACCCCGCCCTATTTCTTCCCGTGGGTGTCGTAAAAGGCGACTAAGGAATTTACTAGAGAATGGGCAGCAGCGTTTTCTATGCATTTTAACACCATACGGCGATCGCCAACCCGCCTGCCAAGCGTGGCGATTATGGCAAACACCCCCCTTTGGGGAGGCCTATGTCCACCAATGGACGTCTATCGGCTGAAATGATGATGATAATGATGAAGTAACCAAATTACGCCTACAAAATTAATAAAAAAGTGACCATACGAGAGACGGGCATGGCAAAACGTGTGCATGAAAGAAAAAAAAATTAAGAAAAAAAAATTATTAGAGAAGGTCAAGTACTTAGTGGTTCTAGAGCAGTTCTATAACGACCAATTTAAAGTACATGTGCAAAACACTTACAATACTAGAAGTGTTAGAGAACGTACGTGCGAGCACCAGTAAAAAAAACCGGTCAAGAGCGAGTCGGACTCGCGTACCGAGGGTTCCGTATGATGTTGATGATTTCTGAAAAACTGTGCTATTTAGAGACATCGTTTTATTTTTCCTGTAATCTTTTTTTTACATTTTTCATCACAACTTAGAATTTATGCTGCCTAAAAAAAATGTTTGAGAACCTGCAAACAGCTTTTTTTCATAAGAATACCCGACATACTAGCCCAACTTCAAATTGTTAAGACCCCTTTCAGCCCCTTTTGCAAAAAAGGTTTTTTTTTTCTTTAGTGTTTGCAAAATAGTTGGGGGCAAACGTCATCTAAAACTATTCTAAATTTCATGTTGATAGCATTAGTAGTTCTTGAGATAACCGGATGTGACAGACCATTTTGGTACGGAACCCTAATTAATATGGCAAAAGAACCAATAAGTATTTGACCCCTACACTGTACAATAGTATCGACTGGTTAAGAAGAGATAATGGTGTGATTAGCAGAGCGAACAGTGGGGAATAAATTAAAGGCTGAACTGCTGAATGAAATGGTCGCAACATGTAGCACTAATTACTCGATTCAGGGACACTGAACCAATTAAAAAGTACCTGTATCTACCTTCTTACATGTAAAATTGTTTAAACCAAATATTTTAAGACGAGCGCTAATCCTGCCGACAAACTGTCACGCAGTTTGGCAGGTTTATAACATGTGTACAAGTGTTTGGTCCAAAATAAATGATTTATTTATAAAACAGTCTTAGAGGAAGACTTACCCCATAAGGGTAGGTGAATTCCAGTTTTCATGAAGAGTAGAAAATGTTTCAGTAGATTTAAAAGCTGATAGATTAACTGATATGACTGACACCGAATGCTGCTTTTTTCCAGGGGTCGAAAAATCGCAAGTGTACGCCGCCTCTTAACCCATTACATACTACAATGTCATCAGTGATAAAGCATGTCAAAGGGAGCCAGTTTGCGCACTTTGCACGTCTGTATGAATTCCCGTTGAAATAAGGATGTAACTAAGATTATATTCCCACCTGCGACATAAAGTCGTTATCGCTCATTAGTCGTATGTCCTTCGCTACTCTGTCTGTGGGATTACACGTAGGATTTAAAACGTAGGTTGTTGTTTTATTTTATTTGAACGACCATACTGAATTAGATTTCCTTTGACAGTGAACCGAAAGGAAAGTGGTTAGAAAATTACCTACAAGCTGATATTTTATGTTATTTAATACGAAGGGTATCGTGAGTTCGTGACAGATAATGATGGTGAATATATATACATACACATAATCATAATCATTTATTTGTCAGAATATGGTACATTTTATGGTCTTAAGATTAGAATCAATGGTATCAGCACATTCTGCCAAGTGTGGCGTGCAAATATTAGGTACATACAATTATTAGGTTAAAATTACAATTTGAGGACACAACACACACACATATACAATATGTAACAAAAACCCTGTTGTTCCTTCTACCTACGTATTAAGAATCGGTATACATAGGTACGTAATAAAGCAAGTCATTTATAAAAACTTTTCAACAAAAATAATTAAAATAAATATTTAATTATTAATATTTGTATTGTTTAACTGATTTCTAACCTCTTTCATTCTTTGATTTTAACTTGTCGACAAGCCAATACTTAATTTTTTTTAATTATAATTCCACCAATGTTGTGCTTGTAGGTTAATGTATACGTCCCTAAAAGGAACAACAGGGTTTTTGTTACATACTGTATATATACAAACATACACATTTATAGACATACATAAATATATTATAGACTTCGTTTTACCCATATTTCTCCATACGAAACTACCTTTTGCGAGGCACAACTAGAATCAATTCAATTTCTTGTACATTTTGACATTCAATGCCTAATTGACAGAAATGATTTGACTTTAACTTAGCTTCTACGACCTAGTATTTTGTCTAAAGCCTCGTAGTAGTTGCAAAACTGGCCAAATACAAATTTAATCTTTTTACAAGTGAGATTAGGCCTTCAATAAGTTTTCGTTGCTTCAAAACTCGAACTTCTAACGTCGCCAAAAACCAGAGTGCCAAGAAAACTACTGCAAAAATCTCAGCCCTTATTAGTAGAACGTTTGCATAAAAAGTCATGTGGTGATTTAAGTATATTAAGTAATAAGTATTCCTCTTATCTCTTAGCTAATCAGCTTTAGCCCAACATAACGCTGTATTTAGGCAAAGCACCTTTACATAAGGTATGTGCCTTAACCGAATGAGCTATTCGTCTCGAAGCAATCGTGACGTCACGCGCACAGCGTGAAATAAGTGCGCTGGACAACACTAAACAGTTTGTAAATCATCCCTTCGAGGCAGGCAATACAAACTGAGGAATCGCTCACAAATTACTGTGACAATACATTACTGTGGAAGTTCCAAGGATTGAAGAATTGGTTAGTGTACAGCGCGCAATGTATTCTTTGAAACGCGATATAGTCATCAACTCCAAAGGTCGTTTTTCTAGACTAGAGGCTATGGTTTGTTTTGAACGGCACGTGCAAGGACCAGTCACGATCGCCGACCAAAATAAGAATAAATGTGCACCACAAAAGTTTTACTGGGGGCCATATCTTAGTGGCAATCTCGCCACCTGTGGACCGGGCCAGGTAGCGCTAAATATGCGCTACCACACAAATTACTTTGAGCTATTAAGATAGCGCCGAGCGCGAGGCGGATATTTATGGAAAAAAACTTATGTAAATTATAATATTATAGGGAAGAGTCTTGTGTCATTTTGTTTATGTGAGAAGTAACAATAGCATTAATGGTTAGTTTGCCATCAACTGACCTGTGGTATCGTGTGGGGACACTATAGGGCCCCAAGTCTGCTATTTTTATAAATTCAGTCATTCCAACACGATCCCATTTTCATTTTGCTAAAAGTTCGTAATCTGCTAAATTCATAATGGTCGATCATTGGTCGGTCAATGTTCTCGTAATAGAACTGTGTTACTTATAATGGCATTGTCGTATTGCCATTATTATAAAACCCATTAGTAAAAATGTCATTCATTTGTCATTATGTACGAGATTACCAATAAATGCAATTTCTTTCAATGTAGTGTCAGTGGCCCGACCATTGGAAAGTCATAATGACGCCATTACAATAGTAGATTAACAAACTTGTCAAAATCAACAATTATGAATGATCGACCATTCTGACACTATTGTAATAGCAGACTTGAGGCCCAGGTGTATGACGCCAATGAGAACTGCGTCCAGTGAGCAATTGGTTCGGCTTTTGGGCACAATTTTCATAATTGCAATAGTCATTCATTCCTCATTTCAGCTGAAAGACGTCCACTGCTGGACATAGGCCCCCCACAAAATGAAGGGGGTTGCCATAATCGCCACGCTTGGCAATCGCAGTATGGTGTTAAAAAACGCATAGCGAACGCTGCTGCCCATTCTCTAGTAAGTCCCTTAGCCGCCTTTTACGACACCCACGGGAAGAAATAGGATGGTGCTATTCTTTACGTCTGGCACCACAAGGAACAATTCGACGGAATTCAATCAATCAATCAATCAGGTATCAGTAGGTATATGTCTAAAATATGTGCAATATGTTTTGCCAATTTATGGCGTACAAATTAATATAAACAAGCAATATAATTAAGGGGGCATACGAATAGATTACATTAATAAAAAATAAATCAATTGCAATGCTAACCGGAAAGATTCTTTTAACAGGTCAGTCAGATAAGAAACATTTTCACTCCCTGTTAAATATATAGTTTATGTTTGATCTAAGGTATTGATAATCTGTCATCATAATCTTGACTTGTAAAAAATAAACGTCGGACTTCTTGGCGGGAAAGTGAAGTTTGTTTAATTTTCCAAAATTTGTGTTTATCCGAATATTAATGTGTAATAATGGTGGATTATTAACCATTAAGTGTTTGTGAACGTGCATTAGTGTAGGCAAATGAAACAAAACAGTGCAACTTCGCTTCAAGTTCTCTCAAGTCAAGAAGTCCGCGTGAGGTCTCAGTAAAGTGCCACATCTTTACTGAAACTCAAGGGGAGCGGGCGGGGATATCATCATCATGCATTCATTTCATCAATAATAACAAGTTTTGTAACTAAATAAAGACTTGGCCAAAAAGTCCCAGCAACCAGGCCATAAAAACATTAAAAAAAAAAAAACGTCCGTTGCCTACCAGCTATCCGTCCCTTCATTGCTCCTTTTTAAGTACTAGGCCTTTGCCCTCCGCAATATTCGCATATGTATCACTCACAAATGCACCTTCGGAAAGTTAATACATTAAGATAGAAAAGCAATTTTCTGAAAGTGTTAATCAACAGTTCATCATGAGAAAGAATCTTTTATGAGAACTAACAAACACTCCAAGGAACAGTAAACGCATCCGTTTTGAGACAAACATCCGCGAATTTCGAGTGCCGCAATACTTAATCAATATCGGTTCATATCTAATTGACTTTTACTCTCCACAATTAAAGACTTTTTAATCGCAACAGGAAGGAGCAAGTAATTATTCAATTATGTGTAAGCAGCACTTTTGCCGCTGTACTATGTTTAAATAAAGGCTTGTCCTCAACAAATTGTTACAGCGGGCGCGGCGGCGAGAGCGGTCAGTTTTGGCGATTTCTGACTGTATTCAAATTTCTAGAACGATGAATAACTATGAATCTCGTTTTCAAACTATTTTGGCCAAGACCAGAAAAAATCTGTCAAATTTTAAACGAGATTTTTGCTTGAGTCCGTGCTTTGAAAGTACGTTAAGCCGTTGGTCCCGGCTGTCCTTCGTTGATATTTGAGAGTCGCTACGGGTCGTCAGAAGTCTCGAAAGTCTGGCAACCAGTGTTACCAAGGGCTATCGTATTACCCAGTAAGTGGTTTGTGGAAGTCAGATAGGCAGTCACTTCATGTAAAATACTGATATCTGCATCCGGTTAGACTGGAAGCCGACCCCAACATGGTTGGGAAAGGGCTGGGCAGATAAGGATTTATGCTTGAGCAATTAAAAATAATTTTCCTGGGTCTCACTAAACTTAACTAAACTGACTCGGCGTTTATCTAGCTATAGCTTACAGAAGATCGCCCTGCAATACTGCGTCGAATTAAAGAAAACCTACGGAATTAACCTTCGTTAAATAATGCCTAACTGAATTGAGACCATGTGTTTTTGATGTGAAACATGTTAAGGCTTCTACATACCGGGGCGACTTGTCGCGCGACGCGACGCGACACAAAGGCACCGCTCGTCCCGCGACACGCGGGGCCTTTGTGCCGTGTCGCGTCGCGCGACAAGTTGCGCTGGTATGTAGAAGCCTTAAGCCGCACGTAAACCGATTGCTGGCGTGGCGACGCATGCCGTGGTGACGGGTCGCCACGCTTTATGATAGTTATATGTATACAACATGTCTCATGAGGGGTCATTGTACTCATCATTATGAACAACTTTTACTATGGGACCAAACCTGAAATCGCGAAAAAAACTCAGCTGTTCCCTACATGTTGACGAGTTATTCGAACATAAATGTAGGGAACAGCTGATTTTTTTTACGCTATTTCAGGTTTGGTCCCATAACAAAAGTTGTTCATAATGATGACTACAATGACCCCTTAAGAGGTTGTGCGTTAATTCTAGGACATGTTGTATACAGTCTATATGTAGTATAGTGTGTAAATTAATAATTTCGACGTTTCACATCTGCCAGGCGTCCCGTGACGGTTCACAATTTTTTTCTTTGATAAAATGGTTACCTCTGTAGGTTCTGGCTTAGAGTTGCAGTTAAACTACAATTTAGTATATAAACTGTCAGATATTTTGCTTCAGGTTTATTATGTTCACGCCTACCCTCGCGTCCGCTTGTGAACGTGAACAAGCAGTAAGCGACCATTCGCATTATTAACACCATCCTTTATTGCTTCCGTTGCTAATTGTAGGAGAATGTTAATAACATTAGAGTCTAATTAAAGGTAATGTTACGCATAAATTGCTATATGAGGTAGAATATCACCCACGTTGATCCAATATTGTAGATATGAGACGCATAAAATGTATCAGAGATGGTCCCGCTCGAGTCATAAAAGATTATAGGATGTCGCGTAAAATTCAAACCGCCTTATTACAAAACAAGATTTATATTTTGACATGGCTTAAACCATGCAGCCAGTTTTTGTAATAAGAACGTAACTGTGATTGAAATATCGTTCTTTATACAAAACTGAAAATCTTAGTTCGATACTAAGTTGTCAGTTTTGTACTTTTCCATAGTCGGAATAAAGTTCGAAATTCAATAATGGCTCCATGTTTTAAACCTGGGTCTGAAGATAAACCTTGTTTTGTAATAAGGGGTAAAGAGTTTGAAATAAATAAACTAGAGCAGTCAACTTACTAATAAATCATAAAGAGCAAGAGCCCAAGATGGCCAGACCTTCGTTATTTTATAAAAGCTGAAAGTTTTACTGTGCATGATTTTTTTTTTTATCTTCACTAATATTATAAAGAGGAAACATTTTTTTGTTTGTTTTTATGTTTGTAAAGAATAGGCTCCGAAACTACTGAACCGATTTAAAAAAATATTTCACCAATAGCTAGCTACATTATTACGGAATAACATAGGCTATAATTTATTTTCAAGCACAAGGTAGAAAACCCAATTGTTTATGGCGTGCGCTGCGAAAACTATTAATGAAAAAACAAAATAATAGGGTAATCTTAATCTTTTAATCCCAGTAGTACGTTGCCGTGAGTTATTTTTCCTACACCTGCACGCGGGCGAAGCCGCGGGCAAAAGCTAGTTATTCATAATTGTATAAACTTGTTTTTTTTTTTTCAGAATTTGACGAAGAAGACGATATTGGCGATATACGATGATCATGCCATTGACTGGAGGAGCATTCTTCTAGGCAGAAACTATAGAACACCACCTGCTACGCTCCTTACATACTTATTCCTTTTGCTTCGTTTACGTTCATACATCTGGGCCTCAAGTCTGCTATTACAATAGTGTCAGAATGGTCGATCATTGATTTCATAATTGTTGATTATGACAAGTTTGGTAATCTACTATTATAATGGCATCATTATGACTTTCCAATGGTCGACTACATTGAAATAATTTTTTTTTATTGGTAATCTCGTACATAATAACAACTGAATGACATTTCTACTAATGGGTTTTATAATAATGGCAATACGACAATGCCATTATAATAACACAATTATATTACGAGAACATTGACCGACCAATGATCGACCATTATGAATTTAGCAGATTACGAACTTTTAGCAAAATGACAATGGCATGACAATGGGATCGTGTTGGAATGACTGAATTTATAAAAATAGCAGACTTGGGCCCCTGGTCATACACGCACGCCGGTTGCGAGTACTACGCACCTGACCTTTCTGAAGAAAATCACCAATTAGGTCACTAAGATTAACGTCCCACTTAAGTAATGTGTTCAAACCTACATGAATCCATTTCACATGTCTCCCTCGTCCTACTTACTTAAGCTAGAAGCTTCCATCCAGGACACCAGGTCATCATGACACCTGCCCTAAATTTAAAGTAGGCCTCTAAATCAAAGGGCCGTCGCATAGTCTACATTCTTCCATTCTTCCAAAATTCTATGAACAACAATAGAAAATTCGGCGAGGATCATCCATCACGAGAACATTATTTGTTGTATCGATCCGATCGGATGAGCTCGGTGCTCGGTAGTCTCGTACCAGCTACCGACGGGACTTGCGTGTCATCCCAATTTCGGAGCTGAACAATGTCACCACGTAAACGCAACTTGTTACCTTATAAACTAGATTCATAATTTTTATGCTCAGATTACTGAGGGAATGGGCTCACATGCGATGACAACTTTCAGTAAAAAAGTAATGGAGAATGTAATGAAAATTTAAAGGGGATATGAGTTTATGTAATACATGCATACGTTACGTTACGGGACGGACTGGATGCGGAAGGCGGAGGACAGGTTCTTGTGGCGCAGCCTGGGAGAGGCCTATGTCCAGCAGTGGACTGCTATAGGCAGAGTTGATTGATCGATGCATACGTTATGTCAAATCACCTTTTTCTCATGGATGGACGGAAACTATACAGGGTCAAATTAACTAGCGAAACTCCACAGAAGTGATGGTATCGGTATCTAAAGACGATAAAACAGAAAATAAATTATTTGTTTTTTTTTGTTTTGGGGACGTCAACCGCAGTGTAGTTGATATAACAGAGTAAACAATCTTTTTTTTTTATGTAATCTTCACAGACATAATGGGTATACAGCGTGTAGTGGCGACACTTCAATACGGTTTCGCGTTTTCTTTCTATGAAGATATTTTAATTTTACTAAACATTATTAGTTATTAATTTATTAACAATTTTCTAAAATAGCATTTTGGAGCAACCTGTACTTAAAGAACTGTAGCGCAGAGGTAGTTTGCCGGGGATCGGATCATAACATCGCATCAATGAAATTAAAACGAATAACGTGCAAAAATCAGGCGAATGAAAATTTTAATTTTTCAATCTACCTGCTAATTATTTTATCTTATTATATTTTTTATGATTACAGGTCACTAGCCCTACACTACAATGGCGACATTAATTGAACACACGGGGTGTTCAATTAATGTCGCCATTGTAGCGGCACATTTTATATCGATATCTGAACACGATAAAACAAAAAATATACAAATTTCTCAGCTCATACTTCAAGTAAAAACAATACCAGCGGTCGTTGTCTCCAAAAAAATCATCAAATCTATTTCATTTTTATTTTATCGTGTTCGATACCCATCACGTCTGCAGAGTTTCGCTAGCTAATTTAATTTGACCCTGTATAACACACGCGAATTCACGAAGAACGACCCGTTTTCCTATAATCTTCGCATATAAGTACTATTTGGACTTTGTTGTTCAAATATCAAATAAAATAGGAAATGTCGACTAATCATACAGTGTGAGTCTTCATAATGTGCACATATCGAAATGAGGGAAACTTAGCTTAATTTTATCGACGGAAAAAATAGTTTAAAAAAATCTAAAAATTTAATTTAATTTTTATAGCATTTTTTAAATTTTGTTCGCTGCTGTGACCCCTGTGTAAACAAATCGGTATAACTTTTAAACTAAACAATCTGTCACGATGAAACAAACTCAGTAATGACTGGAAATAATAGGGCGTCTTCATAAAATAAAAACTAACGAAAAACTCGCCCTCAATTGAGTATTAGGGTGATTTTATAACAAACATCTGATATTTTTTCATAAATTTTTATAATAATTGTAAAATTTCTCAGTAAAAGTCCCGATTACCTACCCTTTTTTATTACTTTAAATTATTTTCCATCGTATCAGCTTTCCAAAAGTAAAAATACCATGTTTATAACTCAATCACAACGTTTCCTATCAACTGTTAAAGAAAGGCCTTGCACTCGACTACGTACTTTACTTTAGCAGGTAGAGACCCTTTTTTGTAAAAAAAAAATTGTTTAATATTTTTTTTATATTTTTTCCGTCGATTAAATTAAGCTTAGTTTCACTCTTTTCGATATGTGCACATTATGAAGACTCACACTGTATACTAATCTAGCTTATTTTTTATTTTTATTTTTTAATATGATGTGTAAAAGTGATTCCGATATCCTGTTTCCAGAATAAAATATTTCTTTTCATTTCATTTCTATAAGAAACCTTGTTTTTTTTTTGCCCACTGAAAAATTACTTCTTCCGGAAAACTTTCGGAAGTCGGTGGCAAAAAACTAAAATACAACACCGACTTCAGAAATTAAAGTTATATTTTTCACATTTTAGTGTTTTTTCTTGGTATCCGTTTGATTTTTTTTTTTTTTTTTAAGTTTAATAATAACTACAAAAATAAAAATAAACATTATTCAGTATTTTATTGTTAATAACCAACAGTAAATAATATAAAATTTTGATTATTGTCCAAAGAGAAATTTCGCTTACCATTTTCATATACCCCAGGTATTTACTAATGAATCTGACACCTTATATTGTTATGACCATGCTAAATTATACACACCGCTTCTTACACTAAAACAAATCCATAAAAACTCCCTGTTTTACAACTTAAACAATAAAAATACAGTAAAACTACTTGAATTCGACTTAACTGTACGTACCTATCTATAAAAGGTTTTATTGGTTTTATAAAATTGCGAATTGAGTAAAAATTTCTTGCGTTTTTTTAAGTACACACGGCTACACATCGAGCTTTATACATAATTTCAGTATACGTTGACCATTGTACGGAAAACCTATACAATGCGAGATCAGCTTATACTGAAAATGATGTGTAGCCGTGTGTACATTATAACTTCCAGTAATCCATGCGGTACAATCTTGGGTAATCATTATATTAATAAGTACGTGAAGCGAAAACTTTATATCCCTTTTTACGAAAATTACGCGGACGGAGGAGTATAAAATTTGGCACAGATGGAGAAGGAGTGCAGAAAGATAATTTATTTAATATGCATTAGAACTATATTAAATTAATAAAATAAACATTACACACACATAGTACCAGGGCCTCTTGACTTCAAGATAAGATAGGTGACAGAAGTGACAGCTTGAGCATGGAATAAGTAAGTACTTTTTAATAGCATGTAATTAGTGTACTCATGGAATTAGTAAGTACTATATAGATTGTAAGTAGAGTGGGTCGAATTTCGACCTGTGGGTCACCACTATAGTTTTATGAAATTGTCCCACTTAAAAACAATTAGGTACTTTTACATGCGTTTTATGAGAATCGCTGGTACGTAAAATAGGTATAATTTGAATGAAACTTATTAAATTTTTGTTGCTTTGCTGAAGCAATTTCCTACTTCAGAAGAAATAATACAGTCAATTAAATATTTTCCCAATTTTCCCGACGTGATCGTGGTCGTCGCATTTTCTATTTTCCTCATCGAGTTCCGCTCCTAATTAAGGGAAAATCTGGTTTTTCAGTTACCGCTTGCGAAAATTATAAGTAGAATAAGTTTACCGCCTACTGTGTCACTCTATGTAAAATTTATATTCTGTTATTTTCTGGTATAATATATATTAAAGAGTATTCCATCATATTGTGGGTATTATAATAGGCATGCAATGGAGTTTGATTCTTAGTGGCAACTTAGACGTCTCTAGCAAATGAGAATGCTTCGCCAAGAGAATCATGTCGGCTGATATTTCATTTAAACAGAATATTAATACGAACTAACTATTCGCGACATATTTACGGGGAAAATGGGTTACTGCGACGTACATGCGCAGCGGACCTGTCCATAGTTAGACTCGCTATTAAAACCTACATGGTATAGTTGTGACTCGCGTGACTTCGGCTGAGTTCGGCAATTTTCGGGTCGGTATTCATAGTGCATCCCATAAAAGAAATGGGACGGGACGGTATGTACTTATGTACTAAAATAACAATGTATGGTATTTTACAATTGTTACTTACGGTTATAATTGGGCACTTTATGGGCCTTTCTTCGTTTATTTGTATGTTAATAACTAGCTTTTGCCCGCGGCTTCGCTCGCGTTAATTTAGATTTTGACAATCAATTCGGGTTGTACTCTGCTTGTTGTTTGGCGTTTGGCGGCGAAAAACTCTTAACACACTACGAAAGATTCTATAATAAATAATATAATTCAATCACGATTCGAAAGACACGTGGCGCCATCTATTATCTTATGAACGTTATTGTTATTTTCCTCGGGAACAGTACTTTTTTTCAGGATGAAAGGTACCCTATGTCCGTTTCTGTACACCTGACAACGTATATGCAAAATTTTAGGATGATCGGTTCAGTGGTTTAGGCGTGAAAAGGTAACAAACAAACACACTTACTTTCGCATATAAAATATTAGTTAGAAGTTAGGATATTTTGGTATAACAGTAATATAATTATGCTACATAACATGACATCAAGCATAATATTCCCTGAAGGGTTAGGCAGAGTTTCGTCAGTTATGTTTAAGTCCCATGTAATAGGGGGAGAGCCTATTGCCAACAACCGGGCACATATCCAGATTCCGGGCTGCTACTGAGGAACTCCAAATGGAAAACCCAATAACACTTGGCCCGACCCCCGAATCGAACCCAGGACCACAATGCAGATACAGTATCCTGCTAAAGTTTACATGAACTTTAGCAGAATACTGTATTCTGAAATATAAATAAATATTATGTTCATAAAAAACGTTGGACGTTACCGCACTTCCTCAAAACACAATATATAGCACATTTCAAAAACAAAAAATTCAAAACCTCAACTCATCTATAAAGACTCTTTATGGAAACACTCAATGAAAAATGTCTAAGTTTATTTTTAAGTAAAAGCTTAAAACCAAGCAATTCGAAATAAAAGTAGGGCTACAAATAATTCCACGATTTAATAAAAATTGTATATTTCAACCGCTCGACTCCGTAATAAAAATGCACGCTTGAAAAGTGCTCGAAGCGTCGGAAAATGTTAAGAATTCAACTATCCAACATTTAATTCTGTGAGCTTTTTAATGCTGCGAATTAAAAACTGGTTCATTTCAATCTTTTGAATCATTTCAGCCTAAAGACGTCCACTGCTGGCCATAGGCCTCCCCCAAAAAGGGGGGGATTTGCCATAATCGCCACGCTTGGCAGGCGGGTTGGCGATCGCAGTATGGTTTTAAAAATGCATAGAGAACGCTGCTGCCCATTTTCTAGTAAGTCCCTTAGTCGCCTTTTACGACACCCACGGGAATAAATGGGATGCTGCTATTCTTTACGTCCGGCACCAAACGGAACTTTTGAATATGCAATAGGAAATATATTCAAGTTTTTAATGAAAAATTAACGTCAACTAAAATTAATTGTGATCTACTTACTCACCCACTCACATTCTTCACTGTAATATGCAATTGAGTGAATGACGGCAAAGTACTTGTAAATACTTAAAGTTCGTTTTTTTAATCCCAGATAGTAATTTGACATTTCAAATATTTTTTTTTTTTTTGTTTCCTTCTGGCTTCGCACGGTTTGTGAATTTAGCCAATGTCACGTTTTAGTTCTTGTATAGTATTGATGAAATGAATTATAAATGCATGATGATGATATCCCCGCCCACTCCTCTTGAGTTTCAGTAAAGATGTGGCACTTTACTGAGACCTCACGCGGACTTCTTAAGAGAACTTGAAGCGAAGTTGCACTGTTTTGTTTCATTTGCCTACACTAATGCACATTCACAAACACTTAATGGTTAATAATCCACCATTTTTACACATTAATATTCGGCTAAACACAAATTTTGGAAATTAAACAAACTGCTGAACATGACGCTTCACTTTCCCGCCAAGAAGTCTCATTTCAAATATTTGTTGTTAGTTTTTTCCATTGACTTATAAACCTATGGACTTGCCATACCTACAAAATTAGCGTGACTACCTACAAAAATCGAGCACTTTAAATGGCCGCCTATCCTAGGGTTGTTACTGCAAGTGCGAGAGAGAAAGCAAGCAACCGTTTGCCAACACATTGCAGATTTTTGTACCACAAAACTTGGCAATAAACATGGCGACCGGTCACGCTTAAACATGATTTACACCTCACAAAAATTGTTGCCAAATTTGTTTTTTTTTTTTTTTTTCAAATGTTTCTCTACACTAGGAATTTCTCCTGTATCGTGGGTGCGTTTACAAACATTTAAATTCACATACAAAAACAGCCAGACCCGGAACAACTACTTGTAGGTCATACAAATATTTGTTCCGTGCGGGAATCGAACGCAGCAGTCAATCGCTTAACCACTGCGCCAACCGTACCGTCAATTAAGTCCTTGACAAACATTTAGACGTCTCTCTTATCCTATGCAGTTCTTGACTAGTTAAAAAGAAACAAAACGCTTTATGACATGTGAGTTTCGATACGATAGATATTTGTATATCTATTCTTCTTATAGGGCCATCTCCATAGTTTTCCTACCTCAATGGTTTTTTCAATTTGTAGTTTGACATTTGCGACTGTCAAATTACTATCGACCATAGTAGGGAAGAACATCATATGCGACACGATGTTCTTCCATAACAGGATCGATATTAAGGACTAAAGTTCGTTTTTTAGGCTCGATGTTATGGCCAAATCGATATCAAAACAGTGTTACACAAATTAAACAATCCGTTAATGGTGTTGACCGGTATTCGATAACTATACTATTCTAAGTCACTGAATTTCCTATAGTTTCAAGGTTGTAAAGTTGAATTACATATTCATAACATTCTTTAGATAGGTATCTACATACATAAAGGCTCCCGTAGACAGGCGCGAAGTGACAGCGCGACGCGACTCTAGTAGAACAATTTCTATAAAAAATAATGGAAATAGTTCTACCAGAATCGCGTTGCACCGTCACGTTTCGCCTGTCTGCTGGAGCCTGTATTATTAATATAAAAACTTACCCATGCTCGTTGTAATCCAGGCTCGTGATGACGACGGACTTAACGTCCAGATTTAAGTCAGGAATGCTTCTCAAGCCGTTGTCAGACCTAAAATGACAGGACGGTTAGGGAAGAGGAGGTAATGGAAGGTATAAGTTAGTAGGGTAGGGGAGGACAAGTATGTAACCCTGGGGGGAGGCCCTTCCTAGGAACCAAAAGCAATTGAACTTGCCTGGGAATAGAACGCGAGATGCTGATTAAAATGGCGATTGCAGTTATGGACAAGGCATGCTCAATCATTGTCCATTTTTAGGGTTCCGTACCCAAAGGGTAAATCGGGAACCCTATTACTAAGGCTCCGCCGTCTGTCTGTCTGTCTGTCTGTCCGTCTGTCTGTTCGTCTGTCACCAGGCTGTATCTCATGAACCGTGATAGCTAGACAATTGAAATTTTCACAGATGATGTATTTCTGTTGCCGCTATAACAACAAATACAAAAAAAATGAATAAAATAAATATTTAAGGGGGCTCCCATACAACAAACGTGATTTTTTTGCTCGTTTTTGCTCTATATTGATAACGGCAACAGGCAAGTATTTAAGGGGGGCTCCCATACAACAAACGAGTTTTTTTGCCATTTTTTTATAGATAATGGTAAGGAACCCTTCGTGCGCGAGTCCGACTCGCACTAGGCCAGTTTTTTAGGGTTCCGTACCCAAAGGGTAAAACGGGAACCCTATTACTAAGGCTCCGCCGTCTGTCTGTCTGTCTGTCCGTCTGTCACCAGGCTGTGTCACATGAACCGTGATAGTTAGACATTTGAAATTTTCACAGATGATGTATTTCGGTTGCCGCTATAACAACAAATACTAAAAAACAGAATAAAATAAATATTTAAGGGGGCTCCCATAAGACAAACGTGATTTTTTTGCTCGATATTGATAACGGCAACAGGTAGACGCTTGAAATATTCACAGAATCTTTAGTTATACATTCACTTTAAAAATAAATAGTTAAATTAAAATAAAACAAATATTTAAGGGGGGCTCCCATATAACAAACGTGATTTTTTTGCCGTTGTTATAGATAATGGTATGGAATCCTTCGTGTGCGGATCCGACTCGCACTTGGCGGGTTTTTTAAATTATGGTAAAACACTATATCTCTCCTTAAACATATTTTTTATGTTCTTTGCACTTATTTCATGAATATTATTGAATATGAACGCAATATCTACGAGTTACTCCGGTTCTCTTCCGGAACATAATTTCTGATCTTATCCTTCAAAGAAACTCCAAGCATAGCGAGTGACCTTGAATTTGTGGACCAGCCCGACTGTCAGTGTCCACGTTTCGGTACCGTATGTCATTTATATGTTATGTTTATCTATCGCTAACGACTTAACAATGGAAATAGCGACTGGAACAATAATAATTAGCCATCATTACCTGCTTTAAAGTGTATGACCTCTAAGGCCAGGCTAACACCAAACTTATAGTCAGCCACCAACTGTGAGCATCAAGTGCAAAATGAAGTTACTGTTTCGTACTTGACACCTCACAGTCGGCGGCTGACTATACGTTTGACGTGAACGGGGCCTATATATTTTGATACAAACGATCAAGACCCTACAGTGCAATTTCAATAAAATGACCTAAAATCAGTTTATCCTATGCATTCCAAGTACACAGCAATTGAAGCACATTAAATTGAAAAGCTGCCAATCATAGCCGGATCACTGTCCGTACGGCCCGTCTCCGGTACGGCCACACCGCTCCGGGCGCCGTCCACGGTAGCGAGACGGCACCGGACCGCATTACGGCTCATTAGCCAGGGAAACTTAGTCATTTCGTGTAACGACCGGCCAAACTACAGACTATTTTTAAATGAGCACACATTGCAAGCGGAGTCAATTGTTTTCTGAGAATGTATTTTCTTTGGAAACGGTGCAGCGGTGGGTGATTGAAATTAAATGTATTTTTTCTTTAAGCGCAACTTTAGATTTTTTTGTTCCCTGTGTGGAATATTCTCATGTATGTCCTCCGCCCTGGGTCTGTCAGACTCTTACTGACTAAAAACCACCCAGTGTTCCCTTCCCACACTTGAACCGGGGATCATGGGATCATGTGCGACTTCCGCGATCCCCGGCTGAACTTCCGCGATCCCCGGCTGAATTTCCGCGATACCCGGATGGGCTTTCGTGGTCCCTGGCTGGACTTAAAGGGAGATGCGCTAAGGTAACCCGCGAACTTTGCAATTTTCAAGTCAGTGTCAAGTTGTATGTTGATCATCATCATTTCAACCGAAAGACGTCCACTGCTGGACATAGACCTTCCCCAAAATGAAGCGGGTTGCCATAATCTCCACGCTTGGCAGGCGTGTTGGCGACCGATGTATGTTGTATGTTGATTAAAATATTATTCGCGACCGTAACAAATATGGCTTTACAGAATCATTAGAATCAAGAAGTCCTTATGTTAGAATTGGCCTTAAAAGTCATGATTTTATGAAATACTTTGTCGTTCAATATGGTAATATGAACGATACCCCTTTGTTAGACTGGTTGTCAGACTTTCGGACTTCTGACGACCCGTAACGACTGTCAAAGATCCACGAATGACAGCCGCGACCAACGAGGCTCGAAAGAGTCTCAGTATGTAAAGATGGTCACCCATCCACGGGCCAACCCCAGCAAGCGTAGCTTAACCTGATCGGTCGACCCGTGCCGCTGTTAGTAATTAGCCACGAGTACCTCACAAACTATCTTAAGTGTCATAGTTATTATACTTCAATAATAACACTTTCTTATTCCATTAGGAATATTAGATATTATAGCTAGAAAGAAAACAATAAAATAAAGCCATGTCCCACGTCCTATATTGACGTACGAAGTGTCATGTTACAATACCGCGATAAGTAGAAGAATAGCTGTTTAATATCTTTTGAAAGCGAAATAAATATCTACTTTTATTTTTATCAATATCATTTTATATGGTATCGCTTTATATTAACTGCGTTAAATATCCTTTCTAATAAAACAATAATATACGTGAAATAAGTAGGTATATTCGAGCTATGACTAGTGACTGAATATCACATTCTTAGAAGACAGTTCGTGACACTCCCTCATTCCTACAACCGCGGGTTGACGGGATGTTAAAAATTATCATATTCCTAGAATGTTCTTTAACCTTTTCAACATTAAATCGAAACCGAATTCAATGCCTTTCACAATATCAAAGACACAAAAGGTAATTAAGAAAATGTAACTAAAGACAACAGACCTACACGTTAACAAGTAGCCGCTTCAGTTATAGATAATTAAACAAACTTTCTAATTGAATAATCTCGATTTGTATTAATGAATACCCAACGAAAGGGAGGCATTGCTAATCAAGCCTTGTTCAATAGTAAACATCCCACAATCGAGCAATTAACGGCTGATAGATAACAATTGTATTAACCGTAATGACTTAGACTACAAACTGAATAAAATATGTACTTACCTAGATAAGTTTGTCATAGATAAATAAAAAAGAAAGGACACAATACTTGAAAACGATGTAGAGGCAAAGTCAAGTTGACAGATACATTAAAGTGATCAAAATGAGTGAAAACTAAACAAGTGCTTTAAAAATGCTACAGGAATGACAAAATGGACCCATTAAAAATACCTACTTTTTATAAGGGATCAAGTCTAAAGCCCTAAATGGATCTACATCAAACATAATCTAGGAAAGCACACAAAAGTCTTGTACGCCACATTGACTCCAAAATAAAAATTCCACCTCTTTGTTAGAAAACGTCTTTCCAAAATACGTTCTTTCACTCAGCTCGAATCTTGTAAAATATACTAAAGCTGAAACGTCCACGCCCCACAAAAACGCATTATTTCCCCATTAATACCGTCAACAACTTTAGAAACAATTTGTAAACCATAAAGTTTTCTTTAATTTGATAGCAGCATCAATTTGTTCCCCAGCGTGGACCAAAATAGACAAAAGCCGCTAAGGGACGGCCTCTAATTGACACTATCTCTGTTTTTATAACCATTGTATCGAACCCTTCAATTAACAGTTATTGTGGCTTCGTGCCGCAAATAACAAACAATCAAAAGAACATTCCCCGGAAGATTACGGCTTTTACTTTTATTGTTATGTTTTTCTAGATGGATGAGGAAATAGATATTAAATTTTGTAGTCCTCATGCCGAATAAAGGTGCTCGCCCACGAGCGATTTTTCTCGGCGATTTTTGTGTGAATTTCTTGACGAAAAATCGGCGAGAAAATCGCCGAAATAATCGCTCGTGGGCGAGCACCCGAAGGCCCAGAACAGCGGAGTATTTGCGTAACACACTATATAGGATGTTAAAGAAATTGCGTGGCATAGCTTAGGGGTAGGTTCAGTATCGATAAAGGAACCCAGGAAAAATAAAACTTAAATAAATACATAAAAAAATTATTGCAATATCAACCTAATTTAGTACATACTAACTTAAAATAGCAATTGTTTAGAATTAAAATTATTTTATTTGTTTAAATGCTTTAATTACTAAATTAGTAGGTATTAAATTAGGTTGATCTTGCAATATTTTTTTTGATTTGTTTAAAAAAAAAAACCTTTTTTTTCTGTTTCTGTTTCGATACTGAACTTACCCCTAAGCTTTGGCACGCAATTTCTTTAACAGCCTGTCTATAAGTAGCAATGGGTTTCATTTTGACAGTTCGACAATATTCATTGCGTTGTTTACGTTATTGAGTTGAAAATTTTTTCGAACCTATGAAGCAATGTACCAATATCCTTCAAAACTCTCGGAATGTGATTTAAACTGTCTTACGCAATTAGAATGCAGATCTAAGAGTAGACATTCCGAAACATTAGATGATGATCAGAAGTTAGAAGTTAATAAAAGAAACTCAAAGAATTTATTTCAAATAAACCTATTACAGGCACTTTGGAATTGTCAAGGGGTCGGTCAGTCAGAGAGATGAAGCTAGTTGCCCATTCCAAAGCGTAGTAGGTTCCTATGGAGATGAACGCGCAATAACCTCCACGGACACTCTTTTAAATCAAAATATTGTTATATAGTATTGGTTACATCATTTATGTTGAAATTATACATGTGAGAACAATGTAGAAAGATGTGCACGTTAAAAGCGTCCGTAATAAAAAAATAAAAAACAATTAAAATACCTTAGTTAAAATAAGCCGTGACAGATGAAAACGATTAATACAACTAAGTTCATTTAGTGCCAATTTCACCAATCAAACTGAACGTGATCAGCACATCTAAACCGAGTTTAAGAGCTGTCAGTGTCAATATTTCAAAGAAAATAATGACAGTGACAGCTCTTAAACGTAGTTTATGTGCTGATCACGTTCATTTTTATTGGTAAAATTCGCCCTTAGTATGAAAGTAGGAACAAGTTTGTATAATTCAACACCTCTGACACCTAATAATTAATACAAGACCAATAATAACACAGTTCCAACGAGCATTTCATCGCCTAACATGTCAATATCGATGCGAGAAAACACGCAAAGATGTCCCAGAAATTGCGCTCAAGTATCATAGTATTGACCGTAAACTGTCAAACCGTTTGCGCGGGCGCAAGACAGGCCGAGCGACGCCATATTAGTCAGCATGTCAGTCGACCACCTGGGTAGTTACGAAAACACTATTTTCAATTTATGTGAGTGCGATCCCCTCATCCTAATTTACTCTGACATTATCTAGTAAATCGCTAGACCAGGATTTGTGTCGAGTAATTACATTGTAGTTTACTACCAGACGGTCTTGCTTGACGGACTATTTTAGTCTGTTATGCAAGAGGCTGGTTTTATTTTTACTGCTGCTTAGTCAGAACACGCGTTTCGGCGTTATGAATATAGGTATAATCATGAATCATGTCATGAATCAAAACATGACAAATGAAGGCAATCAAGCGCATCCAGAATACCAAAGGAGAATGCTCAAAAACAACCCAGCTCCGGGGTAAAAGAGATGTATCTCAAATTATCAAGAATAATACGTAATAAAATATTAGCCGGTTATGATCGTGATGCTTACTGACAAACAGTTTAATTAATTATTCAATTATATGATGTTTTGTCATCCTGCTGCTTTCTTAGATGGCGTTCTGATTGATCGTCATTAATAGTAAATAAAAAAAAATACACTGGTTTGATCTCACCTCTACTGCCAAAACTTCAAAACTGGTGCCCATGAATGATTAATAATCAACATTATGGTGTTTGCTTAAAGATATTTCACTATCAATAGTTAGGTCAAAACCAATAATATAGAAAGTGTCGTCGCGTGATTATATTAATAATGATGGCAGTGGTGCTGATGGTATCGACCATAACATCGTCATCAGCGCCATCTATACTATTAAACCAAACTATCAAATCAATATCATACTATCGCTGTTAACAATAGTATTTTCACGTGCGACGATGCTTTTAAATGCTGACTATTTATGAGGTTAAACTCTCGAAGTTTCTGTTACAATAAATTTATAAATACTTAGTATAATCCACGACTTTAGGCATTGTAAAAAATATAAAATGAGCCAAGCTCGCATTTAGACATCATGTTTTTGAATAAAGTAATTAAAAATAATTAATTAAACTATAAATGGACGCCTGAATAATAAAACTGGCAATTTTTATATGTTTGCCAGTAAGGATCCCGATCATAACCGGTTATTATTTTATTACTTATTATTATTGATGATTTGAGATACAACTGTCCCCCGGAGCTGAGTTTTTTATCTATGGAGCCTGAGCATTCTCCTTTTGGAAAACATTATTCAAGCTAATGATGTATGAAGTAAAACTGGAAGTCAAGAAAATCATGGCTATGCTATGAACTGCAGAGTGCCATAATCGGTCAATGGCATCAAGGGAATACGAGTATACTCTAACATAAGCCTCTTAGTCATTGCTGTCCTATACACTATGCTTCTTGCTTATTGATCATTAAACTGTAGAAGTAGTAGAATAAGACTCAAAATGTATTGTCATGACGCTCTTCATAATAATCTAAGATCCCATAATACGTCAGCCGCATGACTGCATACTACAAATCAACTAGACCATGGAAGCCTTTTCGAAAGAATGCAATAAACGATGTTCATAGCAAAGGTTAGGTACCTACAGGCTTAAATAGACTCCAACAGAGCAGCAGAGAGAAAACCAAGATGCGATAGACCTATCAGTACCACAGTCTGTAATGACCAGCGCATCTTGTTTTAACTTTTACGACCTTCCAATTATGTTACTTATCATGACGTGTTTAATCAATTCGGTACACGATATTAGTTTTAGTTTATGCGAAACCCGAAACACGTGTCTAGTATTTTTATGTAAAGAATCTATGTACAAAATTTCAAAACTGTATCATGAAAAATCACAAAGTCATTAGGTTGTTAAGGCTTCTACATACCGGGGCGACTTGTCGCGGGACGCGACGCGACACAAAGGCACCGCTCGTCCCGCGACACGTGGGGCCTTTGTGCCGTGTCGCGCTGGTATGAAGAAGCCTTTATGTTACCGGGTCGTCCGTACAAAAACATTCTAACGGCGCCCCCGCGCCTCCAGGGTCGTTTTGCGCTCATTGATAATAATTTGGCAGTAGGTACCTAACCGTATGGCGATTGTATTGTAAGTAATTAAATGGTGATTACATTTTCCATCACACTTCAATATTTTGGACAAAATATAACATGGTGTAAAAATTATTGAAATCGATTCAGTTCCTTATTCTGAACAAACTATATTTAGGTTTCGCCATACTAAAAATAATGTTGTTTAAGCGCGTAAATTCAGATGCAGACAAACTCCAATCAAATCCGCACCTGGCAGCAATAATTCTCAAAGCAATCGATTCCAAAAGAATGCAATAATAGTTTCAGCGAAGATTGTGGGTGACCGCAGGCGCAGACGGACAGTTGGGCAGTCGCGAGTAGCCGACCATGTAATAGCGTCGGCTTCCGCGAGGGTGTGCCGCCATTGTTCCGAGTCGGCTCGTGCGTGACTGCCGCCCCCGCTTCGACTACACCAGAAGCTTCCGATGATGCAGTGTTTGTTAGCGGATGTCATCCGTTCATCCTAGCAATTGCGATAACGAATCGAGACTGGAAACTAGTAATTTCTGGTTAGTCTGTGTATATGTCCAGACGGTCTTGTTTTCTGATCTTGGCTGATAATAGCACGTCTTAAAACTTGAACAAAATATATGTAATATATAAGTTTAGTGGAAAATTTGATAAAGATAGCGTTATTTAGCGTTACCCCAGTTATAGTCAGACTAATGTTACTTTTGATTATGTTTTACAGACGCCAGCAGTCCAGTACATCAAGCTACTACAATCTGTCAAATTTCTTTAATAGATTTTTGACTTTATCCCTACAGTATAAGGTTAAAGGTTGATTGAGAAAATTTTACAGTTTCGGGTAGCTTGACCTGAGCTGGCGTCTGTACCTAATCAAATCACCAAAAATATTTTCAAACTAACTGAAAAAACTGGTAAGTAATTGGAAATTTTCCTAAAACAGTAGGTAATTCCATAATAAGCACCTACCTAATTCCATATGGCGAGGATCAATTACTAATAAACTGGACAACCAGAAGACCCTCAACCAACAGCAGGTGTAAACAGAATCATATTTAGCTGAAATACAATATGCACTTTTATCAGGGGGCAAGTCGCATCGCATGCACCGGGTAGGTAGGCCTGCAGGGCTTCGCCACCCGCGCTATCCTGTTACCGCAGTCCTGGCGCAGCGCACGTAATCCTGTTATAATTGATCGGGGTAATAGCGTGGAATATTGACACTTACGATACGGCAACGATGCGGATCGAATACTAACTTGATTAATATAGCAATGTTGCTAAAATATAAATTGGAAGTTGAAAAAAAAAAATTGAGAAAAGTTAATACAGAAGTTAACTCAGCTTCTTGCAAACCAACTAGTTATGTGTAGGGCTCGGATAAATATGTGCTAAAAATCCCAAAATAAGTACATATAATATGGATCTAAAAAACGGTAATATGGAAAAATATGGACTAAAAATATAACTTACCAAACATAAAACACTTTATTCTAATATAATTGTTTGAAAAATATTAAAAACATCAACGAAATTAAATTGCTTAGCTAAAATTTAGTCTGCCTCTATAATCGAGTTGTTGCAGTATACAACAATGTGCTTCTTCAAATATTCACGAAAATTAGCGCACGACCGACGAGTTTACCTACATTCATGTTTGCTGCGCAACGACAAATATTCCCGCGGCGCTAATGAAAGCAAAAATTATGCAGTTTTAAGATAACAAAAATAAGAAAAGATAAAAAAAGAAAGAAGAAAAGAAAATATGAAATATGGAATAATGTGATTAAATTAAAAAAATATGGTTTTAACCTTAGAATATTGAAAATAATATGGATTCTTAAAACCTAATTTTTCAAACCATCATAATTTATGTAGAAAACCAAATAATTAATGCAAATGATTCAAATAAAAAATATGTGTTTACATATTAAGCGAGCCCAAGTTATAAGTCTTTATTCATCAGCAGCGCAATAGAACCTTAAATAGAGGATATTATACAGGAAACCCGACCTAAAATACAGCACGAATTAGAAAGGGCCGCAAAAATTAACGCCGTACTAAAATTAAAGGACACAATTCTATTGTGTCAACTTGTTCCTTCGACCAATCACGAATGAGCGAGGCGAATTTTCAAAGACAACAGAACTATTGTCACAAGGTGTGTGGCAACTTTAATGACACACTGGGACACCTGGATAGTACCTCTAAAAGGCCTCCAGCGAACAATGCTCGCAGGTTTAATATCTCTAGTTTAAGAGCCCACAAACAAACAACAAAAATTCAAACATACAAACTTCAATTTTTTTTTCGGTAGTAAAGCAAAGTTTTGTGAGCAGTGGTGGCCCAGTGGTAACGGCCGCAACTTACGAGTAAATAGGTCTTAGGTTCGAACCCTGACAGGAGCTTTACTTTGTGTAAATGATTTCATCAGTTCTGCTCTCAAAACGGTGAAGGAAAACATCGTGAGGAAACCGGGTAGAACCAACAATTCGAAGACAAGTGGAATCTACCAACCCGCACTGGGCCCGCGTGGTGGATTACGACCCACTCCCTCTCACAGAGAGGAGGCCTGTGTCCCGTCAGTAGAAATATTATAGTGATTATGTTTTATGTATGTTGTTGCGGCAGCAAAGCCTTCGCAAAATTCTACACAGGAGATTTAGACGAAAAAGTTCATCTCGCAGAATATTCCTTACCATAAATTTTACTTTATAGGGAAGACTAATATCAAATTTAATGTGGATTAGCAACAGAACAGAGGTTCTATCCTGTGGGTTGTGATGTTTAGGGTTGCCGACCTGTTTGCGAAGCCATATATATATTTCCTAAGTTTGCGCAATTGCACCCAGCTATGCAGACAGTTAAGCCCACACCTACTCAAATGCAGTAAAGCTCTGCATTTAGTCATTTGCTCTTCTAACCGTCGTGCCTGTATAATTTACAATAATATTATTGCGATGATCATCGCTAATGAAGATTTAATATGACTAGGTATTAAGGAAAACGAGCTCCTGAACTAAGAACGCAGTAAACAGCAAAATTACAAGGTCGTGAAAACGCGAACAACGTCTATTTAGGTTGTAGTTAAGAATAATATTGCACAATAACACCTAATTTAGACAAATAAACTACTAAAACATAAACAAGCCAGTCATTCACCCTAATTGGGAGTCTCAAGGCAAAGCTGCGCTTGCGCCGCCCACGCTACAGAATATATCTGGAACCGCCTATACCTTCAATTAGAGCAAGGCACTCTACAAGTATATGTACTGCCTATGCTTAACGCTAAATGTAATAATAACTATTGATTTATTATTATTACAAAATAGGCTGTTTTATTTTATACATAAAATGCAGTTTCTGGTTTTATTCGTTCCTAAGTTTACAATAGTATTTTAGTAAGAAAACTTCTTACTGACTCACCGACCTCTTTACTGAGCTCGAAATCTCTGAAACTAAACTGCCTCTGAACCAACTTAAAGCACGAAGGTTATTTGTATACAAATAAGGCATCTAATAAGAAAGGATTTTCGGAGCTCCACTTCCGTTGGGCTTCCAAGGATTCGACATTCTCATAGAAACCACGTTGCGGGGAACAGCTAATACAACATAAACGAGGCAATGTGTATCTAAAACGGGTGATCCATGTACGTGGAAATACTAAAGGGTTTCTAAAATGGATTTTATGACGAGCCACTGAGGTGCTCGTTCAAAACACATAAAAGCGAAATTACGTTATAATATAACGTGCAGGCACGTTATAATATAACGTGCAGGCGCTTTGGCTGAATAGTTCTGTTAGTATGAGACGATGCTTTTCAGGAGCTACATGGTTTAAAATGGAACACTATTAATTTAGTAATGCACATATTTTACTGGAAACCTTTACTGTTTTTTGCAACAAGTTTATTTTTCTCTCGTGCCTCGTACCTTCCGGTTAGGAGATCATTGAAAATTTTGGTACCTTCCTATTAATCTATTAAAAAATGTAGTTTTAAGCTAACAAAGAACAAATTTATTGCGACTAGTTTGTTTATTGTAGAATTTTGACAATCAGCCAAAATTTTTATCAAAATCTAAGTTAAAATATTATGGCTAAATAGAAAAACGATTTCCTCATAACCCCGAGCAGATCCAGAATTGTGATCAAATGATTCACACATTTTTTTTTTTTACAAATTTGCGAAGCAATGACTTTGCTACAACAATTTTTCCGGCTTTCTACAACTTACGAAGAAAACTAATCCTAATTCCTAATAAACCGTATGAAAGCTCAACCAAGTTTTAACTCGGTTAAACAGGAAATTGACGTCCGTTGTCGCCCATCAAATTCATCAAATGAACTCCTGACAGAAGATCTGTCTGAGATAGTAGAGCAACTCTAAGTCATGGTGAATTTACGACGGGATTCGTCTTATAACATATTTGCTGAAGTGGCTGAAGCATTGGTGATTTAATACCATTTCCGCATGCAGCAAACGACCGACCTGATATAGTCAGAAATCAATTCGGCCCACTTGAGCCATCAATACAGCTGATAGAGATCATTAAAGCATGAGTAAAGTACGTAGGGACTTACTTTGTGATAGAGCTTCTGGAATCTTCCGGCAGCCCGACAAAAATAAGGGTAGATGACATTGGAACACTTCACTAAAAACACTTAATTTAGTTTACTCAAAAATTTAGCTTGATTCACACGAAAAACCTAAAATAAAAATGAAATATTTGCACTTTATCCTACTTTATCATAATAATAATTGTGAATTTGTGACATATGTCAAATAATTAAATCAATGAATATGTTTTAGATTATCTAGCCAGTGCTGGCGAGTTTGTACGGCACACTGTCGTTTTGCATTTAGGTTTTATGACAAAGTATACGTGGGTGAGGATTGTAGGTGGAAATCGACCTCGACTCTTGTATGATATTAAAGCATAACAACATTTCCTTTTCTAGAAGAATGATCACAGGCCAAACTTATTCAAACTATATGTATACTTGGCTAACCTTCATCATTTTTTAGTAACAAGTACTTCACACACTTCACAGCTTTAGAAATCTCGGGACCCTGGATGACGAAATGAGTTCGGCTCCTAGCTAAGGAATAAGAGCAGTGGAAAAGATGGAACCCGGCTTTTGCACTGCTGTGGACACAACAGACGCATTAAAAGATAAGGAAAAAAATTGTCCTTGCCTATCAGTTCAGAATCAAACTCGAATTTTGATTGCAGGGGGGTACTTCCTCCAAAAGGGGGGCTACGGGATATCTCCGCCCGATAGATAAATCGTTATCGTTGATCCTTAGATATTATAAAACAAAATCCCCCGCCGCGTCTGTCTGTCTGTCTGTCTGTCTGAACGCGATAAACTCAAAAACTACTAAGCGGATTTTCAAACGGCTTTCACCAATGGACGGAGTGATTCATGAGAAAGATTTAGCATCCATTACGGTTTTGTGTAAATTGGCTGAAATATAACGATTATTGTTGAAGATGTCGGAAAAACATGCCGACTCAGGTTTACTGTCGTTAGCCGCGTAAACCGTACGAGCAGTGACGTATTTAACCTTAGGCCAAGAGGGCCATTGCCCGGGGCGGCAGACTGCGAAGGGCGGCGCAAGGCACCCCCTGCTGTCTGCCTGATTTTCTTCATTCAGCACTACTTATCTTCTAGCCGCCCTAACTTCTAATCTGTATGAATGGTCAAAAAAATACCTATTTGAGGCGGGTTGCTCAAATTATTGAGCACGCTTCGCTCTCTTTTTGCATCCTACAATCACTTAATTATTCTGAAGCTTTTTTTATTCATTGCATAAGTTAACAAAATAACTTCAATATCATCTGTATGAATAGTAAAAATATTACCTACATATTTGAGGCAGGGTGCTGAAATTTTTGAGCTCGCTCTGGCATTCTCTCAATTTTGAAACTTTTAAGCAGGGCTCGGAAACCGGTTAATTTTCTATGTAACCTTAACCGTTATTATAAAGGATTTCGAACATATTTCGATAATTATTTAATATTTTGTTACAAAATCAATGCTGAACTTAATGTGATGAATCAATCTTTGAAGCTAATATCAATTGTATCAAAAATAATTTGTGTCTTCGGAAATAAAAATTAACCGGTTTCAAGCCCTGCTTATATGTTGACGATACAACTTCTATGATATCCGTAGGAATAGTCAAAAGAAACCCTAACCTATCCGAGGCGGGGTCACAGCATTTTCGAGGTCACTACGCTCGCTCTTGGATTTTTGTTTTTTTTTTTAAGTCAATTAATCAATTATAAAGTCTCTTCTCATAATTGTTTTAAAAAAAAATAATAAATTTATTTATTGATTGATTTTTTTATATTGTTTTTTTTAAATCATTTATGCATAAGTTGAAAAAGTAGCCTCAATATCACCTGTATGAATGGTAAAAACGAAGTCAAATCTATCCGAGGTGCAAAAATGTTCGATTTCACTTCGCTCGTTATCACATTTATTTATTTTGTTAAATTACAGGGTGGCAAACCGCATTGCCCCGGGGCGCCAAATCTTAAAATACGCCAATGCGTACGAGATACATACAATTTATGTTCTACAGGATTGTACATCTTAAACGGTTCAACAAAAGTTTGCAATACCATAATTATGTCTATCTTCTAAAGATGACGCACATTAACTATTTGTAGGTATCTTTCAGAATTAGATGAAAATTTTATTGTTCTTTCTGAATCTATTATCACCGGTATTATATTAATCCTTATCCAATAAAAATAAGTTATTTAAATTGGGCATTTAATTTAGATTAAAATATGCCTAATAAAATAAAACCCGCCCCATGCTATGAACAATTTAAATGAATACTATAGAAGATATCACAGATAAAAATTACGCGTAACAATATAATATATGGTTGACGGTGTCCTTTTCCTCTTCTATTACTACGATAGAAAAAACGGCTGAACGGATTTGGGTGAAATTTGACACAGATAGTTAATAAACTGGATTAACACATTTGCTAAATTTATCCCGGTAGTACAACATTTCCGTTGGAAAATTTCCGACCACCACGCGGATAGGTAAAGCCGCAGGCAAAATCTAGTAGATTACCTATAATATATTATAGGTACTACCTACTGGATAGATATGATTTCGATGTTTCATTTTTATATAAAAGGTAGTAACTTCAATTGGTCTCATAGAAATTTGGTGAAGATCTACCTATCTTCTACATTCAACAAAGTAATACAACAAGAATTATAACTTTGATCAACATTGTTCATTGATTTCAACATTTAAAGGTAAGTATCTTTATTTTTTATAGTATATGTATTAAAGAGTATTCTATTCTTTTCTATCTTCGGCGTGATGAGCAGAATGGCTCTTCAAAATGCAGTAAATTGCTGACTTTTAGATTTCTACCTGTGGAATCGGCCCTTTAACTACTAGGTAGGGATTGATGGAGCACCTGGGCTCACCTTCTCATCACAAAATTAGAGAATTCAGAAAATAATTTTCAGATTAATTTGTCTAAACCGAGGCTATTATGGTCACTAGATGGCGCTACTGTGCACCGCTAGATCGCGCTGTCGTTGTGCCTCGTGCCTGATTAAATTATTGATGCCAATTCATTTATGAAAATATTATGTTTTTAAGTAAGGACACTACACATTTTTAATAAGATAAGTGATAGACATAATTTTAATACTAGAAATAAAGATAAAATAGATCAACCATTTTTCAGATTATCTAAAGTTCATACAAGGGGTACCTACTGTGCTATAAGTTACAACAAAATACATTGTGATAAATTGCAATTAAACGATAGAAAATTTAAAACACATAGTAAAAGTACACTTGGTAAACAAGCATATTACCTACAAGTTAGAGGATTTTATCCAAGTTATAAATGCTTGGAAACATGCAGGGGGCCTAAAATGGACGCTTTGGCAGAAGCATAATATGATCTGCGTATAATTCATATCCCGCAATTCATCTGTTTGACAGTTTTGTATGGAGTTTCGTAAAATGGTCCACAATTCAATTCAATTTTTGAAGGTTCTGTCTCCATCGATGACGTTCGATGATTTTGCCAATGTCGAGGTATGAGAAAGTAAACTATAAAAACTATAAATTGTTATAACTATTTATCAGTGGTTGTAGTGGTGACATCCATGGATCCCCATGCTAAAAAAAGGACAAAACATTTTTGGTTAGAACATGTAAAACGACACAAAATAAATGTTAGAACATTCAGTAGGTCTATAATAAATAAATAGAAAATATCAACTAAAACTGGATTTTATTAATGCTAATGAATTTATAAAGGATTTTAACTGCAGGGGTATGGGCTAAAGATAATAGGAAAGGAATGTTAATTGGGCGGGGAATATCAGAAGGGAGTATGTCGTAAAGAGGAGTGGTTAAACGAGGACAGGAAAAAAACAAGTGCTCTAGGGTGCCCTCGTCCAGACCGCATTCACACAAAGAAGAGTCCCTCACGCGTATTTTGGCCAAAAAAACTGGAGTGCAAACGAACCCAAGTCGAAGTCTAATTGTGACAGAGGTGGCTGTTTTATTAGAAAATTTTAGTTTGCTGAACCAACATTTAGATGGAATGAATGGTTGGATAGAGCCATAAAATCTTCCCTTCAATAATCGAGTTTTTTGCCAATGCTCATTCCAATTCTTCATCATCTCGGGTTTAACAAGACAGCGCAAATCTTGGGGATAACAGGACGGATGAGATTCAATCCCATTCCGAGTTGCCAGCTTGGCAATCGAATCCGCATTTTCATTATCAACAATTCCAGAGTGACTAGGGATCCAAGCCAGTGCAATCTCTATGCCTAAGCAGTGACATCGATACAGGAGATGTTTTATCTTTAGGGTAAGAGGAAAATTGTGACGAGTGCGAAAAGGCGATTGTATTAAATCCTGTAGGCAGCTAAGAGAATCCGAGAGAATAAGGCTTTTGTTGAGACCATGTGATTCAATGTATGAGACTGCTTCCAAAAGAGCTATTGCTTCCCCTGTGTAAATAGTGCCAAAAGCAGGACTACGAAAATTAAGAATAATTTTGTATTTTGGGATCCACACAGCTGATCCGACATTACCATTATCGGATAACTTAGAAGCATTTGTAAATATCGTCAGCCAATCGTGCCAGTCCTCTGCCAGAATCCTATTGAATTTGGCATTAGCAACAGGGTCATGTTTGGGTATACCAAAGTTAAAAATAATTTTTGGTTGGAAGAGCAAGGAATCAAAATTTACTTCAAATAAGGGGTTTTTATTTAATTGGACTAAGGAAATATGTAAATTATTGAATTTACTGTTAACGAGGAGTGGAGGATTTTTATGAGACCAATAGCGAGATGTTGGGATTAAGTGAGAAAGAGTACGAAGAAGAGGGAGAAGAGGATGACATTTAATCTAGATGACTTTATAAAAAAATCTGTCACAGAGATATTGTCTACGTAAGTGAAGTGGGGGTTCTAAACATTCAACCTGAAGGGCATTAATAGGTGAGCATTTCATAGCACCCGTGATAATACGCAAGCATTTAGATTGGATCCTTTCCAGTTTGGCCAGGGCTATTTTGTTGCATGGTTCTAACAGAAAGGTTCCATAGTCAAAGTGACTACGAACTATGGCGTTATATAGGATTTTCTGGGAAGTTGGATGAGCTCCCCAGCGAACTCCAGAAAGGGCACGTAAGACATTAACACCTCTTTCGCATTTCTTTGAGATGTAGTCCAGATGATAGAGACCAGATAATTTTGAGTCAAGAATGAGGCCAAGAAATTTTACTTTGTCACGGATCAAAATGGGTTCATTTTCAACATAAAGGTTAATAGGGGGAATATTACGCTTGCGAGAAAAGACAACTGCATTGCATTTGGAGACTGATAAACTTAAGCCGTGATCGGTCAGCCACTGGTTTAAGTAGTAAAGGGCAGAATTTAAGCGAGATGAGGCATCTGAAAGGGAAGTTGAACTAAAGTAGAGAGCAATGTCGTCGGCATATTGTAGGATTTTGCAGAAACAACTCACTGAAGACTCCAAATCATGTGTGTATATATTATAAAGGATGGGGCTTAATACCGACCCCTGGGGTAGGCCCTTCCACACTAGACGAGATGGGGAGAGGAAGTTTTGATGACGAACAGAAATAGAACGGGACATAAGGAGACTACAAATGATGTTGACCATCCTCACAGGGATACTCAGCTGTAGCAGCTTTTGCCTGAGTATTGGAAGTTGGACATTATCATAGGCTGAAGCTATGTCTAGGAAAATACCGAGAACACTTTCATTGTTGGAAAAGCCAATGCGAACATCAGACATGAAAACACTTAGACTATCTAGAGTTCCCATACCTCTTCCAAAACCGAAGTGAGAACTGGATAAGATGCCTTTAGTTTCTAAGATCCACTCAAGTCGGTTCTTAATGAGATTCTCCATAATTTTAGCCAAGACGGAAGAGAGGGCGATAGGACGATAGGAAGTAGAATCTTTTGGGTCTTTCCCAGGTTTCAAAATTGGGATGATTATTTGGGATTTCCAAGACTCCGGGATTTTGCCAGTAACGAAAAATGAATTGATTCAGAAAGATTAGTTTACAATTAGAAGAAGATTTGGAAATAAAGGAATAGGGTATTCCGTCGACCCCCGGAGCAGAATCCCGGAGATGATCTAAGGCACAAATAAGTTCTGAATAAGAGAAAAGGTCATCAAATCTATCACAGGAAGTGGGAGGAGGAGGATCTATAGTGGCAAGACATTCGGAACTAGGAACAAAGGGGGGGGCTAATTTGGATATAAAGTCTTCTAACCAGGTACTGTGATCATTGGTAGAAATATCGGGAGACTGGCTGTCAGTAGCTCCTCGGTAGATTTTAATTTTTTTCCATACAAGGGACACTGGAGAACGTGGAGATAGTGATTCACAAAACTTGAGCCAACCACATCTTTTCTTTCTTGCCAATAACCTACAAGTAGTTGCAGAAGTCTTTTTTAAATTTAAATAGTTGGGCACATTTATACTAGAAGAAAATGAGTTTTCTGCTTCTTTACGTTTACGGACGCCATCAGTGCATTCAGCATCCCACCAAGGAGGAGAAGGTATTAGGTGACGGGCGGAGTTTTTTAAGGGGATTGAAGAATTGGCCGCTCTCAACAGACATTCAACAAAATTACTGTAGTGAATTAGGGAGTTGGATGGATTTATTTGGGGAAAATTTTGAAGTTCTGTGTCCAAATTGGACGAGAACTTAGACCAGTCAGCTTGGTGTAGGCGATATTTTTGTAGGGGTTGTATGAGAGGAGAACGTGGGTGAGTACTTGGAAGAGAAATTAGGATAGGGAAATGATCACTCCCATATGAGTTAGGGAGAACAGACCATGAAAGAGTTGATACTAAGGAGGGCGAAGAGAAAGTAAGATCAGGAACACTAATATTTTGGGTAGGTGAAACCCGACGGGTAGCAGATCCATCATTGAGAACACAAAGGTTGCGATCATCTAAAAGGTCAAGCAAAAAGCTGGAGGAGGGGTCATTACAGTGAGAGCCCCAAAGGGTGTGACGGAAATTAAAGTCACCTAACACAACCAAAGCGCCAGGAATTTCTGATAGGATAGAGTTAAATTCAGACAAAATATTAGCATTGGGATGGGGAATGTAGGCAGATACAAAGGATATGTTCATGGCTCTAATGGCAACTACATGTAAACCAGGATCGTGATGGGAAAGAGGAATCTGGGAAAAAGTGATAGATCTGCTAACCAATAGGGCGCAACCCGCCCATCCGTCATCTCTATCGTCCCGAAGACATGAATAACCAGGAACCCTAAAGAGAGATCCAGGCTTGAGCCACGTCTCCGACACGGCAAAGACAACGGGTTTATATCTATTTATAAGATAGATTACATCGTGTTTTTTCCTGCGAATGGATCTAAAGTTCCACTGAAGGATTTTTTCCATTTTGGCGAGTCCAGGATTCGAGGAGTTGTTGAACTAATACAACGACATTGTCCGGTATTGCGTCACTAAATTTAGACAACATGTTTATAAGGGAGCAAGCCAGGAGCTCTATCAAATTGTCATTAGGAGTGGGAAGAGGAGTGGTTTCAATGTAAGGGGAATTCAGGGCACAGCCATTTGGCTGAGAAGAATTAGGGGTATAGACCATCGACTTATGGGCTTGGGTATCGTATGACTTGCCCAATTCTGGCCTAGGTTTTGGGGAACGATAAACTGTCTTGGTCTAGGAGGTTTTAACTGGGGTTGAATATGGAGAAGAAGTAGGAGTGTTAAGAGGGGACGAGGAGAAAAGGGGTTGAGAAGGATAGGCTTGAGGTAGTTTAGATTGGGAAGGGCCTGCTGTAACATTACTGTATGGCAATTTACGGGAACGGGGAAACCTTACTGAGGCCTCTCGGTAGCTTAAATTTTCTTGAGACATAACCATTTTAATTGACTTCTGTCTTGAGTGTTCAGGGCACTTATTATCAGTGGCCTTATGGCTTCCACCGTCACACAAAAGACATGAGACCTGTGAGACGGGAACATTACAGCTATCTCCGGGATGAGGTGGAGCGCAACGGTAACAGCGGGGCTGAGATCTGCACTGAGAGCTTATATGGCCAAATCGTAAGCAGTTGCGGCATTGGATAGTGGGGAGTTGATAGATGGAGACAGGGAGAGAAAGATTGTAACAGAAGACTTTCTCTGGAAGAATTTGACCAGAGAAAGTAAGCACCACAGTCGATGATGGGGACCAAGTTACGGAGTCTTCTTTTTTGTTTTTAAAATTAAGCCTTCTAGCCCTTATGACTTCTCCACAATTGTGAGGGGTTTCTATACCAAAGACTAACTCCTCTAGTGTCCAGTCAGTAGGAATATCCCTAACAACTCCCATGCGACTTATATGAAAGCGTGGGATAGTTGCCGAGTAATTGTTTTCAATCAAAATGGGGTTGCTGACAAAGTTGTTGGCATCACTGAATGTCATGAAATCAATAGACATCCTGTTACGGCCCAAAGACCTGACACTGCCTTGAACAACACCTTTAAAACCTTTGTTAAAAATAAATTGGGCAAACTTAAGAGAATTTAAAGTTTTGGGCCTTGCTTAGGGTCTATTTCCACCCTAGAGACAAATATAGTGAAAGGAGCTCTGTCATTCTCACTATAGAGGATTTTGGAGTCGTTCTCAAAACCTGGCTTAGTAAATACGGACTGAATTGAGTCAGACGGCGGCTTATTTCTTTTCGCGTCAACAAAAATCTCAGGACCTCCGGGACGCTTTCTAATCTCGGATCTTACGCGATCAGTGTTTTGGAAACACTCCACAACCTCCATAATATCTGGAGGAGTCCCTCCACCCCCATCAGGGGGTTCCTCGGCACTCATTTCCTTAGAAAATGAGTGCCAAGAAGCTTAAAATACAAACCTAATACCCAAACCAGACCACACAAAACAATCACAACACCACACAACACTACAAACATATTTTGTTATCAAAATAAAGTGTGAGGTTAAGAAACGCGTGCTCACCAAGACAATAGCAAAATCCAAATGGTCCACAAATTATGAATTGCTATAGTGAAGTCTAATGTCAAATAGCAGCTGTCAAACAGAATCATGCGTGCAATTCTTATAACCCGCAATTCATCTGTTTGACAGCTGCTATTTGGCATTAGACTTCACTATAGCAATTCTTAATTTGTGGACCATTTTACAAAACTCCATAAACAACTGTCAAACAGATGAATTGCGGGTTATAAATTGTATGCAGATCTTATGATTCTGCCAAAGCGTCCATTTTAGGCCCCCTGGTCTAGCTAGCTCCCTAAGACAATCTAGACAAAATCAAACTGGTTGCTATTTTAATTGTAAGTATAATTTGTTTTATTTTTATGACATTGATTACGATTTTACATTCTGTGATTATTACCCACATACTCACACACTGACATATATATATTTTTTTTTAGGTAAACATACTTTTACGATGTTTGTAAATATGTGAGCTCCATTTATTTAACTCGTAGTTATTGTATAGTTCTTAATTTTTAATTATTTTTACCTATTGTGGTAAGTATAGTAATTTTATTCTAGGTGCATCGTCTTCACATCTAATCTTATAATTAATGTATGTTAATTAAAACATTTTTAAAAGAGTAGCGGTGGAGACTCTTGCCCATTATTCTCCTTATGAAACTACGAGTACCTTTTAGAAGGGGCAACTAGAATCAATTCTATTTTTTTGTAAAGTTTGACGTGCCTAGTTGAAATAAATCATTTGACATTAGGTCCCGTTGAACATTTTGTGTGACTGAGTTTTGTTAGGAGTAAAGTAGCTTCAAAAGTAAAGTCTTTAACCGGTAGTACGTTCTTGTGAGATATTTTCCGACGTCCACGCGGGCGAAGCATAATCTAGTGCTTGTCTAAAGATACTATAGCAGGTAGCGAGGGATGGCTTCCGCCAGGCCGCCCCTCGCATGATATCCGTAAAATATTTTGAGCAATGGCCTGTAACACTGCAACTGCAGACCACACCACGCGATGTTCGTCGCTCATCTTTGAGGAGTTCAAAGTCGCTCATTGATAGCTACGCTTTGTTCGTAGCGCAATCTGTCTTTTTAAAACCGAACTACACCGACTCAAGCCACCATGAGAACTGTCATCGGCTTTTAGCTTGTATTTCTAAAAACAAAGTTCTCGTGAGCTATGGATATCCTTTTTTAAAAATTGATGTTTACTATTTTTCTATTTTGTTACAATATTTTTATTTTCTAGTATTACGCTATCTAGGAATCCGTTACGAAACTCCTTACTAAAACCCGACGCCACAATGACCACTGCGACGTAGATGTGGCGTCACATTGGAACTTTGGAAATTATTTTAATATTTAATAAGTTATAGATTAAACTTAGATCGAATTGAAAAAGTTAAAAAAAGTAAATATTTTTATTTTATTTTTTTGACTCTAAGTTAAAATATTACAAAACAACAAAAACAAAAGTCGCTTCGTTTCTGAACGCAAATGATGCTTGACGGGACGGCTGTTGAATGCAGCGGACTTGTTATTCGCTTTCAAAGTGATTTAATTCGTTTCTCTCGTTCTATCAATATGAAAACTGTGTTCATTCTCTAACCATGTTGAATCAAACATCCACTGAAGCGTTGCTTTCAGCGAGTTACGTCGAAAATTACTTAGATTGTGTTGAAAATCTTCCGAATGACCTGCAAAGACATTTATCGCGTATGCGAGAGCTTGACGTAACATACAGAGGTAATTTTCCAATTTCTGCATGTCCTTTAGGCCATATTTGCACTTACTAAGTATTAACAGTTGTGTACGTTATTAATAATTGATACAACAGCTTGTAATTATATTGTTGACGTTCGCCTTTCAATCTCATTACGTATGCATACCTATGTATAGATTGCTACTCGCGCGTACAAGTGGACCAAAATAACACCAAAACCTCTTGTCTGTTGTTATTTCGAAAGATGGTTATAAAAAGATTTATTTTTGACTACATAAAAGTAGATGTTTGTGTCTTGTTTTATTGTAAAAAAAGTGCTGCTATGGAGGTAACCTAGCTGATTTTATGTTGCTATGTGTTAAAATCTGTTTCTGTTTTTAATAGAATGTCTTCGTGAAGCTGAGAAGCATCTGGCAGTATGCATAGGACCCAACACAGAAGAGCGTCGTCGCAGCCGAGCAGCTTTGCGGCTACAGACAGTGCTGGTGGCTGCCCAGGAGATAGGAGATGAGAAACTACAAGTTGTGCAGACACTGCAAGATCTTATTGACAATAAACAACGGTCACTTGATGCAGATCATAAAAAACTAAGTAAGTATTTGATTATAACCTATTTTGAAAAAAAATTTAGCCAAGTGCTTGAAACAAAATGGAGAACAGTCAAATTATAAAAAAAAATACATGTGTAACAAAAATACAGTACCAATCAAAATAGAAACAAGAGTTAACAACTGTTTATCATAACAAAGTTTAGTGAAAATAAACACAACAATAGTAACTAATGTATGTTGTTAAATAATTGTCTCCATCATAATATCACTGATTGGCAAAATGCCAAAACGAATTTATCACCAAACACATAAATAAACACCATTGCTTTTTCATTTCTCCTTTCGCAGGTCTGCTGGAAGAAATTTCATAAGAAATAAGCAGTAACTTTGTACTTAAAATTATAATTATGTTGTATCTCGATGTATTTTACTGTGTACATAAATAATAAGATTAATAAAAAATTTGCTTAAAAGGCTGGCGTAGCATCGTAGTTCATACAAACGTAATACCAAAATAATTTGTAAATCAAACATATTCCTAAGGTAGTGTGTATTTATTTCGATTGGATTACAGAATATCTATGTTCCCAAATATATATTTTGAAACAACAATGATATGAGGAATTTAAAATGTTTATAGAAAACTTATTTTTCTCATAACTCTTGTTTAAATCAGTGTCCATTCAAAATATATTTGGGAACCTAGATATTCTGTATTCCAATCGGAATAAAGACACTACCTTAAGAATATGTTTGATTTAGAAATTATTTTGGTATGGTTGTATGAACTACGCATCCATTGCCGGCCTCTTAAAGTACATTTGTTTACAGTATCTTGCCTGGAGGTAAAGACAAACGGTACAGTAAAGGAGGAGCCGGCACCAGTCCCAGAGACACTTTGTGTTGCTGAGAAGGAGGTGCCAGCTCCGGTTGTTACACCACAACACGCACCACCACCCCCTCCTCCTGAGCGTAGCAATGAGACGTTGAAAGAAAAAGTGGAGCGTAAGTTCGATTTCATGTTACATATCTTTTTATGTTAAGCTTTGACTAATATTCAGTATTAAAAAAGTTACATTCATAATTTCATACTTTGTTTCCACTTGTGTCTGCCTCCTATCGTCTGAGTTCAATCCTTTAGGTCCAGTTCATTGTGCCACACAAAGATTGATCTTATCCATTTGTCTTCTTGCCAAGAGTATCTTGTTGTAAATAAAAAATACTAAAATCAATGTTTATCCCAGGTGAGAGATATTCGAAACGCGCGAGACGATCACGAACCACAGCAGGTGCTGCCACAGATGGAGCAGACTCGAGCGAAAGAGATAGTGAGAGGCATGCCCACAACACTACCCACAAGAAAGGTATGCATAATCATAGTAGACCTAAAAACATTAACATTTTATATTAGCAGCAGATTGTATGGCCTTATTAAATGCTAACATTTTTTCTTTTATTCCTCAGGTATAGGCAAAAAGAAAAAACGCAAAGCACGCCAAGCAGCACAACGTTCAGAAACGCCGCCAGAAGAAACAGACGCCATCGATCCTGACGAGCCTCGCTACTGTCTCTGTGACCAGATATCCTTCGGCGAGATGATCCTCTGTGACAACGACCTGTGTCCAATCGAGTGGTTCCATTTCTCCTGCGTGTCACTCACAACCAAGCCTAAAGGCAAATGGTTCTGTCCCAAGTGCCGGGGAGACCGACCAAATGTCATGAAACCTAAAGGACAATTCTTAAAAGAACTGGAACGGTATAACAGAGAGAAAGAAGAGAAAGCATAGTCTTTACTAGAACAATAGGTTTAAGGTTCATGTGGATTTGAAATTAGTGAATACAACTGCAATATTTTTATGATGGTGCTTGTAGTAGATATCAAATTGTGATAACTAAAGTACGTGTTTTAAATAAATCCCTTTGATTTAAGGGGGATGGTCTAAGATAGCCCGCGAAATACAAATTTTCTAAGTAGTTAGGTTGTATGTTGATTAAAATATGATTCGCGGCCGTAATAAATATGGCTTTACAGAATTAGAATCAGCAATACAACCAACCCTTTTCGTAGAATCCTATTGAATGACTATTTCATGAAATAGTCAAGTCAACTTCAGAAAATTTTAATTTCGCGGGCTACCTTACCGCATCCCCCTTAAATAAAGCCCTTCGATTTAAATGTGAGTGTAAGCTGCTAAGAAAACAATAATAATTGGTATAACATCCTGACTTGTGAAAAATTCAAGTTCCAGTTCAATTTTATAATAAAAAAGGTATTCACTTGTTTCTAGTCCATATAAAGGTACACAGTTTGCCTTGAACACTTTCAAGTATTGAAATGTGATTTAAATTTTATGAATATTCAGTTCTTTTATTTACTGTGTCGAGTGGTTGTAACAGAAAGTTACGCAAATTATTTGAAGTATGATTATTTGAATCTCCACAACAGCACAGGATAGAAGTCATCGAATAAATAAGTTGTTAATTTGACTCCGCGATTTGACGAAATGTTGTAAATATAATTAGATATGTTACGGTCAAACACGGAACTCGTAAGTACAGTACGGCATAACTTTAGTTACGCGTTACGGCATCTACAATAGATGCCGTAACGCGTAATAGAGAAGAACATTCTTTATTATAGGTTGTTGCGAACAGATTTAATTTCTTACATTACCTAAATAAGTTATATTGATTATAAGGATTAATAAATAATGCAAAGTTGTTTAATTTTAATAGCTATGTTTAGCAACTTTTTCCTTACTTTTGTTTCCCATGAATGAGTGAGGCTTTATTATCATCGACCTAAACTGCACAGCACAGGCCTTTTTGATTATGGGCCTTTTCCTGTCATGCGCATTTGCGCCCGCGCCTCACCCGCATTGATGCACCCGCAAACATCTCGCGTCCCACGTGCGCATGGCAAGAAAAGTGACCAGGGGGCCTAAAATGGACGCTTTGGCAGAATCGTAATATGATCTGCGTACAATTCATAACCCGCAATTAATCTGTTTGACAGTTTTTTATGGAGTTTCTTATTGGTCCACAAATTATGAATTGCTGTAATGAAGTCAAACGTCAAATAGCAGCTGTCAATCAGATGAATTGCGGGATGTATGAACTGTACGCAGATCATTAAGATTCTGCCAAAGCGTCCATTTTAGACCCCCTGATGCGGGCAGCGCGCATACAGGCCAGGAGATCTACTCCCTAAGCATGAAATCATTTCTGCCGAAGTTACCGTGTGATTCCTACTCCGTATCACTTACGAACAAGTTTGGAGCTCGTCCTAAAAGTAAATGAAACCACGATTTGATAGTTGTCCCTATACTGCCGATGAGTATTTGCCCGTCCGAAAAAAAAAAATATTCGTGTGTAGGGTTTTCTCCGAAGTTAATTTTGGACGGGCCCGTATTTTCGCTGACGGACTTAGAGACGCACGCGGACGACATTATATAACATTCTTCAACGAATACCTTGTATAAAATACTCTAAGCTGAATACAAGTCATCAATGAAGATGCTCCATTGGACTGGGAATTTCCGATTAAGACGCTGACAACAGGTAAACCGCTGTCACTGTCAGGCTGCATACAAAAGAAAGAGAAGCCCGATGACACAAAGCTTGTAATTTATTGCAAAATATGAAGCAATTATTTATTTACTCAAAAATAAGTTGAGTGATCGAAAACAATTAAGTTCTGCATACAACTAAGACGTCATTGTTATTAATTAAATACCAACCGTACGTTGATATTGAATACAGATAATTTGGATTGAAACTCAAAGTAAAGGGTTAGTTTACCGTTCATTTGTATCGAGTTTTTTTTTTCTAAACGTTTTTTGGTCACAACCAAGTTTTGAGAAATATGTTCAAGAATAACATATATTTTTTCAGCTACCACAAACTATATAGATTTGGCCAAGCCTACTTTTATCATTTGCGTCTTGTCAGCGCCTTAACTCCTATTCTGTAAGAAAGTGAAAATTTTGTATGCGAACTGGCGTGTGGTATTTAGATATGATTGCCCCAATTTGACGATAAGATAGATACCCAGATTAGATAGAATACGGCACGTAAAGCCTTTCACTGACAATATGGCCTTGACATAATTACTTATTACGCAATGGCCTCTGGAAACTGTTATCAGTCAAACACAGGTCGCCAATTTACAGAATTTATTCGAAGAGGGATCAAGACCGATTTAAAAAAGTATTTATAACATCCTTAAAAAAAGCCCTTTCATTTATAGGTCACAAAGTACAGCCAGCATTTTTTTTTTGTTTCAATTTTCCCCCGACAAGGGACCTCCATATTAATTAATTTACGTAACACGTCCGTGTTTGGGTCACAGAAGTTCATATGTGTACCAAATTTCAACTTAATCGGTCCAGTAGATTCGGAGCAAATCAGCTGTGATAGACGGGCAGACAGACACATACGAGTGATCAGCGCAGACAGAGAGGAATAATCCCCGCGCGGTCTCGGGCATTTTCTTTACGGATCGCGTATCTTCGAGGACGCGCGAGCATTTTTTGTCAGGTTCAAGCATTTATGCATTTTATTGTAATAATTTTAAAGTTTATTTTCAAGTTCGTTAATAAAATCCTCTCCGCTGCGCTCCCTTCTGTCTGCGCTGAGCCTTAGGGATCTGTTTTTTCCTTTTGATGTACAGTTACCTAGCGGAAACCGTAGCTTTAAAGAAGTCTTCGCAAACACATGACTGGAAGCTAAAAGTACCTAAGTCAATGAAAATCATCATAATCAGCCTATAATGTTCCCACTGCTGGGACACAGGCTTCCTACAGGTGAGAGTGAGTGGGCCGTAATCCACCACGCGGGCCCAGTGCGGGTTGGTAGATGTCACATGTCTTGGAATTTTCGGTACTAGGACTAAATAGTTTTGTTGAAAGTGAAGATTTATGTTTATGTTAAGGCCATATTGTCAGTGAAAGGCTTTACGTGCCGTATTCTATCTAATCTGGGTATCTATCTTATCGTCAAATTGGGGCAATCATATCTAAATACGACACGCCAGTTCGCATACAAATTTTTCACTTTCTTACAGAATAGGAGTTAAGGCGCTGACAAGACGCAAATGATAAAAGTAGGCTTGGCCAAATCTATATAGTTTGTGGTAGCTGAAAAAATATGTTTTTTTTAACCAAAGTTGAAATCGCGAAAAAAATATCAGCTGTTCCCTAAATTTTGACGAGTTCAACGAACTTAAATGTAGGGAACAGCTGATTTTTTTTTCGCGATTTCAACGTTGGTCCCATAGTAAAAGTTGTTCATAATGATGAGTACAATGACCCCTTAAGAGGTTTAGTATAAACAAAAACTAATGTTGTATACAATGTACTCTGTGGACATGCCGCCGGTTCCTCACGATGTTTTTCTTCTCCGTTTTGAGAGGAGTGGTGATGAAATAATTTATACGAAGTAAAGCGCCTGATCTGGGTTTGAACCTACGACTTATAAGTAGCGGTCGTTGCGCGCCACCACCGCTCCTCCGGAAGCCATCAATGTTAGCTACGGAAGTCAATGAAAGTAATACACAACAATTCAGTATACAATAATGTCCTTTATTTCATATATGAATTATACACAAATCGTCTAGTTACAATTAGTTACCATGCAGAAAACAAAACGTAGTATATTTTTCAAACAAGTCTCATAGAACTTCTAAATACGTAGTCCGTACAATCTACATCGATTACGCTATAATATTAATAAATTGATTTGTCATAAATGCCATTATTATATTTAAAATGCTTCTAAAATCAAGGTTAATATTTGTTTATAAAATATTGCAATGGCTTAAACTTTCGACTAGATTTATTATTATAATTAAGTATCTCTATATTGCAAATTAATCGTAGTGTAAATACTTTAAACAGGATCGTTAAGGGGCCGGCGTAACATGTGTAGTTCATACAAACGTAATACCAATATAATTTGTAAATCGAACATATTCTTAAGGTAGTGTGTATTTATTTCGATTGGATTACAGAATATCTATGTTTCTAAATATATATTTTGAAAGGACAATGATATAAAGACGAGATATGAGGAATTTAAAATGTATATAGAAAACTTACTTTTCTCATAACTCTTGTTTAAATCAGTGTGCATTCAAAATATATATTTGGGAACCTAGATATTCTGTATTCCAATCGGATTAAAGACACCTTAAGAATATGTTTGATTTACAAATTATTTTGGTATTACGTTTGTATGAACTACGCATCCATCGCCGGCCTCTTAACAGTAATATACTTCATAGAGATTCTATAATAGTGAAGTACCATACTTATAAATAGTTTGAATGGTAAATTAAAACGTCATGCTCACTAAACTCATACACCCATGGCGTGATAATACTTAAGAACTTACTCGTTCCAAAAGCTTACTCTATTACCCAAAAATGGCATATTCACTCAGTACTCAACATTTCCAAGCTTAAATAATCTTCACTCCGTCAATCATAAGCCGAACACATTAATAGATGGGATACAATTACGAAACTAGATAGTAAATAAAATGAATAACTGAATGCAAATTATTATAAGTCTACTGTGTTGTTAGTTTCAAACCTACGATCGCAATTCAAAAAGAGTCGTCACACAAAACACAACACACAAAAATACACTAAAATATCGTTAATAATTTGAATGCACTTGTTCCATCTAATTCCAATATCAACCAATATCAAAAAAACGTTAACTATACGGCAAGACACAATAATACTTTTGGTGTAAGGTAAAAATATCGAGCCGATACTTTTAAGTACACTTTATCAGGGGGCCTAAAATGGACGCTTTGGCAGAATCATATGATCTGCGTACATCGAGATATAAGTACTAACGTACTAGAGAAGACACCGTAAATTCCGACTTTGTCTCGTTCAACTGCGGCGATCGCGCCGCACCTCACTCAGTCGCTCTCTAGCTCTTTCGCGCCTAGTACTTCCGACAATAATAAATTATATAGAATAAATACACTTCCGCAGCAAATCTAGCGCTGTGGTAAATTAGTTACGGTTTAGACGAATTGTTATTATTTTAGCGCTGCGCGAACTAAAGATTCAAATTACGAAGAATAGGACAATTCAGTTATTTGACGTAGCTTCTCTAGTACGTTAGTACTTATATCTCGATGTCTGCGTACAATTTATACATTCCGCAATTCATCTGTTTGACAGCTGCTATTTGACATTAGACTTCATTAAAGCAATTCATAATTTGTGGACCACTTTACGAAACTCCATACAAAACTGTCAAACAGATGAATTGCGGGATATGAATTGTACGCAGATCATAATATTATGATTCTACCAAAGCGTCCATTTTAGGCCCTGACTTTATTTATATTCCAATACACACTTAAAACGATTAATTTGTGACAAAATAATAATTATAAATATGACACTAATTTGAACACAAATACTAATAAATTAACCGCTACCATAAGCTATAAAAGTACCACAAAATAATATCGTGCACATTATACAGCAGCACTGACACTAGGTTTCTAAATCGAGAATCAAGTGTGAAAAGACAGAGATTCAGGTGAGTAAAGCTATATTTTCAGATCACACCTTTGAAGAAACATTGCCTAAGTAAGAATGTGATGATTACAAGAAATGTATTAAAGACTTATATAAGAAAGCAGAAGAAGAAAAGGTGATTACAAAAGCAGCTGTTTAAAAACTATTTACTACTCCATTTGAAATAAAATTAGACATTTAAATGAACTTTTTTACAGTCCGTTCAACCGATATTGACTTCTATTCCGTAGGCACAAGGGTGGCATTAAAAGCAAAAATGTAGTTGCAATACCAACTGTTTATTAAAGCTGCCATTTATTATACCACCAACGCAATAGAAGTCAAAATCGGTTGAACGGACTGTATAAAAGGTTTATTTAAATGTCTAACCTTATTTCAAATGGAGTATAGGTGTTCCCCGCAATTTCGTCTGCGATCCAGGATGAAAAGTGGCCTATGTCCTAACCCAGGTCATGGTCTACGCATCTGTCAAATTTCATCCAAATTCGTTCAGCCGTTTCAGCTACAAACAAACAAACTCACATTCGCATTTATAATATTAGTTAGGATGCCACATACATTTGAGATTAATGCCAATCTGATTTAGAAACCTAGCCAAAAATTATATCTACTTTGATCTAAACATTTTCTTCGCTACTTAAAAATTAGGCCGTCGCGTATTAAATAGGGGGAACTTGAATGGCCGATCTTATAGTAATGTGTCCATTGTACATTATACCCATACTCCGTGGGGATTCTTATTTGTCGGCGCTGCGTTTTCTAGTTGTCTCGGAGAACCGATGATCCTACGTGCGCTACCTGCTTTGCATAAACCTGTGAATATAAAAAAAAGTTACAGAATAGTGTGACGTTGCAATTATAAAAATAACGCAACGAATAGCGACATCTAGCGTCAGGACAGGCAGGCTCATGACTGTAAACGTTACCTATGCAACTTTAAATGACGTTAAAAGAAATTATGTCAAGTAATTACAATAAATAAATAGTAGTTAATTTAAATAAATAAACATGCAGACATAATTTCCATACATTAAATAAAACCATAAAACAACCAAAAGGCAAAAATTGGTTTTGGTCTATGGTGACCGACGCTCTTACAAAGGAGGTAGGATTTTTTCCTTGGGCAGAGGACCGAATGAGGAGATTCCAGTTTACAGTCTTAGTATAATAAATGCTCATAATGCCTCCGCATCCGCAAAAAGTCTAATGAGTATAAAATGATCGTTCTAGTAATCGGGACAGTAATGCCGTATGACTTGTTGATAGAATTCGTCACCTCATTCAGACACCTCACCCCCCCCCCCCCAGACTTGAGGTGGCCCGCTAAGGCGGGCCGGCACTAGCCGGGGATTGCGGAAGTAATAACAGATCCCAAGATCCCCGGTGCAAGTGTGGGAGGGGAACACTGGGGTGGCTTTTAGTCAGTAAGAGTCTGACAGACCCCTCCACCCGCCTCAGGGCGGAGGACATCCATGAGGATTTTCCACCCCGTGAACAAAAAAAAAAAAAAAAGGTGGTTAACCTGTGTTACAAGAGCCAGTGCGCTCTCCCGGAGGAAATACTATTGAATACTTATGCAATAAGATTAACAAACGAGAAATAAAAAAGACAATACAAAAAGTCGAAAATCGGATCATGATTTCGTTTTAACCAGAAGTCGTAAAACAAACAAGGACAAAAAATTCATAATTAAAAAAAAAACACTACTGCTATTTATAGCCTATGTCACTCGGGATGATGTAAGGATTGTAACGATACCCCATACATCTCTGTTTAGGCATTTAAAAGTTATGGTGGCACGAAGCGCGCACATCTGGGAATTGCGCGAGGAGGCGAAACTCCGCTGCCGCGAGAAATCACGGCTCAGCGGACAGAGCTCCGGCGGGATCTCATGGCATCATGGAGAGTGCGATTGTCGCAACCCAGCGCTGGGGACGCCACAATTGTGGCGATAAGTCCCCTCTTTGAGGAGTGGCTAGAAAGGCGCCACGGCGTCCTCACCTTCCGCCTGACGCAGGTCCTCACCGGACACGGTTGTTTCGGGAGGTTCCTGTTCAGGATAAAGCGGGAGGAAACTAGGTAGCTTGCCGTCCAATAAGGACCAGGCCCGGGTCGACGGCGCGCTGTGTTCCACGCGCGCATCAAAGAGATGTCAGCACTAACTGACGGGGTCCGTGAGAGCCAATGCCTGCCAGGGTTGCGAGTTTGTCCGAAAGGGATATCGTGGTCCTGGCACACAGGCAACGGAAGGAACACGGGTGGGTTTTAGTCAGTAAAATTCTGTCAGAAAGACACGCCCTCCCGCTCCGCCCAGAGCGAGAGAAGTTAATTGATAATTTCCCAACCAGAATTTTGTTTTTTTTTTTAATGGTGTCACAAAGAAACTCACATAGATACAGACATGCATGAACCCTAAACACATTACACTCCTTTTTGGGCAGTCGTGTAAAAACTCGTGGAAACTTCGTTCTTCTTGTTAGTTTTAAAATGCGATTTTTGTATTTCTTGTACGTGTTCCAAAACTCCCAAATAAAAATATTTTTCTTTCTTTCTTTCTATCAATTTTATACAAATTAAACATGCATACCATCTAAAGGATGCCGCAACTCATCCACGCTGCCGGTCAGGCTCTGTAGGTTGGCTTCCTTCATCTCCTGGACCAGTCGCTCCACCTGACGCTTCTTCTCCATTATGGCATTTTCTAGCACACCAACCTGAGGACAGTGTATCTTAAACCTGACTCATTATACAACAAGTATAACCCCTAAAACGTGATAGTTATGGAAGTATCTCGGGTTTCCCTATCAATTTACGAATTCGAACGGAAGTAGAAAGTGTTCATGATTAGGTGCCTCAGGCCAGTTCTAATTTCCAACTATATTCTGTTGGTTTAGGTAGTTAAATAAAGGTAAACAAAAAAAACCACGTGACGAGACAGCTGTGAAGTAACCGACTAAACATAATACCTGTCACTTCAGTTGTCATGCTACTTCACAGATATGCTCTTCAATTTAGCAACGTTCGACATTCGTCGATATTTTGAGAACCTGTATTTTTGGGCTGTTTACAATAGACTGATTACAAAATATTAGACTATTATTATTAATAAATTAAAAAAATGTGCTCAAGCAGTTACATCAACGAAGAGTAGTTAAAGAATAAAAGATAAAGTTTAACAAAAGAGGTACATTAATAAAAGAGGAAACTATCGTAAAAATTAAAATCCCTTTAATTTGGTTATAAGTTACAACGCGTTTTTAAACTAGAAAGTGTCATCTATAAAAAACCCTTTTTACGATTTTTTTACTTTTATTTAACTACCTAAACCAATGGAGTATAGCTGGACTGTCGAACCCGACTGATATAAGCCAGAAAAAATCTTAAAAAAATAAAAAAAAGCACAAAAGTTAACAATTAAAAGTTCTTGAATAAGGGGCTAGTACCAAAATTATTCCAATATTTTCTATACAAATAAATAAATGATAAATGATTTTATATCTGTAAGTAGGTTTGTACAAACACTTTTACACGTCAATCATATTTTAAAAACTAGATGAGGTCGGCGTTTCCTATCTGACTACTCTGAGAAGAAAGGCCGAAACAAACTCAGAGGTCATAGTCTCTTTTAAAGTCCAGACATAATCTTGGTCAGATCATGTGAAGCCCATGTAGATTGGTGTCTGAAATGGTCTTTTGAGGAAAGAACCACACAGGTTGAGTGGACCTGACCAGTTAGTGCACGCATTTGTCAGTAATCGTGCAGCTCTACTCAGAATTTAAGGAGCTCAACGATGCGACGATCAATACCAAAGAAAGGACATTTGGGTAGGCCACTTATATGACTCAAACTGCCAGACCATGATTAACACTAACTGAGAATAAAAGAAAGGGAAAAAAAAATATTATGCAATAACCCAAATAGTCTTCACATTCACAATAATTAAAATAATATAATACTTTACAAGTAAATATTCCTGTCATTGTGTATAAAATAATAATTAAATGTCACTGTTTATAAAATAATAAAGTTAGCAAAAACAAAAAAAAAAAAACAATAAAAATAAACTACCTCAATATGTACAAAAATTGGAGCAGCTCAATCCCAAGCCTTTTAGTCCTCAATATAATCTTTAACAGTATAAAAGGCTTTCTGGCACAACTTACGTTTAATGAATGATTTGAATTTATTAAGGCTTAGATCTTGAACGTGGCTTGGAAGTTTATTATAAAAGCGTATACATTGACATCGAAACGAGCCACCTATTTTCTTGAGCCTTGTTGTAGGTACAACAAATTTTGTGTTTGTTCCTAGTATTTATATTATGGATATCACTGTATTTTTTAAATAATTTTATATTTTTATGGGCATATAATAGATTTTCAAAAATGTACTGAGAAGGCACAGTCATTACATTAATCTCCTTAAATTTCTCTCTGAGAGAGTGTCTTGGACTTAATTTATAAATTGATTGAACAGCTCTTTTCTGCAAAACAAAGATAGTCTGAATATCGGCAGCATTTCCCCATAACAGAATACCGTACGACATTACACTATGAAAATAGCTAAAGTACACTAAACGGGCTGTCTCTATGTCAGTTAAATTACGATTTTTTCTAACAGCATATGCTGCGGAGCTTAGCTTTTTTGACAGTTTATCTACATGTGGGCCCCACTGAAGCTTAGCATCCAAAGTCTCAAAGTATCTTCAGGATTCAATTCTTCGCCCTTTATTAACACATTAGTTTTCACCTGCCTAACGTGAGGTAGCGTAAACTTAATGCATTTGGTTTTTTTTTCGTTTAGAAGTAAATTATTAACATTAAACCAGTGAACTACTTTTGAGATCGCGCTATTTACTAAAATTGTAATGTCTAAATAACAGTTTTTTACTAAATTCATATGCAAGTAGGTGTAAAACATTTTTATTTTTTTGTCGGTTCGTTTGTTCCGGCTAATCTCCGAAACGGCTGAACCGATTTTGACGGGACTTTATAAGAAGTAACTTAGGCAAATTTTGCTTTAGAAAAAGCCACGCGAGCGATGCCACGAGCAGCAACTAGAAAGCACTGAAACTAGAAAATAAGACATACCTCTCTCTTCAAATTCTCGGCGGTGAGATTGTTAATTTCAGTCGCGTGTTTCGCTTGCTGTATCTGACTTTGTAAACTCTCCATTTCAGCCAGCATTGATCGCTCCAGCGCTTGCCTGTTATGAGAAGAAAATTATCATAAGATCAATCCATATGAGGAATCACTTAGTTTTTATGGGTGCGTTTAAAATAGCCTGAATTAGTAACGATATTTAAAAGTAGGTCCGGCGCAGGCGCACCATGGACCCCAACCACCTTATGGCTTGCTAAAAAAAAATTCATCCCATCTATTCAAAAGGAGCCGAGGGTTCCTCGATAAGTGCGAGCAAAATGAGTCATTCCGGCGCACTTAATAACAGTGACGAAATGACTTTTGAATTTGAAACACTATTTAATTAAAAAGTTTCAACGCAATTCGCTTCGATAAAGTCCTGGCCGGTGATAAAAAAGGCTCGCCTGCCGACTCGAGGCGGCATTGGTTAACCAAATTAAAAAAAAAACGCGGGAATTTCTTATAATTAATAAAAATCTTTATTGCAGACCACATGGTCCATAAAACAAAACAAAACAAAAAAAAGACAATAAAATTACATACAAACACAAACTTATGCCTTTCTTAATTTTTAACATTTACGCGGCTATTTCCAATCACCGCTTGTAGGTATTTGTAACATACATCCTATCAGCGATTATAAGTAGTTTGAAGTTATTACGAATACCCAAGTGATAGATAAGTCAACAACATTTTCTGTGTGTCTGTTTTTTTATGTTCCCAACAAAACAGTTACAATAAACTTCCAAAATTGAGAAAACGTAATTATCTATAAGTATTCAATAAATTTGTGTATGTAAATATAAATATCCGTCACTACTAAAAGCATCTCTTATAATTTTTTTTTTAAATTGAGATAACGTAATTATCTATAAGTATTCAATCAATTTGTATATGTAAATATAAATATTCGTCACTACTAAAAGCATCTCTTATTTATTTTTCTCATAGAGGGGGATGAAAAGCAGTGTGCCACACGGTACCAAAATTATTTAACCTAGGGCGACGTACTTTGAATCCCTCGCTACGCTTAGGATTCTACTCTAGAATCCTTCGCTTCGCTCTGGATTCAAACAATCGCTCTCGCCCTAAATACATTATTTTGGTCCCTTATGACACAATCTACTATTCCCATGCAATGAGCTCTTCTAATCAAGTTAAGAGGCGATTTCTCCCCCTCTCATATGAGACAAAAATGTAACTGACGAAACAAGGGTGTACTGCACAACTCTCTCTAACTACTCTTTTGGGTAATTTAGACCTGATATTATGAAGGTTACACAAAGACAACAAAAAGTTTAGGTGGAATCTAAACAAACAAAAGACCAAGGTCTCTTAATTCCCATTATGTCTCAGCTGACTATCAAAACAACAATCTAATTTACATTCTCACACAAGTACTTATAATTGTATCCGTAATTGTTACCGTAATTACACAAATCAAGACGAACTAGGAATTACAAGTTGTGAATTCATGATCAAGAATGAGATAAATAAAATCATTTTTCACGTTATAATTTGAATAGCCATGCAAAACGTAAATTGTAGGCCATATGAATATGCAACGTAATGATAATTTCAGTACGAAAATACACAAAATAATGATATTATTATTTTACACACAATGAAGGGTTCCGTAGTTGGAATGAATTTATCCCAAAAACAAAAGTAATACTGTAGTTAAAAAACATGTTCTCCCATACATCGATATACGCCACAGCCAATTGTCCAACTGAAAATGTAAGTTTGTAATCGCAATTTTTGTTTTACGTGTTAAAACTAATAATTTACAATTTTCGGACTTTTTCCTTTACTTGTGCTGTGAGACGTTGTTTCCTGCCAAATTTCATGATTCTAGGTCAACGGCAAGTACCCTATAGGTTTTGATTTATTTGCGAGTATCAAAATATGACGCACAAATCGCCATATTTTTTTATTGCGTTGACTTAGAAGCTTGCCAAGGGACCGTAGACTTACGTATTTGGTATTAATTTCAACTTGATACCTTAACTCGTTCATGAGAAAAAGGGTCTTGACAGACTGACAGACAGACAGACGGACAACAAAGTGATGCTATAAGGGTTCCGTTTTTTCTTTGTGATATACGGAACCCTAAAAAAGAGAAAACTTTTCGCAAATTACATTATTTTATTAAGTAAGCAAATTTATGTAAGTTCGTTTTAGCATACTAGTGAGTGACTCAATGCCACATAACACCTTTTAGATTTAATATTGTTTGCCTAAGAAAATTTCTCTCCACTTCAGTCGGCAAATGGCTCAGTTGATCTCTCTAGCCTTTAAGGCGACGATACAGGTATCGTCAGACGTAAAAGTCAGGACTTTTAATGATTTTATACTGAAGATCACATCTAAACGAGTATGTGTTAATGATTTGCAAAAAATATAATATGTTAAATTAGAGCATTTCCTCAATAACTTAATATGTGAATATTTTAGATTATGTTTATATTACATACACTCAGTTGCAGAAACGATCTTTAAATTTTAAAGACTACATTAAACACTAATGTAGCATTAAATCATTGCACAAAACCATTTTTTATTTTATTTTAATGCTCCATTAAATTTAACTAATGAAATGTCAAACCTAATGAAACCGGCCATTTTAAACACTTTTACGTTGCACGTAACTTCATTAGCGCCCATTAGCAGGTGGTGAACTTTAAGTATGACATTTCAGATTTTTTAATTTTAATGGGCCGAAAAGCATCCATTAAAGAGCAACATTAGTGTTTTCTACGGTACTTGAATGCATTTCTGTAATTGAAAGATGTCTTTAACCAGTCTTTCGTCATTATCTGATTCTTATTTAGTAGATTTACCTCGCCGTCGAATCCCAGACCGAGTGAATTTATTTTTAAAACATGATGGAGAAGAGTTTCGTGTAAGGTATAGAATTTCCAAGGAGGCAGTTCTTCAAATTTGTAACCTACTTGATTAAGATTTTGAACCAGTGACGCAAAGAAATAAATCCATTAATGGCCTGACACAGCTTTAATATGTTTGAGATTTTTCGCCACTGGATATTTCCAGCAAGTATTGGGTGATTTATTAAACATAAATAAATCAACAGTTTGTCGGAAACAGGTTGGGTCGGGTTGTTTGTCAGTTTGTTTATACAAAAAGTATCCCGTGAACTAGTAAAATTAAGCCACCTCTATATTAAAATGCCAGACCGGACGGAACTACGTAGAGTTGCAGAAGGTTTTTATGAAATTGATGTATTTCCACGTATGGCAGGAGCTCTAGACTGCACACATGTTAAAATTATTAGAATAAGGGGGATGCGCTAAGGTAGCCCACGAAATTCAAACTTTATTACGTTTTTTGTAATTTGCAGGTCAGTAAAGGCTTCTACATACCAGCGCGACTTGTCGCGCGACGCGACACGGCACAAAGGCCCCGCGTGTCGCGGGACGAGCGGTGCCTTTGTGTCGCGTCGCGTCGCGCGACTAGTCGCCCCGGTATGTAGAAACCTTAACACGTTGTATGTTGATCTAATTATGATTCGCGGCCATAACCAATATGGCTTTACAGAATTATAATCATTAGAATATGAATCAGAAGTATAAAATTTGCAAAAAACGTTGGTAATTTTGAATTTCGCGGGCTACCTTAGCGCATCCACCTTAAACCAGATTATTTAAACTAGATTAAACCACAGAGTACACTGAATACACATAAATCAACTACATTTACTTTATTTTATGCTAAAATTGTGGTGTACTTGTACGTACGGATAATAACAGAACGCAAATGTTCACTCTTTTCGTTCAATATGGTAATTTGTTCCTGGCAATATTGTTTAAAGTCTTCTTTAACTAAAGTGGCATTAAAAATGTCTAATGCCATCTAAAATTTGTTTGTGCAACTTCATTAAAGTAATGAATTTATTAGCGATAATGCTGCTTTATGTAATGAAGTGTTAATGGTGAGCTTTCTGCAACTGAGTGATAGTGAAATTAATTTCTAAAGTTATGTCTAACGCGGATAAAAAACTGAGAATGGCACGAAATCTACCAAGCGTATTTTTCTGAAACCGCCACTTATTTAAAGATAATTTAATTATTGATCTTTTAGTATACGCGTTTTATTAAAATACCTTTTGTTTTGTGTATAATAAATTAATAATGTGTCAAATTGGGGACAGCGCTCCTTGATGGGCGAGTCCTATTACTGGCTGAACGTACGACGCGTTGCGTGAGGTCAGTACAGAACACGCAAGCTAAACACTCAAGGTCACTGGCATATATCTGCGTTTTAGTTTAAATTAGAATCAGACTAAGCTTAGTTGGCCGTTAAAGATCGAACTTGCGTAAAATAAATACAGTCTGTGTGCGTATTGTAGGTCATGGGTTCGAACCCAAGCAGGCACTTTGTGTAAATTATTTCATCACCACTGCTCTCAAAACGGTGAAGGAAAACATCGTGAGGGAACCTGCATGGCCTAGAACCGAAAATTCGAAGACATGTGACATCCGCCAACCCGCACTGGGCCCGCGTGGTGGATTACGGACCACTCCTAGGCTTGTAAAAAAAATATCAATGTTTCGATAAATCGATATTTTTTGTTCGATATATCGATATTTTTCGGCGATAATTACTATTTCGATCTATCGATATAAAATATCAAGTATCGAAAATGTATCAAATACGATATATTTCCAATAGCAACACCGTTGTCCCCACTGCAGTATTATATAGTGCTCTGTGCTGTACCCCACTGACTAAAACCACTAGAATTCAGAGCCGTAAAAAAGTTAACTTATTTTTATCAATGTTTTATTAGTTTAAGATTTTATTATATATTTGGTATTTCTATGAATAAAAACTAACAATACAATTTCTTAAAGTACATAAGTATACTTTTATTTTAAATTTGCTATTTCTGCGAAGCAGTGGCAGGTCGCAGCTTGTTTTGTTTGGGCTCTAAAACTTCATTAGGCCTTAGACACTGGGTTAAGAATATTTGAATCGGCTGCAGGCTTGCAGTTGTGAAGCAATGGATCAATGTTAAAATAAATGATAAATCACACGGAAGAAAAAAGAAAGAAAAAAATTGAGTGCCTTTTAGTCTGTGCTAAATATACATACAGTGTGAGTCTTCATAATGTGCACATATCGAAATGAGGGAAACTTAGCTTAATTTTATCGACGGAAAAAATAGTTTAAAAAAATCTAAAAATTTAATTTAATTTTTATAGCATTTTTTAAATTTTGTTCGCTGCTGTGACCCCTGTGTAAACAAATCGGTATAACTTTTAAACTAAACAATCTGTCACGATGAAACAAACTCAGTAATGACTGGAAATAATAGGGCGTCTTCGTAAAATAAAAACTAACGAAAAACTCGCCCTCAATTGAGTATTAGGGTGATTTTATAACAAACATCTGATATTTTTTCATAAATTTTTATAATAATTGTAAAATTTCTCAGTAAAAGTCCTGATTACCTACCCTTTTTTATTACTTTAAATTATTTTCCATCATATCAGCTTTCCAAAAGTAAAAATACCATGTTTATAACTCAATCACAACGTTTCCTATCAACTGTTAAAGAAAGGCCTTGCACTCGACTACGTACTTTACTTTAGCAGGTAGAGACCCTTTTTTGTAAAAAAAAAATTGTTTAAAATTTTTTTTTTATATTTTTTCCGTCGATAAAATTAAGCTTAGTTTCACTCTTTTCGATATGTGCACATTATGAAGACTCACACTGTATATTTAGCACAGACTGCACACAATATAATATGCAGCAGATAAAAAAAAAAGTAAAAAGTGTAAAGTGTGATGTAAGAAATTAGCAGGAAAGTGTGCCTCACGGCTGCGCCAAAAAGGCCCAGTTCAGCAATAATGCCAGACAACTAGTGCCTGACGCTACGCTGGTTTTCAACTGGACCTGACATGGCTTCAGTGTTGCCGTTTTAGCCACTTTGTGGCTAGATCTAGCGGATTTTCGACGGTATTAGCCAAAAAAATATCTATTTTAGCCACCAAAATGAATCTAGCTAAATGATGATGAAAAAATTCTTTTAGTAGGTTTGTACAAACCCTTTTACACGTCAATCATATTTTAAAAACTAGATGAGGTCGGCGTTTCCTATCTGACTACTCTGAAAAGAAATGCCGAAACAAACTCAGAGGTCAGTCTCTTTTAAAGTCCAGACATAATCTTGGTCAGATCATGTGAGGACCATTTAGATTGGTGTCTGAAATAGTCGTTTTGTCGTCCAAGTAATCTTTTAACTTTCAGAGTTTCTGTTTAATAAATGATTTAAATTTATAGAAGCTCAGTTCTATAACATGACTTGGAAGTTTTTTGTAAAAACGTATACTTTTTCATTTATTTTAAACGTCGCCCCACACTAGGAATTTCTCCTGTATCGTGGGTGCGTTTACAAACATTTAAACTCACATACACAAACAGCCAGACCCGGAACAACTACTTGTAGGTCATACAAATATTTGTTCCGTGCGGGAATCGGACCTGCGACACGCAGCGTAGCAGTCTATCGCTTAACCACTACGCCAACCGTGCTGTCAAATACAAATACAAATGTTTATGTTTATTTTTCTTCCACAAATAACACTTATTAACTATAACTTAAAAATGGGGCATACAAATATTATGATGTAGGACAATGTTCATTTGTGGGAGCCTGGTGCCTAAACTAAGCCGTGACTTGTATTTCAGGACACCAGGGACTCTCCCCCCTAGGGGCGAAAATATCATCAAAAACAGAGAAATGTTTACATAATGAAAGTTACATTTCATGTTATAAGGGCAAACTATTTGTTAAAAGAGAATAATAACACAATATTAAATATATATGAAGAGTAGTGGAGTTCAAGGTGCATGTGAGGTGTGGGTGAGGGTGTGATGTGTTTTGTGTTTGTCTGTGTGTGTGTGTATTGATGTAAATTTGCCTTACAGTTAACACCTCAGCTTCCTGATACAGTGGGTCGGTGGGATAGAGTCGCGATTTTGAAAGGCCAACTTTCAGAATCAACCTTTGGGCTCTTTCTATTTGCAACATTTTTGTTTTACCAGCACCTCCCCAAGTGGTTACGAAGGCACTTAAAAATTAATGCAATTTTTTTGGAGCCTACTCTTAGGCACTATAAGTCTTCGTTTGTTAAAAGTGCCTAATGCAGGCAATTCATAAAAACTCACCTATTTTCCTGCTGGCGACTATTAATAAGCCTCTGCTCGTTGTGGATCTCCTCCATCAGTTTCCGGATCTTGTTCTTGCATTGTAACAATTCAGTTTCACAGTTCGCCAGTTTGGAGCGCACCAGTACGATCTCCGACTTTAGCGTCTTCTCATTTTGTTTCACTATTTCACTGTCTTCTTCTACGTAGTTCAATGATTGCACCTATACAAAAGAATAATATATAACAGTCGGAAAACACGACATACCACCGCGAACGTTCCCGATCGACCACTTTTCGCCCTTATGGTCATAGTAATAAGGTTTAAAAGTGGTCGACCGGGACTTTCACGATGGTACATAATGTTGTGCTCGAGGTTTTCATACAAAAGCCCACTCTCCATTTATTAGCATCAATCAGCAAAATATCAATAGAAAACTCTGAGTGATGCATGAATATTGCATAGTGAAAATCTAAACTATGAGAAACAGGGGAAGAGGTTTATTCTTAAGGGGACGATAACCGACTTTGAATGATTTTATACTGAAGATCACGTCTAAACGAGTAGTGTTAATGATTTGAAAAAAATATATGATAAATTAGAGCATTTTCTCAATAAAGTGATATGTGAATATTTTAGATTATGTTTATAGTGAAATTAATTTGTAAAGTTATCCTTTATTTGCAAGGTTCACCAATTTAAAGATAATTTAATTATTGATCTTTTAGTATACGCGTTTTATTAAAATACCTTTTGTTTTGTGTATAATAAATTAATAATGCGTCAAATTAGGGACAGCGCTCCTTAATTTGCTAGCTATTACTGGCTGAACGTACGACGCTTTGCGTGAGCTCAGTACAGAACACGCAAGCTAACCACTCAAGGTCACTGGCATATATCTGCGTCTTAAAAAGGAGAATGTTAACAATGCTTAAATTGGGACATATATGTTATCAATTTCAATCAATCTGCTACCATCATTACAAATTGCTTACTTCCGCGGCTTAACGATCTAGAAGCGCGAAAGAAATTAAAGAAACCGTGCGACTCGGAACGCGCAAGTCGTGATAAGACAATGTTTTGTTAGCAATAATGTGCCAACAGATGATTGCTTTGTGCGATCTTGTCAGAGAGTTCCAATTACCTGTTCAGTACCGATCCGCAGTTGATTGTCCGCTGAACTTATTTGTTGTTGTAATAGTTCTACTTGACGCTCCTGTTCCCGCCCTTTGTTTTCCCAAAAACCAATTTCTGCATCGTACTGTAAAATGTAATGGGATTTCTATGAATAAATAATATAGGACCAAGTATGTTCCCTTGGAGAACAATCGTAGCCTTTAATAAGGCAGCATTATAAACTTATAACAATCATGTGATGAGGCTTACAACAATCATAGTCTATCGTAAAATATACGGTCTTGTAATTTAACTGTTGTATTACAGATGGATTTTTAATGTGATGAATTGAATAATAAAGAATCAGAAAGCTGGTTAGGTTAGTAAAAGAAATTATAGCTTTTGGAAATCCAATAATACATACATAGGTACATAAACTCACGCCTTCTTCCCATGGGGGTAGGCAGAAACTATAGAACGCCACCTGCTACGCTCCTTACATACTCCTTTTGCTTCGCCTACGTTCATACATCTAGTCATACACGCACGCCGGTTGCGAGTACTACGCACCTGACCTTTCTGAAGAACATCACCAATTTGGTTACTATATGTCCTCCTAGGTCGTCCCTTCCCGGCGTTTCCACTCACCTCTGCTTTATAATATAGGAAATCCAATAATGCTTTACCTTTATGAGGTCCACTTGCTGACTGGACAACTTCTCCCTCTGATAGTTGACAAGCGACACCAGTTCCCTGTACTGGCTGTTATAGCTGACTGCCTCGGGACTCCTGTTGTCCTGGTTCTCTTCAGGCAAGTTGACGGGCGACATGTGTTGAGGCCGGTTTGAACGCATGCGGTTAGGAGACTTTCTGAAGGCTTGGGAAGGTGGCGGCGGCGAACGATATGGCGGTGGTGGTTCTCTGTGAAAGAATTGTTACTTTTACTATCCTATACTCCACTTGAAATAAGATTAGAAATTCAAATGAACTTTTTGACAGTCTCCGTTCAACCGATTTTGACTTCTATTCCGTAGCCATAAATACACAAAAAAAAGAGACCTTCAAACTAACAAAACTTGTCTTGTCGTCAGCTACTAACATTATCAACTAACAACTACCACAAAGTGCAAAGTTCGACGGCTCATCTTGCTGTACGGCCGTCACTACATGACGCTGGCAGAATAGTCGACATCGGCTCAGTTGTCAAACACCGAAAAAAAAAAACAACGATGGCATTAATAGAAAACGCGGTTACAACAATACCAACTATTTATTACAGCTGCCAATTGTCATTCCACCAACGCAATAGAAGTCAAAATCTTTTGAACAAACTGTAAAAAAGGGTTATTTTAATTTCTAATCTTATTTCAAATGGAGTATAGGTAAGTCGACATCAGCACAGTTTTCTGAAAACTTCTCATGGAGTTATTCTAACAACAGAAATTACAAAAAAGGTTTACTGCCTTTTGCCTGGGTTTTTTTTTTTTTTCTTCTCGCTTGACACGGTTTGTGCATTAGCCAATGTCACGTTTTAGTTTTATTAAAAAGGTAGGGAAACAAAATTAATATAAATATAAATTTTGACGGGATTTAGGATAGACGGGATAGGATCAGTATAATTATAAGTAACAAGGAAATCTTATGGATAAATGAGCAAATTACACAAAAAAAAAAAAAATTACAACTTAATATTATTTAGAGTAATGAATGAGACTATACATTTATATACAAGAGAGCTATTTGTACAAAGTAAAGAAAGTATTGAGGTAGGAAAAGGAGTATGGAGGGATAAGAGGTTACTAAGAAAGGAAGAACGGTCATATAAGGGACAGGAGAAAAAAATGTGATCTAAGTCGCCTACATCTGTGCCACACAAGCATAAGGGATCGTCGATGATATGAAGTTTGGCAAGATGAGCTGGAGAACAAACATGACCCAGTCTCATCCGTATTAGAATGGAGGTCTCCATCTTGCCAAACTTGGCCCTGCCAAACCACGGTTTTTCTGGAACGTCGGGTTGAATATGTGAAAAATAACGTCCCTTCGATTTGCTTCCGATATCCCAAGCCACCTTCCAGGTTTCCCGAAGAAAAGTCTTTGGTAACGATACGAGGTCATAAGTAAAATTTGTATAAGGAACTAAGTCCCCACACTGCACCGCATCACCGGCAAGTTTATCAGCCACTTCATTGCCATGGATTCCAGCATGGGCTGGAATCCACACAAATTGTAGTGTATTACCCTCAGAAATGGTCCTGAACGCAAATTCTCTTATTAAATAAATTATAGGTAACTGCAATTTGTGTTCGAAAGCGGATTTATTGATGGCTAGAAGAGCACTTTGAGAATCGGTAAAAATTATCGATTTTTTGAGCTTTAAAATACGGATATATTCTATGGCTTTAAAAATGCCGAAACATTCCCCGGTAAAAACAGAAGTCTCCGGAGGCAGTTTTATTTTTTGTTCGATGTTGTATTGAGCATGGTAAGTACCTATCCCAACACAATCCGTCGGAGAAGGCTTGGCAGCATCCGTATAAATATGGTGGTACTCTACGTGTTCAGCCAGAAAATGATTAGAACTTAAATGGCAATCGGGATCTGATTTACTTACACAGTTATATTTTATAATGGGACTGAATTGTAAACTCTCATAACTATTGCTAAATATGGGAAGTTTATTGGAACGGTGAATAGGAGAAGAAAGTGAAAGGAACTTTTTATAACTTACAACTAACCAAGGAGCACGTCTATGGGACCAGTAATCTGACGATTCAATCTGCAACACTAATGTGTCCAGTTTAGGAATGAGAGGATGAGTTGAGAATTGAAGAATCCGGAACAAATATTTGTCAGATAGGAATTGTCTTCTAAGATATAAAGGAGCATCCCCCCCCGCATTCAACTTGGAGTGCATTAATGGGACTAGACTTCATTGCACCTGAAATAATGCGTAATGCTTTAGACTGGATGCGATCCAATTTTTTAAAAGCCATGACACTACCTGGCTCTAGAACGAACATTCCATAATCCAGAGTGCTTCTGATGATTGCGTTGTAAATGAGTTTCAAAGAAAAGGGATGTGCACCCCACCACACACCAGAGAGGCATCTAAGCATGTTTAGGTGTTTTTCACATTTGTTAACAATATATTCACAATGAGGGACACTACTTAATTTACAGTCAAGTATTATACCTAGATATCTGAATATATCTTTAACTGGGATTGGTATTTCCTTATAAAGGAGATTTACTATGGGAATATTTCTCTTCCGGGTGAATAAAACAGCCGCGCTTTTAGACGTGGATAAATCTAAACCGTTTAGATGTAACCATGACGCCAAAATAGATAAAGCAGAATTGATAGCAGAGCTAGCTTGCTCAACAGATGGACTTGAAGAATATAATAATAAATCATCGGCATATTGAAGAACCTTAACATGACTAGTTAAGGATAACTCTAAATCATAAGTGTAGATATTGTATAGAAGGGGACTGAGCATATAACCCTGTGGGAGACCCCTCCATACAAGATGAGATACCTCATGGTCTCCTATTAACATGTTAACAGAGCGTTCAGTCAAGATATTAATAATGAAATTCAACAAATTCAATGGAACTTGTAAGGCTTCTAATTTATTTTGTAAAACCGATAATACAACATTATCATAAGCTGCATTAATATCAAGGAAAACTGCAACTGGTTATTAGAGAAGGATAACCGAATATCGGATGTTAATATACTTAAACAGTCAGTTGTACTTTTACCTTTTCTAAAGCCATATTGTGATTCTGCCAAGAGACCCTTACTTTCAACATACCATTCTAGGCGATTTTTAATTAAGTGTTCCGCTAATTTCATCAGAATTGAAGACAAAACTATGGGACGGTATGAAGAAGCATCAGATGGAGTTTTATTTGGTTTAAGGAATGGCAACACCATTTGACGTTTCCATTCAACAGGGATGTTTCCTGTATAAAAAATAGAATTAATAAGTTCTAAATAATAACTGAGGACATCATCATTTAAATTAGCAAAAAAGGAATACGGGATGCCATCAATGCCTGGTGCAGAATCATTAGTTTTATGAATAACAACCTTAACCTTCAGTGAGAGTGAATGCAAGATCTAGCGTCGTATGAGTGTCTTGGATATTGGAAACGAGACAGGTTATGGTTAGTACTAATAGCCTTAGCCTCAGGAACCCAAGGCGGAGCTAATATATCAAAAAAATCACTGGCTAAAGAATCAGGAATAGGAGAAGGGTTGTTATATATGGACCTAAATCTACGAATATTGCGCCAGACAATCGTAGGGTGAGTATTCGGTGAAATTGATAAGCAAAACTTACGCCAAGATTCAAATTTTTGTTTTTAAAAAGTTTAGAAGTTTCATTATTTAACTTAGTAATGATATCAAAATTAGTATCAGACATATCAACGTTATAATTATATTCAGCCTCTTTACGTTTTTTAATCAATTCAGTGCACTCAGAGTCCCACCACGGAGGCGAGGGAATTGTACTAATGTTGTTATTTTTTACAGGAAAAACTTCATCTGCCGCTGCAATTAATATGTGTGCTAAAGCTTCAGCACAACTATTTTCATTGCCATCAGAAATTACGGGCAAGGAGCTAAGCTTACTGTCAACAATGTTCCTAAATTTATCCCAGTCAGTATTATTTCTATTAGGAAGTTTATATTTTAAGTTTGATTTCCTTAATTGTGCATTTGGTTTGGAAAGAGGATAAGAAATAACTATTGGAAAATGGTCACTACCATAAGTAGAGGTCAAAGTATGCCAAGTTAAGAGGCTAAGATTGGAGAACAGATAGAAAGGTCAATTGCACTTTGGTTCTGATTAGGATCTGAACGAAGTGTGGCAGCTCCTGAATTTAAAATACATAAGTTGTGTAAGTCTATTATATCTATTAACTCATCACCATAACAGTTCGAAGTTGAACAACCCCATGATTGGTGATGGCAATTAAAATCCCCCAGTATTAATAATGGTTTTGGAAGAAAAGAAACGAGATTATTCATCTCTTGAAGAACAGAAAAAAGGTGAGGAATGTAAATAGAAACAAGACAAGTATGATGCACTTTAATAGCTACAATTGAAATTTCCTCACTATGAGGAGGTAATGTAATGGTAGAGAAAGGGATAGAATTCTTGATAAGTATAGCTACTCCACCATACCCATCAGATCTATCCTCTCTAATGGTTAAATAACCATTAATTTTAAAAATATGATTAGGTTTGAGCCAAGTCTCTGCTAAAGCAAAGGCAAATGGCTCATATTTGTTTAAAATATGTATAACATCACTCTTTTTGTTTACTAGACTGCGGCAGTTCCACTGGATTATTTTGGATGTGTTGTCCCATTAAGGATGGATTGTGATACATTGAAAGATGGGGCAACGTTGGACGGTGAAATGTTGAACTGAGACAGAAGATTGTGTAATGCAGAAAGAAAATCGTTTATGGAAAAACTGGCATCAATTTGTCCATTGTTATGATTAGAAAAAGCACAACCATTTGCTGGTTGAGGAATGTCGTAATCTTTAATAATGGCGTTGTGAGCCTCTTTATTATATCCTTGTACAGATTTGGGAGGCGAGCGTGGTTTAAGGAAGACAGTTTTTTTATAGCTACTTGAAACAGGCATTATATTAGAAGGGAAAGATGGAGTATCTGCAAAGTTTTTGGAAGGAGAAGACAAAAGTGTATCGGCATACGATTTAGTAACTGGGGGATACATTTTTGCCGCTTCAGCATAAGATACTGAACTTTGTGCCATGTATGTTTTAATTAATTTTTGTCTAGACATTTCTGGGCAAGATTTATTAGTAGCATAGTGAAAACCGGAGCAAAGGCAGCAAGATGCACTTTCTTGTTCTCTTTTACAACTGTCCCCAGTATGGTCTTGGCCACATTTATAACAACGAGGTTTGGACCTGCACTGAATTTTTGTGTGACCAAAACGACAGCAATTGAAACACTGTACACTAGGGAAAATATATAAATCTACAGGTAATGCATTATAGCACATAAAAATTCTTTTAGGCAGAATCTGCCCATCAAAAGTAATAACTATCGATTGGGATGGTTTCCAAATGGTTGTACCATCAACAACAGTTTTAAAATTGAGGCGTCTGACTTTTAAAATTGGACCGCAACCAATTGGTACTGTTATATTATCAATAACTTCCTCTGGAGACCATTCCGCAGGAACACCACGTACTGAACCCATTCTAGTAACATTAAAAGTAGGTATAAAAGCTTTATAATTATATGTTTCAAGGCTATTATGTGAAATAAAAGAATTTGCGTCCAGGAAATTGGAAAAGCAAAGAGATATTTTATTGCGCCCGATTTTTTTGACGCTACCGTTAATAATATTTAGGAAGGCGTTGTGTTTTAAGAACTTGTCAAATGTAATTAGGTGCAATGACGTTCCATCATCTGGTGATAATAATATTTTTTGCACATGAACAACGTACGGCGAGCTGTCAGTTTTGTCATACGTTTTTCGACCAATCTGAGTGGGAATAACTGAAGGCGGAGCTGGAATATCGTTAGATACGATTATTTCAGAGCATTTAGGCTCCGATGGAGTTAGCGAGAGAGGTGTAGACTCCATGCAACCACAACCCGAAGACTCGGAACCGTGGTTTTTTCTGATACGACGGCGTTTGTTGCAGTTTTTGCACACATGCACGCGGCTTCTTTTTAAGTGACGAGCCGACGACGACCCATCGGTATCCATGCCTGATTCATTGGATTGGATAGTTACAAAATTGCCTGCCGGGGGAACAAAGTCCCCCGGGTCAGGTGGGTCTTTCATTTTCCCGCTTTAAGAAATAATAATAAAAAACTTACCCTACAGAAGAAAATGTACAAAACTACAATTAAATTACAAGTGAAAGAATAAAAAACACTAAAACTACCACTACTGATCCTATATTATAATTAATTAATTATTTTAAATTTTAACAAAAAAGGACACGTCCACCAAGTTAAGTTTCCCGCGCTTTTTCTCATTTGCCTGGGTTGCATAGAATGATAATGTCATTACACAGGCACAGACAACACACAGGGAATCCTAGTGTGGGGTTCAGGGAATTTGTGAAATCTAGCATTTATGGCTCTTATGTAACCTATTACTATTTTTATTATGATGTACCGTGTTTTTTGAACTGAATAACGTTTTTTTTTTTATTACAATAATAATGAAATGTTCCCAAAGAAAAAAAAAATATTAGATTTTGTCTAAATGCAAGATAATCCTCCCAATTACCAGAAGAGTTTAAACAATACATAAATAATACAGTGTTAATGATGCCTATCTGTAACGGATGGTAACATGATAGGTGAGTTATAAACTGTTCAGAGGCAATTAAAAAAGTGGGACAGGTGAGTAAATTAATGCTGTAAGCATCGAGTTTTATTATTTAAAAAAAGTTACATTCTGACCTTCTCAATTATATAATCATTTGGCTACCTGAATGTTCTGACTAATAATCTTAGTTGATAGTATTTATGAATCATAGGACATTTGGGTCAGGGATCTTAAATGTCAGTACTTATGTGATGAGTCACTATACATAAGAAAACGAAATCTGAATTATTATAATAATGCTTCGCCTAAATACCATGAGCCATGCATAGAAAGTATTGCCTTTCTATGCATGGCTAATAAATCTATAGGTATAAAACCAAGCGGCCATTAGGTTTAAATATTGCTTTAACCTATTAACTGCTTGCTTTTATATCAATTGCCGTGCCCCCAGCAACCCGCTCATAAATCAACGAATCGTGCAATGACTTAAAAAACAAAAACGAACATCGAGTTCTCAGTCGTATATATATATATATATATATATACGATTGAGGGGCACGGGCACGAAAACATTTGTCATACGTATTAATCGCTCCATATGGTGCCCGACGTAAAGAATAGCACCATTATATTTCTTCCCGTGGGTGTCATGAAAGGCGACTAAGGGACTTACTAGAGAATGGCCAGCAGCGTTCTCTATGCATTTTAACACCTTACTGCGATCGCCAACCCGCCTGCCAAGCGTGGCGATTATGGCAATAAATAATTCGCGGTAGATCGAATCAAATCGTGGTAGATTGCTTTTAGCGATAAGACCGCCCATTGTGTCACTCTATGTAAAATTTAAACATTTATATCTGTAACTTTTATGGTGTACATAATAAAGAGTATTCTATTCTATTCTATTATATAGAAGTATAATATTATAATACCGTAACAGTAGTAAAGCTGTTTACAGACTCAAATTCTTTCTGTTTTGTAAATTATTAACCCACTAGCTGCGCCCCGCAGTTTCACCCGCATCAGTCTCGATCCTATAGGAATATCGGGATAAAAAGTATTGTATGACCTAACCCAAGTAATGGTCAACCCATGTGCCAAATTTCATTCAAATCCGTTCAGCCATTTTATCGTGAAAGCATAACAAACAAACAAACTTACTTTCGCATTGATAAATTATTAGTTAGGATTAGGATACACAGATAAAATGGTAGGGTTTTTTTTTTAGGTCAAGATGCCCCAGCATGTTAATGGAATTAGTTATTGTTATTATATAATAGTAAAAGTAATGTCGATTAATTAATTAAACCAGCGAAATAGTTGACAACTATTTGCGACATTGCCTATTTTCAGAATGCATCCTCTTGAATCTAAGTGTGGTGATTATGGCAAACCCCCTCGTTTGAGGGAGGCCTATGTCCAGCAGTGGACGTCTTTCTGCTGAAATGATGATGATGAATATGACAATGACCATTTAGTATAATATAAAAATGCACAAGGAAACCTTACAAATGATTTTTTTTACCTAAAACTGTTACAACACCTTATGCAGTGGTATTATTACAGGGTCATTATCAACAATTTTGTGCAACACAGAGCAATATTTTATCATTTAATTTAGTAATATTGAATGATTAATTAATTAATAAAAACAGCAAAATATTTGACCACTATTTGTAACATTGCCAACTTTCAGAATTTACAGTTTTAAATGGGATAGAACATTTAACATTACCTGTAAGGTGGGACATCTTTTAGCACTGGGCTGTCACACTCAGGAGATTTGGCTTGCTGCACACCCTTAACCACTCCAACAGGGTTTCCCGGTGAAGTATTAGTCACATTGTTATTGCTATAAGTTGGGGTTGTAGACAGTCTATTTGGGGAGTTCTGAGAGTCCAACATGTTGGAGTTTGATGTAGTGTGACCGCTAAAAGAAGAACATGGTACTTGTTAGCCAATTAAATAAGACTCATTTCGGGTTTGAAGAATAAACTATGTGTGCACTATGTATAACAGTAAGATCATAATATTAGATTTACAATGATGTTATCCTAAGTGTGTTTCTACTATAACTCACCCATTTCCTATTGGAGATCTAGAACTATTGGTTGCTTGAGGTTTCTGGTTGTTGCCAGAGTCTGACCTTCTCAGTATAAACTGTATATCATTAGAGTATTCACCCCATTTCATTAGGATCTGAAAACATATTGATAGCTATGAAAATGGGTAAAGATTAGCTATTACAGGTCTGTCAAAAGAATGCTTAGAGTTAATATAAAGAAATTGGGATTTTAATTTATAGTAAAGTTACTTTCAGTGTCATTTGTTGTAATAATAGCTATAAATAAGTAAAATATTGTCTCCCCTCTCGGAAGTGGGCGCTAATGGCTGCAACACAGTATTAAAAACTAATGTAGCTGTTATCAAACACAACACTAAACATTTTGTAAATCTGTGTTTTTGTTTCAATAAAATATTTGTATTTGTATTGTTACTTTTTATTCAGTAACCATGTCAAATCCCTGGAATATGTAAGTTAAAATAAACTACAGGCTCTTCAGTATTTGTGCAATTCATTGACTTATAAATAGAACATGATACCTTGAGGGGATACTCCTGGGGTGCCAGCAGCCGTTCATTGTTTCGCCACCGCTCTATTAGTGTGAATCTGCCCACTTTTCCAGTGGCATGAGCTAAGGCGAAAACTACATCCTGTGCAAAAAATATTATGATAGTATCAAACATCGAAAGTTACTAAAAGTGAAAACGAATACACTTAACATTCTATCCGTGTCAGAAGCCTAATCATGAGAATAGAAATTCTAGTATACTGACCTGGCAGGTTGTGGTCTCAGTAACCCCACAAACGATCCTTTGTATTCCCTCGACCCAGACCTTCAGCTCCATTAATTTCACACTGTTCACAATCAACAATTAAACCACATATTCACCTAAGATGTCATTTTATCGCTTATTCAGCCTGCGCGAGACTTTTTCCTCACGCAATATGAGCTAAAACGCAACACAAACATACCAAAAACACAATAAAGAAAATAAAGCTCCAAGTGGGTTATGAGAAATTTTCGTTTAGAAACACGTCGCTGACATAAGCATGACAACTGACAGCTTTGATTTTATTGCTTTTTATCCATAGACGAAGAAAAATAGTTTATGGTCTACCTCTAATGCGTAGGGTATATATGTTCTGTGCTCTAATGGGACACAATATACTACTTCTCCTATTCCTACTTCACCTAGACAATATATGTATATGCCATTCTAATAATAAATAGAATGTCTCTTTCATCTGTGCTTTCTGCAGTACCATCGGTCTCACAGGCATATTTTATTTGAAAAACCTAATTAGTCTGTGATTTGAAACTTAACTTTACGTATGCCAACTTTGGAAGCGGTAAATACAAAAGTGTATCTAAATATATTCTATTGCCTGATAGGAATCCATATGTACCTATTCTCCAATTATTATTAATATTTGACCGCATTTTTCAGAAAGATCATGAAGCGTCGTTTTAAAGACTGAGTAAAGAGTCTTTACTTCTATTTTATAGTTATTCGTTTATACTAGACGTACTGGCAAGTTAAACTCTGACATTGATTTATGTTCGTCGATATCGTTTGATACTGCACTGCACCACTTCACAAACAAAATATTGATTATTACACTATTGAAACGATTCAATTGTATTAAGTTAACGTAACTAATTATGGCAGCACCGCCAGCAGCAGCCGACGACGACGACGACGATGTAATTCCAAACTGTTTATTATGTGTAAAATATAGATGCTTCCAAGCTGACTCTGGGTGCACGAATGCACTTAAGTGGCATATTTGGCATTCTAAGTTGGCATAATTCTTACAATGAAAATGGAAGATGAGAAGCTGAATGTGGCCAGTCTGTCCTTCAGCCGGATGTTGTGGCCAAACTTGCGACGGGCAGAGTTGATTGACTGATATTTAATAAAAAATAATTAATTTTGCTCTAGGATATTGTGTTCAACGTCGAGGAAATACAAACAATCGTGAGAGATAATATAGAGCTGTGTCTGGGGGGTAACACGTACAGTCATTCGCGGTCCCCGCAGTGGATTAGTATTATTACAGATAAAACCCTTTCAAGAATTAATAAGATGAATAAACCTTTCAAATACATCTGTAAGTACCTATCTGAATACAATAAATACAAATAAAAGTCGGCGGACACTCCTTGAGAGAAAGAAGCCATGCTATATTGGACAGCCGGATAGGCTCATGTTTTAGCCCATTACCTTTATCATCTCATCTGGCGTTATTGCGATGCAAATGTATGGGTTTACGCCTCGCCAGGACAGTACCTAATAGAACAAGTGGTAGCATAATAATGCTAGCTGCACCTGTATCATTGGCAGCCTTGTTCCACCCACTGCTGAGTATACGCCTCCTCCCCTTTGTGTCCTGGTTCCCTGGTCTGAGAAACTCTCATCCAGGTTTTCCCCGGCATATTATGTAAGTCGTCAACCCACCTGGCTATTGGTCTGCCAAAGCTCCTTCTACAGTTTCACAGTAATAATTCCATTATGGCTCTGCTTCACCTGCCATCACCACGTTTATAGCCAAATGTCCTTCCCACCTCCATTTCAGAGCCGCCACCTGCGGGGCGAGCACGGGCTACTGTGACATGACTTGAATCACACATTTTATCACAGTTTGAGCGATAAAACTGTTTTGTCATAAAATGCTAGTACAAATTGACATGACATAATTTATCGTGTCTTGTCACAAACGTCTTGGGCAGCCCGTGTTCGGCCCGCTGTACCTATACCTATAATGTCTACGTTTAATATTATACCTTATTATATTCCTTAGCCAATATTGTCTCATCGATGCTTTGCAAACGAGATAGACTGGTCGAAAACCGGCTGTAGATCGTCTTATAGTTGCTTTTCGACCATATACAACATTAGTTTTTGTTTATACTAAACCTCTGAAGGGGTCATTGTATTCATCATTATGAACAACTTTTACTATGGGACCAAAGTTGAAATCGCGAAAAAAATATCAGCTGTTCGCTACATTTTGACGAGTTCAGCGAACTTAAATGTAGGGAACAGCTGATTTTTTCGCGATTTCAAGGTTGGTCCCATAGTAAAAGTTGTTCATAATGATGAGTACAATGACCCCTTAAGAGGTTTAGTATAAACAAAAACTAATGTTGTTTATTATCACATCTAGGTACGTATACGATTGTAACAAATATTGTTTCACCCACAGTGCGAATCACAATAACCCAGAAGAATGGCGCGGGTATGCACACAGCCGCAGCATATTACTGGGACACCGCCACTGACGGTTCTTGCACCGTACGCTGGGAGAACAAGTATATGTATTGCATAGTCAATGTTTGGGGACTAGCCCTGCAGATTTAAATAACAAGCTTATACGTTTTATGGCTCTTATCTAAATATGTAGGACCATCCTTCCTGTGAGGATTTTTGATGTAGGTCTAGATCTCTGTGCCTATATGACTTTTGCGCTCGTGTTCCTTAAAACACAAATTCCTTTCAATATAACTTACCGACAACTATATCTAGCATATTCGCTTTTTTGCTAAAAATACCTACGTATTTTAGCCGCGCTATGTATTTTCTCACTTGGACTTGCCCTTCAGCCTGTCGCTGATAATACAATGATATTGCTTAGCATATCAGCCTCTAAATGTTCCCATTGCTGAGACCTCCTCTCTTCGAGAGGGAGTAGGTTGTAGTCTACCACGCGGGTCCAATGCGGGTTGGTAGATGTCACGTGTTCTAATTTTTGGTTCTAGGACATACCGGTTTCCTCACGATGTTTTCCTTCACCACTGCTCTCAAAACGGTGAAGGAAAACATCCCACCCACGAGTCCCACGACCTACAAACTCGTCGGGGCCGTTAGGTACCCCTGGGCCACCACTTACTCGATCTCTACTGATATTGTTTTCATTGACTAAAATTACTGCCCTCAGCGTTCCTAGAACGCATACGCATTATTTTCTCCGCCGCGTCAACGCGACGTTACTTGCTATACAAATCACATACGCTAAAAGCAAAAGCACACCTAAAGTACTTCTTGTGGTCGCACCACCTACTGAATCCGACTCTAACATAAAAACTGTTTAAAGTTGTTCATACCTAGACAGGTTTTTAAGAAAGGGACGCTGTTTTTTGCTTATTATGTTCGTCCATGTGTTAAGTAGACATTCAAAAGCTTTTTTGTACGGTTTTGGCTTCCTGGTTCAAGTGGCAAAAAACAAGAACCCATCGCATTTTTGTTACAAATATGTTTTTGATGAATGGGGTGATGGGCCATCCATCCGTGCGGTGCTTCTGTCAACACATTTTTTTTTCTTATCGGTCTGGAATTCCTTCCTGATCCTTGTCATTGATTTATATTTTTTTTTATTCTCTAAAAAAGAAGGTTGGTTAAAACATCACAGACAGGACTAAATAAAACAAAATATAAAGCACATTTTAGTATTTTTATTTTTGGTAAAATTTACCAGAATACAAAATAATAATGATAGAAATAAATAAAGTAATAAAATGTATAGACAGGTCATAGAACTATGCATTGTAAAAATTGGTGCTTTTAAAGCAATTTCTTTATAATTTATAATAACATTAGGCAAAATGGCATTGTGTACATTTAAAAATAAAAGCATTATTTTTAACACAAATAATATCAAGGGCAGATGCAATACACTTAATAATTAACGCAAAATGATTTATCACTTGGTGATTTGGTCTTTTGATTTCTAATTAATTTATTCACGTATATGTTACCGTTAACGCAAGAAGCCGTTAGTGCAAACATTACCGCACTTATCTACAGGGTCAATTAAATTAACTAGAGAAACTCTGCAGATGAGACAGATATTCCCATCACGTCTACAAGAGTTTTGCTAGCTAAATTTGATCCTGTATGGATTACCTGACATGCCCCGTTAGACTACGGAGTCAAATTTAAAAAAAAACCCTTTTTATACGGTTAAGAGCAATGTACGGAATAACGCATGACCCACTAAAGTGCGGAAAGATAATTTAAAACGATTTATCTATTGATTCCATATTTTACCTGTGTATTTGAACGGGAATCGGGAATTGATAAGGTACTTGTACTTGTGGCTTTGGTTTTTGTAAGAGTTTAGAATGATTCTGATAAACTACGTCTACGCACTTCAGCGGATCTGTCCAGGTAGTCGAAAAACGACTTCACCTGATTAAGGCCCAGCGCCCAGTGGCGGCATGGCATGGCAAGGTATTTTTAGGCGACGAATAAAAATATAACTTAATAGTATGTAAATAAAGTTGAAATTCCAATGTTAACGGTCGTAAGTACAAAAACAATACCACGGTATGCGTTACATTGAAATTTCAACTTTATATCCATACTATTAAGTTATATTTTTTATCGTCGCTTAAAAATACTTTGCCATGCCGTGCCGCCACTGGGCGCCGGGCCTTTTAAGGTAATCAGCGCAATAGCGGTAACGTGTACATCGAGTGGCGGAGCGATTGCCTAAGGTATGTGTCTATGGGCCAGTTTCTCGAAGGAAAATTAACGCAAAAATAATGTGACAAATTTGTCATGCGCGCGTAAACTACTGCGATTGACTGTTGATAAAACCATTCAACCAATCACAGCAGTTTACGCGGGCTTGACAATTTCTCACATTAATTTTCGTTCGAGAAACTGGTCCTATGGGAGCCAGCAGTGTATAGTTTAGTTCATTTTGATTTTATATTTGATTTAAAAAAAGCTAAAGATGAAACTCTCACGAGTTTTCCTTAAACCCACGGCTCGCTCCACCACTTAATACCAGACTAACAAAATGCACATGTACATCATTTTAAAGCATTCGTGAGTCTACAAAACAAGTCAATTTTATTATAAACCATTTACAATTGATATAGTCCACAAATTGTTAAGTCGACATTACCATTAGGTCACGCCTGTAAAATAACATTACAAAAGAAATGTCGAGGAAAAAGGAAAAGAAACGCGTGTTAATCTTATGTCAAAAAAATAAAAACTAAATCTTTAAAAATATTGTGTTAATCTTAATAATCGAACGTGATTAAAATTACCTGTACTTTTATTATCATAACTCGATGTAGGCTATAACTTCGACTAACTTTCGTATCAAATGTAAACAAAATATAACAACCTTTTTTATAAAAAGAATGGCTTATAACCGTTATGGCTACGTCCGCATCATTTCAGTTCTAAAACCGAAAGGACTAGTCTACAGATATTTCTAGACCCACTGGATAATATCAATTTAAAACGTTGATGGGAACAAAGTCAATACAGTTCACGTACAACATTGTTATTATCATTTTGTTTGTTATTACTTTTCAAGTTCAGGCTGTTTGTCTACTAAAGTGGCTCAATTATTATGCAATAAAAACTACTAGATATGTCGATCAAAAAAGATACATTCCACTTTGGAATTTGTAATTCTAGTAACAACTAAATAACACTAAAGTATTAAGATCCGATTCACATACTAAGGGCGAATTTCACCAATGAAAACTGAACGCGATCAGCACATAAACTACGTTTAAGAGCTGTCAGTGTAATTATTTTCGTTGTAATATTGATACTGACAGCTCATTAACTCGGTTTAGATGTGTTGATCGCTTTCAGTTTGATTGGTGAAATTGGCACCTGAACGCGATCAGCACATAAACCAGGTTTAAAAGCTGTCAGTGTCATTATTCTCTTTGGAATATTGACACTGACAGCTCTTGAATTCGGTTTAGATGTGCTGATCTTGTTCAGTTTCGTTGGTGAAATTCGCCCTAAATGTATATGGTGACTGCTGTCTAGCTTACATCTGATGGCTGTACAAGATCACATATAATGTGAATTAATCATAATCTAATAAATAACACAGTTCACAAAAACAAATTTAAATTATATTCTACAAGGTAGACAAACTGCCTATAACAAAACAAAACTAGGGCTCTGATTGACAAATATGCAATTATTAATTGATTTTCGCTAAAACAAGACGCCTGTATAACAAATTAGCACATAATATATTAAAAGTTCAATTGTATGCACAGCTTATTTTAAACACCAAAAATGTACCTTAGCTATTGTATACTTATTTCATGATTCTTATACAATGAAAGTATCTGACCATTATCAGAAACACAGAACATTTATCATTATGTATTTGCATCTTGTTCTAACGTATAAATTTCAAAAAGTACTAATAGTTACCTCTTAATTCGGGCCTACTTTAATCTGTCCTATTGAATTTATCTATAAAATATTTGGGGACACATACAAGTTATTTTAATACTGCTATTGTTAGATGCAGGAACAAATAATACATTATGCAACTGTTATCCTAAGGCATGGTTTCTAAAATTTTATTACTCATTTTGTTTCTGCATCTAATTCTATTACTAAAACAATAAAATTGTGAAGCAGATTTATTAGCAATTTGACTGATTCGTGTGATGACCGTTATTGTGTGATGCATTAAAATTCAGTCTATAGATGCTTAGGAAAAAAATGCTATAAAAATTATATTTGCCAATTAAAACAACACACAGGCAATCAATTAGAACATTACAAAATATATATCTTCTAAATTAAAACCAATTAAGCTTTGCTGAAGTAGTATTAAAGCTAACAAATGTGCATTTTTATGTTAAACCGTGCTTCGTAACTGGGAGTCATTCAACTGTACAGTGATCACATCTCGATCATTATGCGTCATGTGGCTGCGCACCCTCCCCGGCCCGCGCCCCTCGCTCGCGGACCGCTCCGCACACTAAATAACTTATTATATACACCGTAAAATATACTCTATAAAGTACAACCTACCACTATGACTACAATAAAACGATTTGTCGTTTAACTCATTATTATGACAGATAATTCCTCTTATTTACAATTTTACTATACAATACACGATAAAATTACTAAAAAGTAACATTGTACTTGTAACTTTGCTACCCTCTCGAATGTACTAATTTTATTATTATTTATGCCTAAAGATCCCTCGATATATGTACACATACGCGCTATGTTAGTCGAGACTTAACTGATCACAAGTGAAGAGAAAATATAAGAACATAATGAGGAACAAATATACACTAGCTACACACTAACCATCTCCTACCCGAGCGATCCGGGGCTCAACATATCACATCAAAGTTTAGTGCACACACTTAAGCCGTTCGCGAATCAACTATCCATCTTAAAAAAACTCAACATAACTAAAATATATTTACAAAATGTATAAACCTATCTCAAAATACGATTTTCCAAATAAATCTAATTCAAAATTATTATACAATCCAACAACTCTTAACACTGGGTAGATTCAAGAAAGAGATCATATTAAGATTCATGTAAAATTATTTCATGTGTCCGATAAGGTAGGCTCCAGTAAGTTTAGTGTCAAGATACGAGGTGGGAGTAACGCGATATGTGAATTGTGACTTATTGTCTTACATACAAATTTATGTACACGTAATAATTGTGCTCGACCCAGTATTTCATCATCAAGCATTCATTTCCGCAAGCTACATTCTAATTAGTAGTTAGAACTCTCACGAGATCCATCGATTTATACTTGGCGGGGTACCACTAAATATGTCCATCCAAATTAAATGTCACACGTCTCACGTTATTACTAAAGTAGGTATTTACGTCTAATTCAGTTATGTACTTCTAGAATTATGCTATTTGTTAAGTAAAACCTGTGAGGCTGAGAAATTTACTGAACAAAAATACTACAGGACTATCGCAGATTAAAATTAAATGTTCGACACGTTTTGCAGTATTTTTGTTCTGTTTTACAGCATTTTAAACCTCAACACAAGCATAATTGACACAATCAAATCACTCACTCCTTATTGTAGTTCATAGTTAGTTGAGGTACTTGCGACACTTCTTAGCGCCACAGGTGCACGGTATCTTGACCTCTTCAAAGGGGAACTTGTAGTCATAGGTGAGCTCTTCCCCGATGGTTATACGTCGCAGGGCAAAGATGAGGATGTGTTTGTGGCCATGGATGTCCACAACACGCGAATAACAGTTGGGCTAGAAGAGAAAATATCTTTATAAGTATGTTATGAAATCAACTTGGAATACTTCCAAACTTAGAAGGAATAAAAACTTTCTTGTGCAAATGTGTTCTCTATCGCAGCTAAAATCCTAATGCTATCCTAATATATCCAACAGCATTTGAAAGGTAATTGTGAATAAACCTGATTGCCCGTTCCTGGGGCACTGGACCCGTATGCACAGCTGCAGGTCTGGTGCAGCAGGGAATGGACATAGTTTTAAATATTTAAATTAGATTTATTATTATTATTATTTTTGTTTTATGGAGAAATGTTACTAACATAGTTTTATAAGTGTTATTAACAACAATATAAATCATGTGTTCGAATTAAATAAATAAATAAATAATCCTAACTAATATTAGACATGCGAAAGTAAGTTAGTTTGTTTGTTACTTTTTCATGCTTAAACTACTGAACCGATCATCCTGAAATTTTGTATAAACGTTGTCAGGTGTACAGAAACGGACATAGGGTACCTTTCATCCCGAAAAAGTACTGTTCCCGAGGAAAACAACAATAAAGTTCTTGTGATAATAGATGGCGCCACGTGTCTTTCGAATCATGATTGGATTATTTTATTATAGAAACTTTAGTAGTGTGTTAAGCATTTTTTGCCGCCAAACGCTAAACAACAAGCAGAGTACAACTCGAATTGATTGTCAAATTCTAAATTAACGCGAGCGAAGCCGCGGGCAAAAGCTAGTATATTATAAAACAAAATCCCCCTCACCGCGTCTGTCTGTCTGAACGCGATAAACTCAAAAACTACTGAACGCATTTTCAAACGGTTTTCACCAATGGAGGGAGTGATTCATGGAGAAGGTTTAGGTGTATAATTCATTAAGCTTATTATGTCTACCTTCTAACGGCCGAACCCAATAACCTATATATCACCAGTTTCGGCCTACTGGAGATATAAAAATATATCTATCGATGGTTTTAACGTCCCAATAATCTCTTACGGCCGAACCCAATAACATATATATCACCAGTTTCGGCCTACTGGAGATATAAAAATATATCTATCGATGGTTTTAACGTCCCAATAATCTCTTACGGCCGAACCCAATAACCTACGTAGTCTGGTCATAAGTTTTGTCACATATGGAAAGTTAAATAAATGACACAATGAGTTACGCACTACAATCATTTATATATCAAATAAAATGGTATAAAATACAGATTTAAACCACATTCAAATTATTCGAAATGTCCTCCTCTTGCTTCGATACAAGCCTTCAATCTGCAAGGCCAGTCATCAATCGAAGCACGCACGACATACATGTCAATATCGGCGACTGCTTTAATCAGGGATGCTTTAAGTGACTCCAAGTTGCGATGGGGTTTAGCGCAGACCTTCTCCTCTAAGTGCTGCCATATTTTGTAATCCAAGGGATTCAAGTCTGGACTGGATGAGGGCCAATCCTCATGCCTGATAAAGTCGATTCCACGGGTCGTGAGCCAGTTTTGGGTACTTTTCGCCTTATGAGCCGGCGCAGAATCCTGCTGGAATACCCAGTGCCTGTTTTCGAACATTGTTTGTGAAAGAGGTTCCACAATGTTTGTTAGGACTGTGTTTTGATATACGAGGGCACTGGTTTTCACACCTTTTTCACAAAAAAACACCTCCGTTGGACCCAAATAGGACACCCCAAGCCAAACCATGAATGCCGAAGGGTGATGACCACGCTGAACACGTGGCACACGTTTGTTCGCTTCTTCACTAGAGTGTGCATACACTTTATCATTTTGTTTATTGAAACTCTCCTCAACATTAAAAATTTTTTCGTCTGAAAAAAGTATTTCGCGGTATTTTTTTCCCGCGTACCGCCTTAACAAAACCCGGCTTCTTTCGAGTCTGATTTTTTTCAGCCGTGCGTTAAGAAGATGTGCTGTTTTTTTTCTATAAGCACGCAGTCCTAGGTCTTCATTTAACACCCTTTTAACAGTAGTTCTGCTTAGTCCCATCTGCAGAGCCAACATTTTTTGCTTGCGGACAGGATTTCGTTGGATTCGCGCCTTCATTGCTTTGATGACCGCTGGAGTCCGAATAGTACGAGGTCGACCGCTCCTTTGTTTATCTTCTAATCTTGAATCTTCCCTGAATCGTTTGATAGTACGATAAATAAATCTCAGTGGAATTTTCAAATTTTTCAGCAGTTTAAAAATCTCAGTTGGCGCGTGACCGCAACGATGCAATGCAATTACTGCGACTCTGTCTTCTTTGCGCGTCCACTCCATTTTAGAAAATGAACAAAATTCCAGAAACCCTTTGTTTTTATTTTCTTTAAATATTCAAATTTCGAATGTCCATAATATTTTCCTCGGCTTGCATTCTAAATTCGAAATTTTACCTATGTGACAGAACTTATGGCCCGACTACGTATATATCACCAGTTTCGGCCTACTGGAGATATAAAAATATATCTATCGATGGTTTTAACGTCCCAATAATCTCTTAATCTACCGGCCCACGCTATCTACTGATGGGAGGGTGTATCGCCTACAACAGATATCTCTTTGTATGAAAATGCCAAAGTATGCGTCCCAATATACGATTTGTTTGACAGGACAGTACTACAGATGGCAGATTTGGCTATTCCCCGAATTGCAGGGATAAACGTAAAGTAGCCAAGCTAAAATGAACTCTTTAGTACTTGCAATAATGATCAGAGATGATTTTTTTTTATATTTAAAGTAAAAAAAAAAATCAAATATCTCGAAAACGGTGCGCCCTAGGCAAAAAATAACAGAAATGTAACCCCCCCCCCCTTACTAACACCGTGCAAGTACCATTCCAACATGAATTTAAGTTAAAAAAAAACAACATTAATGCGCTAAGGTAGCCCGCGAAATTCAAATTTGATTACGTTTTTTGCAATTTGCAGGTCAGTAACAGGTTGTATTTTGATTCGCGGCCATAACAAATATGGCTCTACAGAATTATATCTTAATCCAGTAACTTATTTAGAAGTAAGAAACAAAGAAGTTTTAATATAACCCTAATTACACATGTTGTTTTTTAAAGTGATGTTGGTTGTAATGGAACGCACGGGAGGGCGAAGTAGAGAAACCTACTTATTGTTTTCGTTAGATAGATAGCATTTATCAATGATTGTGAGACGCCATCCGAGGATAGATATAATTATACTGTCTATCATCAATAGCGATCTGTCTTTAACTGAAAATAAGTTATTGGGTTCGGCCGTAAGGGGACATCCATCACACGAATTTCATGTTTCCCCCGCCGTCCTTGCCACAGCAGCGGGCCGAGCACAGGCGTGTAAATACGTTTGTGACAAGACATGATAAATTATGTCATGTCAATTTGTACTAGCATTTTATGACAAAACAGCTTTATCGCTCAAACTGTAATAAAATGTGTGACTCAAGTCATGTCACAGTAGGTCGTGCTCACCCCGCTGGACACATGTGTGAGACTCCCCCCCCTAGTGTGATGTCACATATTTTGCAATGTTACATCTAGAAATTATTAAATTAAAACAGTAGTTCCTAAATTGTCTTACATACAGATTTTTATTTTTAAGATAATAGTTTTTTTTCTCCCTAAAACAAATGCCTATTGTAACGCTGCGCAATGTGATTTTAGAATTAAAGTATTGATTTCCATTTTGTATTGACTTTTGGCTATGCTTGAACGCAACCCCCTTTATACACGAATTTCACTTAACGCGAGTTTTTGCGGAACGTACCTTCGCGTAAAGCGGGATATTACTGTAGTTAGATATATTTAGATTTTGAAATGCGACGTCACTAAATTTAGGACCCTTCTCAACCCTTGTCACACACCTCATTTTCACCAATATTAGACATTAAAGTGCCGAAAATAGCTCTTTATTTGGTCCGCTTTCTTAGGGGTGGGACAAACAAAAAAGACGTAAGACGAGGACGCGCCGCAGACGCGGCGTCCCTTCAGTAAATTTTCATACAAATTAAATAGAAGCGTCGCGAACCAAAATAAACAGAAAAGACAGGACGCGGACGAGACGCGGTCACGGGCATAGACGTCTGCGACGCGACCTCATCTTACGTCATTTTTGTGTGTCCCGCCCCTTTTTTTTTTTTTTTGGGTGGGACATTATCAAATAACTTCTCCCGCTCTGGGCGGAGCGGGAGGGCGTGTCAGACTTTTACTGACTAAAACCCACCCGTGTTCCTTCATTTGCCTGTGTGCCAGGGCCACGATGTCCCTTTCGGACAAACTCGCAACCCAGGAAATCAATATTTACTATTGTATCTTCTTAACGGACAGTTAACCTGTAAAAAGTTAATTTGTATCGTGTCAACATAACTCACATCACAGGAGTGGTTGATGAACCTCGCCGCGTTGCCCTTGAGCGTGGCGTCGACCACGAGGTTGTCGTCAATGCGGAACATGTAGCAGCCGCCGACGCCGCGCCGCCCGCTCGTGGCTTCGTAGCGCTTCTCGCGCTGGTCTGCTAACACTGCGCGGATCACTTCTCCTGCATACTCTATTACCATGTCACCTGGAATAACGGAACCATAATACGTTAAAGGTGACTCTATAAAAGTGTCAGATTAATGAAGAAACGTGCTGCCAAGGAATAAATAGTTTATTGCAGTAATAAAATTCCAAATTTAAAATCCAACGTTCAAAATCCAAAGATAGTTTCATTTATGAAACTATGTACACATTAGTACAGAATGTGGCTTTCTAAACACTAGACTAGTACTAGTCTACGGCTAGAACTATAGAATAGAGGTCAAACAGGTTGATATCTGATCTGATACTATGACAACTGACACACCATAAAACGGATTGATGTGGATGCACCACTGGGCGCATACCAAGCATGACTAACAAAGCATATCACAAACGATGCTGAATGCCAGTAATGGACAGATTGCATCATAAATTAAAAAAAAAAACAGGTCGATATGATTTAAACGGTTAAAACAAATTACCTTCTTCAATATCTCGTTTGCAGAATAGTCCTCGTCCATGTATGTGTGATCTATAAACGCCCACAGACGCTTTAGATGTCTCTTTCAGTTGTCTGAATCTCATAGCCGGCGGTAAAGTTGCCAAACGCCTAAAAATAAGAAAATGAATGTTAATACAGGTATTCATAAAGTGCTCTAAACAGAAAAATAATTTAAACCAAATCGATTCTAAGGAAAGTTAGACATGCTAGCACTCCGTTCGGTAACTTATCCATGACGTAAAGTTTGATAGAAAATATTTTTTTATGTTGTTTGTCCATTTTAATGAGTTATAGTCATGTGATCGGAATTCGGGGATTACTGGAATTTAATGACTTTATCAGAATAATAATGTATGTCGTGGTTCGATCGAAAATCTTGCAAAATACAAAATTCGGGATTTCTGCGGGCTTATGAACAAATGGTATTGTTTGAGGTGGTTGTCCCTAAATTACAATCTGATCACTGGTCAGAGTAGATAATAAATTAGCTAGAAATGTTTGTTACTTTTAATGATTTATACCTAGAAATAGAGCTCTCTCCCTCCTGTCCTCCGAATGGTGGCGGCTCCTCTCTGAAGGGCGAGGCCATCCAGCTGAACATGTCGTGGTTCTGCTTGCGAGCGACCGGCCCCGTACGAGCGCTGCCCCACGGGCTCTCTTTGAAACCTTCGCTCAAGTCCAAGTCGTTGTCCCAGCTACTCAACTGACGGCCTTGACGTGTCTTGTATTTTGTGCAGCGACTTGCCTGTAATATTAAAATGATTAGTAATTTATACTCTAATATTAACAAAATATTTGATAATTTTCATGAATAACAGTATTTATTGATGTGTAACATCTTTCCTCTCGCATTCTGTGGGAGTGATTTCGTGAAAAGGGACGGAAGTGTGTAACACGAAGTGACAGCTTGAGCATGGAATAAGTAAGTACTTTTTAACAGCATGGAATTAGTAAGTACCTACTATATAGATTGTAAACAGAAGGGACGAATTTCGACCAGTGGGAGACCACTAGTAATGAATATTAATTTGTAAATTATTCGAATAAATATTTCAGTATTTAGATTTTTACACTAATTGCAAGAGCAAGTTGGGACACTACAATAAACCCGAAAATAGGTGAACCTGTACAATCGGAATCAGAGATTCCTTTAATTTGCAGCAAAATATTATAAGAGTATAATATTTTGACGGCACGGTTGGCGCAGTGGTTAAGCGATTGACTGCTGCGCTGCGTGTTGCGGGTTCGATTCCCGCACGGAACAAATATTTGTATGACCTACAAGTAGTTGATCCGGGTCTGGCTGTTTGTGTATGTGAGTTTAAATGTTTGTAAACGCACCCACGATACAAAAAAAAATAAAAAAAAATTGCTGTAAATTGAAGGATCCAAGATTTAACGATGCGGCATCACAAACGTAAATATAAATATTAAGAAAAAAAAAAAAGCGAACACTTACCCCAGGTAGTTGTTCGACGAGGTACCTCAATGCGTTGTTATTGAGTCCCAGAATATGTGCTCCGGATAAACTAGCCGGCAGATTGTACTGAATCGGCGGTAAGCCCGATTGCTTCCGAGCATTTTGTACAGCATCCACAACTTTCGCCCACAGGTCGGTCAGCGACGAAGACGTGTAGTTGAAACCGTCTTCCGATGTTATTTCATAAATCAGTTTAGGCCCATCATCTTTAGCCGGCTCGGGAGCAGGCTTGGGTACGGTAGGCTTATTCTCCTTCGATATTTTATTCTGCTTCTTTGTCACAACTGGTTCTACTTCCGTTTTCCTATCTCCCAAAGGTCTCTTCATCAGTTTAGTAGAAGCATTAGATATTTTACTTGAAACTGGAGTTCTGTTGGTATCTTTTTCTGTTAGTACTTTAAGCGGTTCGACTTCAATCATCTCTGCATCCAAGCTTGGTAATGACATTTTAGAACTGGTTTCAATAGGTTCAATGATTCTTCCAGTATCCATGTTCGAAGCTGCCGTGCTTGTGTTAGCTTGATGTATCTCGGCTGACAGCTGCATGGCCTGAGCAGCGTCCCTTACTTCCTTTTCCTTTTTAGCTTTTTCCAGTTCCATCATACGCTTTGACTCTGCAATGGCCTTTTCTAGATCGCTGTCAATTGTGTCATCTTTTATATTCAAGTCTGGCATATCGTGGCTCACAGGCCTCTGTTTCGGCACTGTAACCGTTTTGGTGGTCTTTGAAGACTTGCTTTGCCCATCTCTATGTAGTGGTAATACTCTGTTCATAGGTCTCATAGACATTGGATTAACGACGTTGGTAGGAATTCCAGATTGTTGAGTTGGAGGAGCTTTTGGCAATGAGATGCTGGAACTGGTTTGCGTCGGTAAATTGATCGTATTGTTCGCCACAGGTATGCACATCAGGTTGTTGGCGTTGTTCTGATTTTGAAGTAAATTGGCGTTTGTCTGAAGTGGGAAGTTTATATCAGCCGCAGATTTTGAAGCGATTTTGGGATCAACGAGATTATTCTGAACTGTGATATTGACGGTATTATTGCTCGAGTTTACGTTAATGTTCATGGGAGCACTGTTCGGTATCGCCTGGAATGGTACGTTGATCATGGTCCCACTGTTATCGCTATTTGGTTGGAAAGCGAGAGGGTCAGTCGTAATGCCAGGCACGTTGTTGTTGGAGTTATTAGTGACCACGCGGATATTATGTTGCTGTGGCACATGCTGGTTAATATTGTTCTCCAGATTTGCATTATTCATTCGGGCCCTTTCAGGTAAATTGATAACTCTGTTATTATTCTGGGGGTTCATTTGCATATATCCAATTTGATTGTTCACTGATATAGTATGGTTTTGCTTTTCATTGCTGACCATGTTAACTTTAGAACAGTCTTTGTTGTTTGGTATGTTTGGCATGGGTAAATTATTGGTTGGTGGAGGACCCATTATATTTTTACCTCGTAAAGTATCTTGAGTAAACTTAGGCGGATCTGGAACTGGTAATGTATTTCTCGTCATTTGAGTGTCCATGTTAGTTATACTTTGGCTCTGTGATGCATTATTGCTGCTCATGCTGCAGCTGTTTATATTAATTGGTGCGGTGTTTGATACCTGACTGCTGATCATTGGGTTTTGGTTGTTAGCAGCGTGTGTTTGCGAATTATTTAACATCATGTGATTGGATGGTCCAGACATGAGATTGTTAACATTGTGGTCTGTGGAGTTGGAGCAACTCATCAACATTTCGTGTCCTGTTATGTTATTCTGAGCGCCGGGTCCATACATGTTACTGTTATTAACATTATTCATCATCATATTGTTTGACATGCTCGAGTTATTCACATTCATGCCATGCAGCATATTTCCTGTGCCCATATTCATGTTGTTTTGATTTGTGTTCATATTCATGTTGGAGCATATCTCCATCGAGTTCTGATTGTTGGAAAACTGTGTGCTGTTATTGGAACAGCTGCCACTGCATGAACTTTGAATATCATTTTTGATGTCCGGAATATTCGGCATATGCATCATTGAACTGTTCATAGACTGATGGTTAGTGTTGACAATTTGCATTGTGCTGTTGAGATTGGTGTGCATGTTCATATTATTCATGGAATTCATCTGATGTTGCATCATTGAAGAATGTTCCATGGAGCTCCTGTTGTTCTGTATTTGATTCATAGCATTGATATTTTGCAAGGAGATTGAGTTACTGTCGTATCTATTCCCGTGAATATTTGGCATAGAGCCAGAGTTGTCCATCTGGTTGCCTAAATTAATATTTGGGGCACTCCCTGACATATGATGCATGTGTATGCTGTTATCCATCTGCTGTCGATTATGCATTTGATTGGGTACATGTTGGTGCATATTCATTATATTGCTATCGACGTGGGGTCGATTATTTTGGATCTGCATAACATTAGACATTTGGTGTTGGTGATGAAGGCCAACATTCTCCATTTGTCTGTTCTGTTGCATCGACATTTGTTGGTTCACATGCATGTTATTGTCCATTTGTCCTCGGGTATTACTGCTCGCATGATGACTCATATGCTGCATGTTATGCAATTGAGGATTATGCATGTTATCTATAGATCTATTGGAGTGCATATTGTGAGTCATATTGCCCATGCTGTGAGGCTGCATGTTGTCTATCATCATCCTGTTGTTTTGCATGTTCATGCTTGTCATTGGTTGTTGCATATGCATATGGTTGAGATCGCCCAAATCTGATCGATTCATATTGTGGTTATTGGCTCCCAAACTATGCATATTCATGGACTGATTCATAATATTGGTGTTGTCAGGAGTACTTCGGTTAGAAAGCATATTTGTCTGATTATGATTTTGTTGCGCAGTCATCAGATTTTCATGGAAGTTCCTACTGGGTGTTTGTTGATTTAGCTGTTGTAACTGATTGTTATCAACTTGACGGTTGTGTTGAATCTGTCCATTCATAATGTGGATCTGGTTAGGTGCTGGAATTTGATTGTTATCGTGCGACATCATCTGAATGTTACTGCTGTGCGACATATTCGATGAATTCATAGAAGTGGACATCTCATGCTGTTGGTTTGACTGCATGCTGTTGTCACTAGAAACTGAGATGTTCATTCTGTTGTTTGTACTTTCTTGACACGACATGTTCATATTTTGGAGTGAATTGTTTCCTGAACTTAATATTTGAACTTGTCCATGTGTGTTACTGTTAGGAATCGAGCACATTTGGTTTTGGTTGTTGGGCACAGTAATAGTATTCTGATTGTTCTGTAACTGCGGTCGCATGACATTGTGGGGTATGATGCTGATCGCTGGCGAGTTACTGATATTCCCGCTCATCTGGCAGTTACTCAGTTTGTGAGTATTCATCTGACTGGACAAACTGTCGGAGTTGTGTTTGTTGTCAGCAGTTCCCATATTCTGGAAGCTTTTGTCATTATTAGCATGTTGCTGTGAATGAGAAGCCATTATTTCTTGCGAAAAATTCAACAGTCCTCCTTCAGCTTTTGATAGAGCATTAATTTTGCTTAATTTCAAGGAAGTGTCTGCATCAAAGTTGCTGTTCATAACTGAAGAAGGTGGGTATATGTTTCCAGCAGTAATTTGAATGACATTGTTTGATGTGGTATGTGATGTTGAATGGTGGCTCACGTTGAGGCTTTGCTCGAACTGGTGAGAATGCATGTTCATTCCTGACATGGAGTTATTAGGCATTTGTATCAAACAGTTCTGATTAACTTTGTCATGGTCATTGTTGAGATGCGATCTCCCCGCCATAGCATTGTTTTGTATATTCATTGAACTTGTGTTCACAGTACTTGGTTTCACTGTTATGTTTTGATGTTCCATCTTATTATCCATAGAATTGTTCATTTGATTAATTTGCCTCCAGGGCGTGGGTGACTTTATGCTCTGAGTTACACTTATGGTAGGCATATTTGCGTTATTTGAATTATCATGCAAGTTTCCACTAATTTCAATGACATGAGAATTCTCGATCTTGTAATTATTCTTGGCGGACGGCGCAATAGAGCTCGAAACTATCGGCTGTGTCAGTGGAATCGTCTGCATGGGGAATGAAGAGGCCGGTATCGATTGAGAGATCGCCATCACAGGCTGTCCGATCGACGATACAAGCGATACATTCGGAGACATTGACACAATGCTAGGTTTAGACATGTTTCCTCTTTGCATCAGTGGCGCACTAGAAATACTCATGCCATGTATTTGAGAAGTGATCGGATTAATGCTTTGTCTGCCCGAAATAATAGTTCCCGATTGTGATCCAACAGTTAGTTGTGATGGACTCATTTGAATTACTTTGGGTGTCTGTCGGTTGTTATTATTTGATTTATCGGGCAGCGGCTGCAGTGTTAGGTTGGGGACATTTGTCTTAACATTCTTCATTTGTGGCGAAGACTGTACAGTTTGCGCTGTGACCACGTTAGGGGTCGAAGATACAGTAACGCTGTCGCCCACATTGTTAACCACGACGTATCCTGTGGGCACCTCCACGATAGGCTCTATCTTACTTGCTTGGAACACCTGGGTGGTGGTAGCCGAGAAACTACTGTTCTGTGCAAGCACTCCCTGCATAGCTGTAGATACGAACTGCTGCGAAGACATCACTGTGTTTTGGACGATCGTCTCTAAGCCGTAGTAAACAGGCTGTGTTGTCGTCAAGTACATGCAGCCAGACGGATCTGTGACCATTTCTAGAGTGGGTGTTGAACCTAGCAGCACTTGGTCGTTGCAGAACTGTGGCAATAGAGTCCCTTGAGGTAAGATAGTGGTACCTCCAGGGCCTGACGAGATTAGCGTATTGCCTTGCGTTTGTAGTGTATTCGGTATTATAGTCGTTTGGCCATTGCCCATCCCACTTTGCGATACAGCGTTGTTTCCATTTGTCAATCCTTGTATTGTTCCTTGTGGTATTATAGTAGTGCCATTTTGTGTATGTATTGCTTGTGGCAGAATTGTGGGGCCATTGGGACCCTGAGAAATAATTCCTTGTGTTTGGATTGCTCCCTGCGGTAGAATCGTAGCTCCTTGTTGGAGAGCTTGAGGCAATATTCCCATATTTCCTTGGGGTAACAGTACAGGTATTCCGCCGCTTGGCACGGCGACCAGTCCTCCCGATTCTGTCTGTTGGATTTGGAATGTTTGAGGTACTAGACCACTCTGGGAGATAAACTGAGTGGGACCAGTCTTGTAATCCCCTTGCGGTGCAATTGTCGCGATGTACTGCATGTTTTGATTCTGTTGTTGCGATAATGCTTCCACATAGGCCGACATTATGTTCTGGTTGGAAACTGGTTGGACTATAATCGATGGCTGGCCAGTCTGATTGTTAGTTTGCAACTGTATGACAGTATTACCAGGACCTAGTTGTGACTGGTTGATGGTCGTATATGTCTTCTCCATCTTGGTTTGTCTCTTGGTGATAGTGGTTGGTTTGGGAATAGGACGACCTCTTCCTCGGTTTGTAGCCTGGAATATTGGCTTTGGATGGACCTGTTGAGGTTGCTTCTTCGGAGACTTCTGCGTATTGCCTGGTAATATTAGTTGTTGTTTTTGCGTATTTGGCGACGATAGCCTTTGTGCTGTCATTGCAGGGACAACAATAGTATTCCCCTGCATGTTGGGTCGAATCATAGGTTGAATATTTTGAATGATAGACGCGTGTGGCATTCCCTGTATTGAATTTACAGGCAATGCGATTGACGTAGCACTTGCCATATTGGGGAAATGATTTTTACTTTGTATCATTTGACCTTGGATCATATTACCTTGTTGGTTTTGAGGTATAGTTAGAACTTGGTTCGAATTTGATGATATAACTTGAATGCCACCTGGTCCGGACAGCAACTGTGTCATATCATTGCCTTGAATTTGCTGAATATTTCCATTTCCGCTGCCTGGTTTCACACAGATGTTATAGGGCAGAATGTTCGGTTGAGTTATAATTTGCGGCGTCATTATCTTCTGGCCTCCTGCGGAACTTGTTTTAGGAGGAAGGAGCATCTGTGGCGTCACGACTATTTGTGGTGAAGACATCATTTGTTGGTTAGCAGACACCTGTACGTTCGTCGTCTTACTTTGATCGAAAATAACAGTTCCCGACTTCATCTGTTCCGTTATAGTCATAGTCATTTCGTTTGAAGGTCCTGGAGATGGCGTTTCAACGATGGTTCCGTTTATTGTGATTTGTCTGGTGTTAATAGACGTTCTTCTGGCTGCAATGCCTTCTGCCTTAACGGTGTTCTCAGTACCACTGACAACGCCTGCGTGTATTATCATAGGTTGCGCAAACGCACCTTGGAAGGCATTCTGCAGCGTCGTCAATGTTCTATTTTCTGGAGATTTAGGATTCTCACTCTCACTTTCACTCGTGGACATCATATCACACGACGGGACGTGTCTGTCGTAAGATTCCTTATTTCTGTAAGTACACTGGCATCTATCGCACCTCACTGGCTGTTCCATGTGATTGGAGTTGCCTGATCCATCGTCTAACGGCCGCATCACAAGTTCTGGCTGGCCACTTAGCGAGTTACCGGCAAACGTCACGGTATAGCTCTCAGTTCCACTGGCTCGGTACATGAACTGATTGGTCTGTCCTCTCTGCATGTTATCATTTCCATGGTGATTGTCTTCAGCGCCGTCTAGCTGTTGTATTGGCGTGAAATCATTGTCATTATCGCGAGGACTGCCTGGTCGAGAACTACACGTGCTCTCCGAACCAGACCAGTCTGCGGCACCGTCTAACTGGGAGATAGGGCTGCACTGAATCTTCGTGTAAAAATCTATGACGTCAGTGTAATAGCCTTCGTTCTTATCTGTCTTGGTATTGTTGGGGTCATCCTTTTCTTTGGGCAAGGTCGTGCGGTATGTGATACCCGACGAATGTGCCGCCTCTTCGCATATGGCGCCACTAGTGCATGTCTCAACTTTCACTTTCTTATCTGTATTATTATCTTCCTTTATCGAATCTATTGGATTTTCCGTTAAAGGTACTCTTTGCACAGGGCTCAGTTTTCCAGTCACTGTGGATGATTTGCCCATTTTGCATCTTTTTATGGTAGATGATAGTAGAGTTGTGTCAAACTTATTGTTCCAACTGCTGGACCTTTGTTGTCCACGGCCAGTCGTCAAAGTCTTTAGGTTATGACTCTGCAGAAGCATTTCAGATTTGCTTCTTTTTAATTCCTTGCTTCCTGTTTCGAATCTTGAATTTAGGAGTTCGTCTATGAAATCGGTCGAACGAAAATCTGATTTGTCATTGCTTTTATCATCTGTTTGACCCATTGCGCAGTAGAACTCATTTTTGAGGTCTTGGAATATGTCCTGCATAGATATGCCATCTAAAAGATCATGATTCAAGTCTTCGAATATAGCATCCTTGACTTCAGGTGGCAACAGATCTGCTGTGTTCTGTGGTTCCTCTTCATCTTGCTGCTCTTGTTTGCACACATTGTCCAGTAAATATTCCAACACTTGTTTCACGGCTAAATCTTCTAACGTTACTGAATTTCCAAACTTTATTGGTGACTTGTCATGTTTAAGCATCAGGACAGTCTTGCCCGTACCCGTCTCAATGCTCTCATGCCAGGCTCCAATCTCTGCCATCACTCGTTCCACAACATGCACATCTAAAGTATGATCTACAGTAATGTTCACGCCAAAGTCAAATCCCGGTAACGGTTCAGCAAGTATTAGTTTTGTCTTGATTGTGTATCTCACAATTTTGGTAGGTTTCTTGCATGACCAAAACAGCCGAGTACATGAAAAGTCGACGGGCATAAGGAACTCTTCATAATCTGAAACAGACGGAACAATTTTTCCGAGGCTGTGTACTGTTAGTGAGCCGAGCATGAATTGCACTTTGGTAATTTCACTGTATCTTTTCTTTTTCTTATCAAGCTCTACATAGACTGGTCTAGTGAGCTCAAAGTCCGCATCTTTTTGCAGACTCTTCTTAGGCACGTCTTTGCCGTGGGATGGGCAGAACACTCTCTTATCGTCCATGAAGGCACAGGTCGCCTTCCTCGCACAAGTGTAGTGATATGTCTCACTGCAGTTCTTAGCACAGCAGCCAACACTAGCGCCTTTCACTTCGCAAGCAGCACATTTGATCATTTTCCCTCTGGATATTGCAGAGTGGACATTTTGTAGAGATCCATCAATCTCTTCGAAAACCTCAGCAGACCACAATGCACAATTGGAATGAATCCAGTCGTTTTGTCCACAGTAGAGTAGACGCCCCTCCAGTGAAGGCGAACCATCACCCACAACTTTACAAAGCACACACAGTCTTGAATCCACTACTGGATAAAACTCTAATAAATCCTCTTCTAATTTCTCACTATCAGCTTCCAGCTTAGGTACTATTTGGTCCATTGGGCGTTCGATAGATTGCACAGCTGCCTTGATTTTGTTGTCAGCTATTGCAAGGTCTTTCATAGATTCGGTATCTTCCTGTTCACCTTCTACTTCTAAGTTGGGTTGAAGGCAATTGTTTTCACAATCGAACCAGGGGAATGTCTCTGAGAATAAGTCCTTGTATATTGATGTAAGGTCATCACTTGTTGTTCTTTGGATGACGTCTTTCATGTCGTGATTGAAGTCTTTTAGTGAGACATATCCATCAGTGTTTACTCTTTTCTTTATGTCTAAGAGTGATGGCGAAATAATTCTGTCGACATCATCGCCAGTATTCTCCATTTCGGTAGATTGTCGTAAGACGACTGGACTCAAGTCCTGCTCGCTGCGAGCTTGCGGGAAACTCTTCATAGGCTCATCATCATCGGATATTGCCTCATATTTGTCGTCATGTACAGTTGTTGGCAACATTGTAGTTGCTTTTTCAGATTTTGATTGTGGAGTATAATTTTCATGCACTTCAACACATGAAGCTTCAAATTCTGTTTTAGTGCCGTAGAGGCCTGTAGAGAAGCATATTTCCTTATTCTGCATCAATGGTTCTTGTAGGTTCACCACCTTATGAGATGTGTGCGGCATTTCTTCCTTCTCCATGTCAACATCTTGTAGCAAAGACGAACACTGCCACACATGTGGGGTGTGCGACTCATCGAATTTGTTCTGCGGGAAATTGTTATTCCGCCGCCCTCTTGCAGTGTTTCTGTAAACTTTAGTCTCTGATGTCTTCATGGAGACGTCCACGACGTCGAAGTGTAGCTTTCTAATAGCTTGCGGTGACATGAGCCGGTATGGCTTGTTTGGTACCGGCGTATTTTTGTGTGGCGTCAATTTCAGTAATGCACACGCCTTCTTATTTTTGGCGAGCAGTTTCAGTAGATGGAGAAGTCGCCCTTTGAGGTGTTCAGTGAGCATCTTCCTCCATGGTGGATCAAGTGGCATGCACTTGCAGCAGATGTACTCGATGGAGGGTGGCAATGCCGACAGCAGTTGATATCCTTCGCCAGTGAGGCCTTCACAACTAGCGTGCACCCATCTGCCGCACCAGCCACACTCCATCATCTGGAAGGAGCGAAAATAAACATTGTTTATGAAAACTGATTAAATTGAAAATCTACTGGTAGAGAGAGCACATAACGGACTTATGACTGATTTGTATACATTCAATACCAGTGTTTCTCGGCTTTAGGTGAATCCGCAGTTGTAGCCTACGAAGTTCAAAATGTGTCTTACGTTTTTTTGCAATTTGCAGTGTCGGGCGTCGGGAGTCGCAAGCCGATTTCCGGCCACCGTAGGCGCGGGCCTGCGGACGGTGAGCGATGGGTAGCTCGCCGTCCGATAACTACCAGGCAGGGTCGACGGCGCGTTGTATTCCACGCGCACCTCAAAGAGTTGTCAGCACCAACTGACGGGGTCCATTAGGGCCAATGCCTGCCAGAGTTGCGAGTTTGTCCGAAAGGGATATCGTGGCCCTGGCACTCAGGCAAATGAAGAAATACGGGTGGGTTTTAGTCAGTAAAAGTCTGACACGCCCTCCCGCTCCGCCCAGAGCGGGAGAAGTTATTTAATAATTTCCCACCCAAAAAAAAAAGACTCGCGACTTTATCAAATATGTATTTACAGAATTATAATTATTAATACATCTCTATAAGTTAGATTTGTTGCCAAATCATCATGATTTCATGAAAAAGTCATTCAATGGAACAAATCTAACTTAGAGAGACGTATTAATGATTCTAATTCTGTAAATAAATATCTGTTATAGTCGCGAGTCACATTTTGGTGAAGATACAACCTGACACTGACCTCGAAATTGCAAAAATGTAAGAAAATTTTAATTTTGCGGACTACAGCTGCGGATTCACCTTTAATCATTTGTTGGTGAAAAGCTACTACACGAAAAAGAAACTGCGATACGATTATTTGTTTGTATTCTTCGTTGGTGTAGTATTTTTTTAAAACTTATGTTATGGGTATTTTGTGCTAACCTTTTTACAGTTGTAAAAAAAATATAAGGCCCGTTTTGACATTTAACTTGAATCGATTTATAGCGATTGACCATCGCGACGTAACTAGTGATTTCATGAAAAAGTCATTCAATGGAACAAATCTAACTTAGAGAGACGTATTAATGATTCTAATTCTGTAAATAAATATCTGTTATAGTCGCGAGTCACATTTTGGTGAAGATACAACCTGACACTGACCTCGAAATTGCAAAAATGTAAGAAAATTTTAATTTTGCGGACTACAGCTGCGGATTCACCTTTAATCATTTGTTGGTGAAAAGCTACTACACGAAAAAGAAACTGCGATACGATTATTTGTTTGTATTCTTCGTTGGTGTAGTATTTTTTTAAAACTTATGTTATGGGTATTTTGTGCTAACCTTTTTACAGTTGTAAAAAAAATATAAGGCCCGTTTTGACATTTAACTTGAATCGATTTATAGCGATTGACCATCGCGACGTAACTAGTGAAGTAACCATACGACTCGGTACTCACGATAACTCGATTCAAGTTAAATGTCAAAATGGGCCTATTATTTTTTGACAAGTATAGTTTTTATTATATTAGTGTTTATCAGCGGAAACTTGTAAATGATCTTCAATTTCATATTTTTTAAGAACATCGTAAATAAGTTAGCTGTAATTTTCCCGAACTGAATAAAATAAAATATTGTTTATGGAACATACCTTGCTGTCGAAGTCATTATCCCGATAGCAAGCCTGGCACAGCGGGCAGTAGTTGCCTTTCTGCCGCAGTTTGAAGCAAGGGCCGCAGAACGGCAGGCTTCCCACGAACTTGCTCACTCGGCTACTGTCGCAACTCTTGCACTTCAGGCATGCACTGCATATCTGGAAACATTTGGGTTGGTGATTGCAGTATGGTGTTAAAATGCATAGAGAACGCTGCTGCTCTAGTGATTCTGATACAACCAAATTTGTTAAAAGTTTATATTTGTATAGCGTAGCGTATTATGGCTCGAGATCTATCGCTCACGATCTGTATCAGCTTAGCAGAACACTCTCGATTTTATTCCTACTCTACTGTAGAATAGAAATCGCTTGTCTACAATTGTCAGTAGAAAACTGTCTACACGGAAACGTCATTTTTGTCTACTCTTCCGTCGACAATACGCTTCTCTACGGTTCTCGTGCTAAGCCTGCTGGCGTGTATCATTGCTATCAGTCAGAAAAATCTGGCGCAGTGTTGTCTGCCTTAATCCTTACTAATTGTATAAATGCGAAAGTAACACTGTCGGACCTTTTAATGCCATAATTGCCTAACGGATTTCGATGAAATCTAGCACATAGGTAGACCATAACCTGAAGTAGGACATAAGATACATTTTATCCCGGGGATAATTTCCGACATTTACGCGGGCAAAGTAGTAGTGCTACATACCTGGGGCCAGTCGCTGCGATGGTCGGGCGGCGGCGCAGGCAGGCAGGCGGCGTGGTAGTGCTGCGCGCAGGCGCGGCAGCGCAGGCGGGCGGCCGGGCGCGCGCACGCCGCGCACGACACGCAGCGCGCGCACGTCCAGCCGCCGCCGCCCGCCGCCTCCTCCGCGCACCAGCTGTGGTACCACTCGCAGCACGACGAACACACCAACATCTGCATCAACACAAAAACGTCACTTCAGCAGGTCTATTCTGTAAAAAATGTTCGCACCTGCAATCTGCGCAATCTGTGCCCGTACGCACCCAGGTACGTCCTTGGTACAGTTGCGAGGCCTAAGCTGAGCTTTGCATTTGTGTGAGTGATTACAGTACAAGAGGTGAAGTGTGGAAGGTGCGCGGCAGAGTTGCGTCGCGTGAAGGACGCACCGCGCCTCAGGCCGATTGTTTATACCGGTTTAAACAAAGCAAAGGACGCGTCGCGCCCTATCCGACGTCGCACCTACACTATCTATGTGCACTCACACAAATGCAAAGCTCAGCTTAGGCCTCGCGGACTGTACGAACGGGCAAATTTTTATTGCGGCGATCATTTATAGCGCAGTGGGTTCTCAACGCACCGCTTCGGGTCTACAACGAGAATTGGAAATACAGTGGGGATCCGACCGTGGTTTCTAATGTTGTATGCAAGTAACTCGAATCTACAATAATTATGTCAAATGCGCGTTGTACACTAAAAAGATACTGTGTGTAATTGACTTCTACGCGCAATGTTGTATTTCACTGAACACTATAGTGTATTCATCAGGCACTAGAATAGTGTGCAGGTAGGTTATACCTCTTCAGAAGGCCTTAACCAAAAGCTCTACCCATTCTTTCAATAGGGCAAATAATTGACTACTAACGATTTTTATTTTGTCAAATTATGGCACTGACCTCCATGTGTGAAATATATGGAGGTCACTGGATTATGGACACTGTTACGTAAATTGAAAATCAAAAATTGGGGAGTCAAAACCCTGCCCAAGATGAGCATAAAGATTGATTATTTTATGACAATTCATGTGCATTTACATAAGTATTGAAATATTAAGTGGAAATAAATAACAATTATGAACTCCACAATTTCTAAACTAAAGGAAACATTACCAATCTAGATCTAACTGAACCAATCTTTGGCAATAGAAATACTAACACAAAGAATTTCTCTATTATTCATAATGTTGAAACAATAATAAAATTATGAATGTAAATACCAACATAATATGAGCAAAAGAAATAAAAATGTAATCCATTGACAATATGCTACATGTTGATTAAATTGTTAATGAGCATAGCCACAAGAAAGAAGCCAAATAGAGACATAAAAAAGATGTCTTGTGGGAAAAAAAATACTTATAATATTATTAGTGGATCTAAGATTAGTAAATTATTACTTCTGGCATATTCTTTTTGAACTATAAGTGGAGCATAATTTTATTACCTTTTCCTTGCCAGCACTCCCACATAAGAAGCACAGTCTCGTGACAGTGAATGAGCCAGTGCCAATGAGTCCAAAGCCTGAACTGCATACTTCATCAGGGTCATAGCTCTCCCAGAAGTCTACACAGATCAGTTCTGGTCTATTCTGACCACATTTCTGTGACCGACTGCGCACCTGAAATGATACATAACAATGTTAACATTTTGTCTTTTGAAAACAACATGAACTCAATTTGCTATTTGCTAAAACTTACATTAGTAATGTTGGATAGAGGCTTCATGAATGTCTTTTTAGGTACGAGATCCATAACAGTTTCATCTTCACTAGATTCAGCCTTGCTTTGCAATTTGATAGGCAGTGGTTGCTCAATCTTTCGCTTTTTGGTGTCTATTTGTGCCTCTACATCACTATCTTTCGTAACTATTGCCTCTGGAACAATCTGAGGAGCTTTGTTCTCAGAATCCATCTCAGACTCACAGCTGGACAAATCAGGTGTCTCTGTATCCTTCTCCACAATACATAAAGTACCCTCTTCATCAATAGGAAGGTTCTTATCCTGTTTCTCTTTCTCATCTTGAGTAGGGAATGTAGCAATAGGCTGTCCCAAGACAATTGATGCACTTCTACAAACATGTTTGACTCTTGGTCCTTTGAGTTCCACCTTTTGTCTTTTTGGATCCTCTATTTGTTTGGCATCGGTTTTATCTTTTTTCCTAACTTTCACCCTTGTCAACTGGCGCTTTCTACTCGCGTTAATTTCTTCAACTGATTCGCCAGTGACTGGACGGTCTTTTGGAGCTTTATCCTAAAATACAGAAGAATTTTGTAAAATTCATTCACATAAAAATTTATATATCTAACATGTAACTATGAAGCCATCCATCTAACTACAAAAATGGAAATCAAAAACTTCAATAAATAAAAATAAAACACAAATATGACACATACCTCTAGTTTTTCAATTTCCTCAATCTTCTTACTCGGCTTTAGATTACCGAAGATCTTACTATTTTCGTTGTCAGTATTAGTTATTGCAAACACTGGTGTGTTTGTAGTAGTGTTGCTTGCTATTCTCAGTGGGTTTGCCTGTGTCAAACAACCAGGCGGTTTAACAGCTGACCTCATGAATGGAGGCAACATTGCTGTGAGGCCAGCTCTTATGCTAGGTGGTACCTGGAATGCCTTTAGGCACATCTTGAGCCAGCATGCTGGACATCGAGCCTTGTTCGTGCACCGTAGTAGCTTCCACTGTTGTGAACGGACTATCGGTGGAACATGACAGTTACCTAAAAATAAAGTTTTTGTTAGACATTCTACTTCATATATAAACACTTTTTTATAACTGTTACGACAAAATGTACTGACCTTCGCCTTTCAAACACTGCATAACAACTTGACCAGTCTTTTGAGACAGCTTTTCCTTCTTTAACATTTTGGATATAAATTTGCGACATGACTCGCACGAGTATATTCCGAACTTTCGTGCTTGTTTCACAAACCTGTAAAACCTAACAGCACCACAAACACCGCAGGTTACTGTTGTTGGGGGAACTGGAGCTGAAAAACACAAAGATGGTTTATTAGAATGCCAATAAAATTATAAAAATGACAATTCAAAGTCAAATACATACATGATGAAGATGTAAGAGTAGAGAATGGACCATCCAAGGCTGAAGTGGACTGTGTTGGTGGATTTAATTGCAACCTTGCTTCTCTAAGAATGATTTTTCCTCTAAGCAACTGAGATGCTGACGATTTGTCTTTCTCTGGGCTGGCTGGAGGTGGTTTCTCTTCTTCATCGCCACTTCCTGCAGGACTGGCACTGTCCCAACTATCTTCTGACTCAGACCCACTGCTAGTGCTACTTGAGCTACTTGCATCTGATATGTCCATGAGCTTCCTCATTGCGTGCCCTGTTCTGTCTTCCTTGGGAGGTTCTGGAGATTTTAACTTCTCAATACTCTCCACATTTGAGTTTTCATCCTGTGAAGGCTCTTTCTCATATGAGAATAAATCATGTACCTTTCTAGTGCCAACACTGAGGCTTGAAAACGAATTTGATGTTTTGTCCTTGAAAAGATTTGAAGATTTCAATGGTTGTAATTGTGTATCTTTAGCTTTTTCATTTTGGTTTGTTTTGTCAGTGTCTTCCTCATCAGGTGTGTCATCATCATTGTGCAAGTTGTTAAACACTAACCTCTTCAACTTAGGTTTCTTGAGCACTTTATTTGATGATGCTGTGCTGCTTGTTGTTGTTTGCTCCTCGCCATCTATGAATTTCTTGTTAGGCTTGATTACTCTTGATGAATGTGCACTTCTAACAGGCAGGACAAACTTTGCAGAGCTCCCAGTCTCTTTCTCTATTGGTGAAGCATTCCTTGGAGGTGGTGACATGCACCGGCTTTCACTAAATTGAGAAAATTTGTTCATAGGCTTCGACAAGGGATTCAAATTCTTTCTCAAATATCCCTCATAGTGTTCTGAACTTGATTTTGAGCTTAAATCTGTTAACTTAGCTGGTTTGAGAATACTATTGAATGTAGAGTACTCTGTTTGTTTCAGAGATGACTTCTTCTTTATGATGGGTACAAGAGGAGCATGATGTTTTAGTGGTATCTTCTTTAGCGGGAAAAATATATCTTCACAACTTTCCACTGTGCCAAAAGTGACTGTTTTCTTCACTGGTTTGGGTTTTTCTCCTTTCACTGGTTCCATTTTGTTCTGAGACCTGGTCCTCACGGGAGATTTAGACAAATCACTGTTGTTTTTGTCCTGGTTTTCTGGTTTACTCTTTGTTATATCAGTCACTTTAGTTAGGCTAGTTGTGTCTGTCTCCTTCTCATTATTGTTTTCTTTCTTTTCTTCCTCCTGAAACATGTTAAAGTGGAGTTAAATCATCTACCTACTTTTTTTTTCATTTATTTAGCTCTAACGTTGTGATCTTTTGCACAATCCCTTAAAAACACAGTTTCAAAATCAAAATTCATTTATTCAAACTAGGCCTAGAATCAACCCTTTACGAATGACAAAATTATTTAAGACAAGTCCCCCAAAAATGTCCACCCTTCACCACTTCTTAGTGCTTTCGCTGGGAAAAAGAAGTGGTGCAATTAACCCCCCAGCAACCAGCGATATATAGAAGATCTTTAACTAAAATATCCTAATAAAGAAGTCTACACAATTATAGTGTAATAAAATTTTACACAAGTATGCTGTTTTCGTAGTCTGTGAGGCAGTGTGTAACCTTGAGAAACACAAAATTTTAGATTTTTCTAATGTTTTTGTCAATTGAATTACAAATATGTGCAAAATATGTCCAATAAACACAGTATAGCCTCATTTTCAATATTGTATAATATATAATGTGATTTAGAAGTAAAATCAACAAAGTTTGGTCATAATACATGTAACAACACAAAATAATGGTGAAACAGGCATTATGTTAATAAAAGTTAATGAATTCCTCTATATTCTTCTTATGTATTATGCTAATGTTAAAACGAATGCAATATTATTGCTATAAAACATCATAGAAATAACAAATCATTGTTAAAAGCTGTTGTAAAGATTAGAAGTGTGTTTTGTATTGCAGTGAAGGTTATGTTTGTAGACCATCAAATGTTAACAGTTTATTTGTAAATAACATCGAATATGTTTCAGCAGTGTAAGTAATGCTCATAATAACAAACATAAATATAAACGCAACAAATTCTGAGCTCTACAATTTAGATTTTGTTGACATGAAATGGAACACGCAAATGTCAAAGTACGTAGATACATACTTGACGCTCTACCTATGCGATTATCGCCTCGAATGCTACTAGTTATTACGTAAACACAACATACCCGTGTGTACACTCATATTTTAATGAAACATACGAGAAAACATGGAGAAATCACTGCAAATAAGCTTTACCTCTTGGTCCCCAGCAAAATCATTAGCCGTAGAGCCGCGCGCTGGCGGGTGATTCTCTGGAGCAGTCTCATGGTAAACAGCTCCCGATAGAACACTAATACGTTTTCTGTTTTGGAATTTGAGTGGTTTCCCTGGGAATCTCGACCTTCCCATTTTGATGTGCACGTTTACGAAGAACACTCAGTGCGTTCCTAGCGATTGCGAGGAAACTGGCGCGCATGCTCGGGCCCGCGCGCTCCGCAACGCCATTTCACTCATTTATGCAATGTGTATAACAAATTACGACGCAGTTCTCATCGCATGTACGCTCAAACATAAACACTAACATCACCCTTCACATTATTCACTAAAACCATCACTTAGCAATGTTTTTTGCAAAAGACGACATCATCCATCATTTTTAATGGTCGACTGGTTGTTAACGCCGTAGTCGTATCGCTTCCATTCAACTAAGCGTCAGCTACTAGTGAAACAAAAGAGAATGTAACGATACTCCCGATTCTACAACACTACGCGTCGGTATCACTGCGTTTTGTTCCATTTGATTATTTTATCACTAAACAAATTTAATTATTAAAATTGAATCGCCGTAATTTGACAAAGATGGCTGTTCGCCGCGCTTTAACAATAGCGTACACGAGTGATTAACGAGACGAGGCGCGAGGCCGCGGTGTGAACGACACCTGGCTCTCGGAGGCCAGTTATGGATTTTGAACCAATAGCGACGTTAATTCGGACCGGTATGAAAACAAACATGTCGCTCGCTACAGTACTCGTTACCTCGCTACTCTATCTATACATTGCGTTTCACTCATTTTTCGTCAATAAAAAAGTTATGTTCTGCTTACGACGATCTAATATAAACTGCGCAAACGGGTCGGTGCACAACGATGGCATTTACTCCTTTCCAATGTTACTGGTTTGTAAAAGGCATCGATTAGAATTGTTAAGATTCCTGAAGAATCTACAAGACTTCATTGATGTTACATTGATGATTGGTTGGTTTTGTATCACCCGTATTATGAAATTCCTCGATAGTACTTATGTAGAGCCGTAGAGCGAGCTTTGAGAGCATTTAGAGAATGGAAACATCTGCCTTGTGCGGCCTTTTGTTTTGCGTCATTTTAATTCGAGCAGATAATTTATAGCCACATTGACATATTATATTTATATTAAATTACTATAGCCCCGTCTTTGTTAAATAGCGTTGGCCTTTCTTCTTTTTATTTTATGATCAATTCGTTGTGGTAACTAGATTAGGTACCTACCTAAAATTGTAGATAAAGTTAAATGTAGAGCAAATAATGTAGGTAGTAGAGTTAATTGGATTTTACGGAAGGGATATGATAAGTTACCGCAGTGGTTTATTGTTGAATGTCATATAAAAAATAGAAAGGAAATGAAGAACAATCCGAAATTCCAAATATAGTCATTGTGAATGTTTTTACCGACGATAATTTTTTTGTGAATGGAGCTTTTTTAAACCACGGGTAAATTATTATTGATGTCGTGAAGTCGATTTTCTTTAGCCTTACTCGCAGTTTGAGATAAAAATGATAAAATAACACGTTCTTCTCTATTGGGACTAGCTCTTCATAAAGAATAAAGGCGCGCATTCTTTATCAAAAAATGATCTTATATTTTTCTGTTTTACTAAAAGCAGTAAGCAACAACAGAAGGTACCTACCATTAAGTAGTAATTAGGTAACCAGCTTATTTTTTACTAATCAGAATTGAACCTGTTATCTCGGTAGGTAGGTAGCCTGTATCTACATACGTAACTATTTAACTCCTGCACTTTGCAACACAAATAAAATAATATTGATCTGTATCACCGAATTCATTTTTCAATTTGTTTCGATTTGTGCATTAAGTACTTAATAAAGAATTTTTTTTTTGAGTGGCTACTGTGGCTAGGTAATTAAGTACCTAATTAGGTACCTATAATTACCTAAATATTTTAGAAACGAGTAGAAATCAAGATTATTTTAGTTTGCTATTCATAGCAACTACATACTGAGTTGAAAAAAGTTTCACCTACTAAGACCAAATATCATAAACCATAAATGTACATTGGCATCCTTCGAAATTCAAAATCCAATTTTAAACATAGAGCTTCAATTTTCAATAGTTCAATGGCGCATTGTGCTATCGTATTATACCTATGGGTAACTATATAATATATACGTATGCGTATACCCATAGTACTCGCACCCTACCCTACACCGAACGTGAACCCCAAAACTACCGGTCGATCATGCGTAAAGGGCGGAGAAGGGCTGATAAAGAGGGAAGCTTGTCGGTGTTTGAACCCTAGATAGATTACGATACTTATAGCTACAGATAAACATACGGATTTTAAATAAAATAAGACTGAAAATCTTTAATTTTACCGGCTAAGTTTTATACTGACCTCTAGCGTAAGTTATGAGAATGAAAAGTTACTTGCTGAAACGCTTCCTGAAATAGGCACATTGAGTACGGGCGGCATTTCCGCGGACTAGGATCGAAGCGAAACAATTCACAGTCACAATTCCAGTAATTTTCACTTAAAACTCACTTTTTTTCACTTGAATTCTTATAGACAACACCTTCACTATTTGTTGATGTTTTGAAAATAACAATCCGCGTGTAAATATTGTGGTAGGAGTAATATTTACATCAGTTTCATTGCGCTGGTGTACGTGCGTGAAACTGTAGTAGCGAGACTGGCGGAGACGACGCGCATGTCGCGAGGGACACGCTGTAAATATAAAAATGGACAAACTCCCCTTCTTGGGGGCTCACCGAATGAATCACAGTAAATCACTAATCTCACACGCACTCCGGACATTTTTTTTATTGGACGTATTTCATCGTTGCGGTTTTGTATTTCACGACTATAGGCGGAAATGCTTTGGAGGTGATTCAAATTTGAGCGGTATCGAATTATAGTGTAAACTTCCCTAAAGCTTGTAACAAAATATTGATCGACGCGGCTCCCGCCGTCGTTGTTCGACATTTTCAATGGGCCAGCTTTGGAAGGAGATAATCGCTGTAGATCAGCCGCCTGCTATCCGTATTGTGCCGAGTTGTGAGACCTCTTTTGTAGCAGGTAGAATTTTTTTTATTCTTTGGGTCGCATACTAAGAAATTAAGAGTAGGTAAAAAATGACTCATGAGTTGGTTTGAGCAGCCGATCCGAGCGACGATATGGTATTAAAGGTACATTTTGGTAAACGAATGTAGGGAATTAGGAAGAGACGCTAGGGTCAAAGTTTTGTAGAGCTTTGTTACGTAGATATAGGGTATTTTTCAATTTATGTGTTGAGATAATGTGGGAAGATTATTTTAAAGTTTAGATGCCTACCTCGTAAGTACACTTATGTACCTATATTAAGTACTTACAGTACTACACAGTTTTTGAAGTAAAACTTTTTTAGGTTAGGCACGCTTGACTTGGGGAGTAAGCTGGTGAATGCGTTACGGAAGCGAGCGTTACGGAAGTTGAGAGGGAGATATAAGTTAGTGAAGATATAAAGAGAGAGCTACGTTTCGTATATTATCTGTTGGGGCAAGAGAGAGCGAGGTGCGAGCACACATTTTCTCTTTCTCTCATAGCCAGTTGCGTTTCGTATAGGTATCTAAGACACAGTGCAGGCTTATTGTTGTTGTAAGTAAGTATAATTACCTATTACTAGGTATTTGTAAGTTTTACTTGATTCGTGTGGTCTAAAGCACACTCGTTTTTTTAACATCTCTACAGGTAGGTACTCGATTGAGTTACGAGGGATATTCATTGCAGTTCAATATACCTACCTAACCTAAGATGTAGTATGGTTCCCATATCAAAGGGACACCGGCAGGCTTAGCATGAGAAGTTAGAGAACCGTTTTGTCGACGGAAGAGTAGACAAAAATGACGTTTCCATGTAGACAGTAGAACATTTTCGGTAGGCAAGCGATTTATATTCTCCAGTAGAGTAGATATTTCTACTCTACTTTAGAACAGGAGGCCTAAAATGGACGCTTTGGCAGAATCATAATAAATGATCTGCGTACAATTCATACATCCCGCAATTCATCTGTTTGACAGCTGCTATTTGACATTAGACTTCACTTTATCAATTCATAGTTTGTGGATCATTTTACGAAACTCCATACAAAACTGTCAAACAGATGAATTGTGGGATATGAATTGTACGTATGATTCTGCCAAAGCGTCCATTTTAGGCCCTCTGAAATCGCTTAGCATGACGCTTTGTATTGAAAGCGTCATGCTGATTTAGTATTTCAGTCCTGCTAGACGTTTTATCTGTACTGTAGTACTTGTAGGTAGATGTAGGTTCGGTTAACGTCTAGTGGTTCCCAAAGTTGGCTGGACCGCGACTCACCTATCAAAAAGTTCCAAATTCGGAACTCACCTCCTGGTTTTCATGAAGGAAAAAGGAGCATAGCTATATGAATGAAGGACTGTTCAAACAAGAAAAGAAAAACATTCAGTTCCGTCCGATCCAAAGTGTTAATATTGTGCTATTTTGTTTATGAGAAGGATGCATTTGTTTCCTATTTTTTGACATTATAGCCTTAGCATCAACTTCAGTTATAGTTATTTTTAATCGCAATGAGTTGGATACGTCCAATTTATTTCGGTAAGTTCCGATTTTCCCCCTCCACCCGCGCATACGACGAAAATCACAGACCGAGCGTACGGTTCGTCACTGTCACTGTCAGTGCCCAGTGGACAGTGATCGCCTCTATATAAATGTGTATAATCTATGGTCGCCTCCTAGAGTATAAAGTGTTCTATGGTGGTCGCCCGCCCGCCCCATTCGATCCGCGCAGTCGTCCCTCAGGTGTCTGTGCTGGCTCCGCTCATTTTTACTATATTCACCAGTGATATCCCCCGTAGAAAGGCGCAGTTAGCTCCGTACGGAGACGACACGGCCATCTACTACACCGGTCTCAGGCAAGACCAGATTTCCCGCACCCTCCAGACCGAAGTCAATAGACTCGCGGCCTGGTTTAGGAAGTGGAGAATCGAAGTCAACCCTGATAAGAGCCAAGCGGTCCTATTTTCTAGACCCTGGCGTACACCCGCCCTTCCCCGACCGATCACCATGTTCGGCAAGCCTATCCCTTAGGGAGCAGCAAGCCAAATATCTCGGTGTGGTCCTTGTTCATCTCATTTCATTTACAGAGCACACAAAGCAGGCGCGTTCGCGTGGTGCTTTCGCTCTCGGTAGGCTTCACGCAGCAAGTTGTCCCTTATGTGCAAATTGCATATTTACACCGCGTGCATCCGTCCGATCATGACCCACGCCTGTGCAGTTTTCGCACACGCCAAGCCTCATCTCATCAATAGGATGCAGCCACTTTAAAACCGATTTCTCCGTAAAATTACGGGTGCTCCTTGGTTCGTTCGGAACGAAACCCTTCACCTAGAATCTAGATCATAAATGCCCACCATCAAGCAGTTCATGAAGAGCATTATGAAGCGTTTCTTTGATTCCGCGGATAGTCATCGCAATTCCACTATTAGTCAGACTCGCCGACCAAGGCATACTCTCACCGACCCAGATGACCCCATTACCCTCCTCCAGGAAAGCAATAGGGCCACCAGTACAGTGCACAAATTACACTGACCGACATTCCGTCGTCGCCGCCGAGGTACCATGCAAAGTCCTCGACTAAGATGTCCCCCCGTCCCTTGCACCTCGAATCGCCAGCCACCCGCGCCGAGGCTGAGTGCGCCGTAGCATTAATATACAACGTGTTTTTTTTTATATCCCATAACTCTAGGGTATGATTGAGGCCATATCAAAGAATCAACTGGCATATGAGTTATGTTCCAATCCTTCGTTATTTTTTTTTTATTTTTTATACAAAATAATTCGGCAAAGTCACGATTATTAATGTAAAACACCCTTACGTGAAATATGACAACGTCGACAAGGTAGCTTTCCCTTCACTAGCTGCCGCCGGGAAGCCCCGATACCAACATACCTACATATTATTTTATTTTACTATTTATTTTACTACACTACTGCGAAGTTTGGCAACCTCGCAAAAGTAAAGATTCGTCATACTGGTGACAATTTTTGACCTAATTTAATTATGATTGATGATATCTCCGAAACGATGCATTTTTGGACCACCTATACTAGGAGTTTTAGTATTATTTTTACCTACAGAATATAACCCTAGAGTTATGGGATATAAAAAAAAAACAGGTTGTATAGTAACCCTGATAATAATCATGATTTAAACTTGGATCCAGCCTGTCTCCAACTTGCTGTTCCCAACGACGACGCCCTAAGCCGAGGTCCGTACCCCACTGGGAGTGCCCTTAGCGCGCCGTCGTTTAGTATATAATATTTATTTACGAGTATGGCCTGACTAGAGGCTTTAAGCTCATACCTAAGGCAGTCACAGGAAAGCTCAATTAAGTAGTCACGGCCTCTCAAGGCCAACTACGAGATACCATTAAAAAAAAAAATCGCCCGCCCGTTGACCCGGTTGGTAGATTTGTCGACCTATCTTACAGGGCCCACTAGCCCACCCAATTTTCCAATACTTTGTTTTGTGTTTAAGGTTCCGTACCTCAAGAGGAAAAAACGGAACCCTTTGATCACTTCGTTGTCCATCTGTCTGTCTGTCTGTCAGTCTGTCAAGACCCTTTGTCTCAGGAACGCGTGTAGGTATCAAAGGAAAAACTCCTAAAATTGTAAATTTGTCTGTCTGTCTGTCTGGCTGTCAGTCAGTCTGTCAATACCCTTTTTCTCAGGAACGCGTGTATGTATCAAGTTAAAATTAATATCAAATACATAGGTCCACGGTCCCTTGGAGCTCTAAAAAAATCAAACTTCTAAGTTAACGCAATAAAAAATACGGCGATTTATGCGACATTATTGCGACATATTTCGATAGTCGCAAATAAATCAGAACCTAAGGGTACTTTCCGTTTACCTAGAATCATGAAATTTGGCAAGAAGCAGTCTCACAGCACAAGTACAGGAAAAAATCCTAAAATTGTAAATTAATAAAAAAAAAGTTTTTTGCGATTACAAACTTATATTTGCAGTTGGAGAATTGACTGTGACGTATATCGATGTATGGGAGAACATGTTTTTCAACTACAATGTAAAGTTTGTTTTTAGGATAAATTCATCCTAACTACGGAACCCTTCATTTTGCGTGGTCCGACACTCACTTGGCTGGTTTTTTTTTTTAAAACGTTGCCCCACACTAAGAATTTCTCCTGTATTGTGGGTGCGTTTACAAACATTTAAACTCACATACACAAACAGCCAGACCCGGAACAACTACTTGCAGGTCATACAAATATTTGTTCCGTGCGGGAATCAAACCCGCGACACGCAGCGCAGCAGTCAATCACTAAACCACTGCGTCAAACTTTGGGAACTACTGGTCTAGTGCATAGGTAATCAAAGGTATATAATATAATCATACGGTGAATCGATAAACTATTCTCCGTTTGAAATAAGATTAGACATTTAAATAAACCTTTTTCATGACGTGCCAACTGCACGTCATGAAAAAGGTTTATTTAAATGTTTGTTATTTTTGAATTTATGAACTAAACTCCGTCTCACGAAAGAAGTCCCGCGGAAATAAGTGGAACTAATTATTATTATACAAGTTAGAAATATTTCTACAATAACCCTCCACCTCAGACACCTTTCTCTATTTAATATTGTGCATTTTATTAACCAGTGGGCCATAATTACGATGTTGTTATATTAAAAAAAAAATATATATGATTCCGTCGCATGCCTGCAGCGCCACGTCTGCGAGACTTCTTTCGTGAAACGGACTCTATTTGGTATTTTTGTGCTCGTGATTATAATGTAGATAGGGGACTTCTTGGCGGGAAAGTGAAGCGTCATGTTCAGCAGTTTGTTTAATTTTCCAAAATTAGTGTTTAGCCGAATATTAATGTGTAATAATGGTGGATTATTAACCATTAAGTGTTTGTGAACGTGCATTAGTGTAGGCAAATGAAACAAAACAGTGCAACTTCGCTTCAAGTTCTCTCAAGAAGTCCGCGTGAGGACTCAGTAAAGTGCCACATCTTTACTGAAACTCAAGGGGAGTGGGCGGGGATATCATCATCATGCATTTATAATTCATTTCATCAATATTAGAAACAAGAACTAAAACTTGACATTGGCTAAATGCACAAACCGTGCGAAGCCAGAAGGAAAAAAAAAAAAAAAAAAAATGTAGATAGGTTTTTTTTTTTAATGTTTACTTGCTCGAGTTTATGTTTTCCTAAGCACGTGTTTCTGTGACGAATAAAATTATTTTTCTTTCTTTCTTTTTTACAGTCCGTTCAATCGGTTTTGACTTCTATCGCGTTGGTTGCATGACCAATGACAGCTGTAATAAACAGTTGGTATTGTAACCACGTTTTTGCTTTAATGCCATCCTTATGCCTACGGAATAGAGGACAAAATCGGTTGAACGGACTGTAAACAAGTTTATTTAAATGTCTAATCTTATTTCAAATGGAGTATATGTTGGCAGAATCAGTGATATAAACGACTACATACTGATACACACATACTGAGTAGTACGTTAGTATGTTTTGCAATCACCTTGTGTAGTGAAAATGACTACAATTTATAGATTTTTATAAAATACTAGCTGTGGGTTTTTCTAAAATAAAATTAGCCTGAGTTACTTTCAGCTATCTGCCATTGAACGTCCCGTTAAAATCGGTCCAGCCGTTTCGGAGATTAAGAAACAGGGAACAGACAGACAGACTTTTTTTTTATATATTTTTTTATTCCGTAGGTGCGTTTATACTTTCTGCATTTAGTAAAAACGTGTTTTTTAACATTACTAACAGACACTTCAATTCACACTCAAATAACTATGATAATAGGCAGCTAATGTATTTCTAGCTGCCACAATGAATCATGAATGAAATAAATGAATGATGAATCTTAGGTCATGTGCGTTTTTCGAAAATTGTTTTTTTTTGGGTGAGAAATTATCAAATAAGTCCTCCCGGGCGGAGCGGAGGGCGTGTCAGGCTTTTTAAGCCATTAGACAAGCATTAAGATCAATATACAACCTACTGACCTGCAAATTGAAAAAATACCTAAGAAAAATTTAATTTCGCGGGCTACCTAAGCGCATCCCGCTGGCGCATATGATACGATACAGTCAAGATCTTGCTCTCTATATTAGAAACTATGAAGCCTATTTATTTTCAGTATCATGGTCAGCCACAGGCTTTTATGTAATTGTCATTGTGGCGATGCTTTGGAGGAGACCGTTAGAGGGATGAGGAACAGGGTGTAAAGTTCACTCATCCTCCATAGAAAAGGAGGATCCTTTCCGACCCTGACAGGTGTTGTGTCTGGTGGGCAACTGTCCGGCAGTTGATGTCGGGATGGTGTATATTTATCCTAGTTGCGCGGTAAACTCTGCTTGCGCGATGCAGGATTTTGCGTGACGTCAGTGTGACACGTTGTTCGCATGTGGCGATGTTGATGCCGCTACATCACTCCCTCCGGAGACCAGAGGTCGATAGTGGGGTGAGTCGTGTATCTTGCGATGCTTGCCAGTGCCAGTAGAGGGTTCCACTGAGTCGGAACCGGGTGCCGCATAGTTCTCGGTGAGTCGGAACTGTCTGCGGTGATTCCCCAGTGAGTCGGGGTGGCGCTGCATTATGCTCCAGTGAGTCGGATGTGGTACAGCGCCGGGTAGAGGCTGACTGCTGGTGTCGACCAGGAGAGGTATCCTATTCTCTGCTTGTGGACCGGCCGAAAGTGCAGTGTGTTGTGCTAAGGTTGCTGATGAGGCTGTGGGTGATGACCGAATGCGCGTCCGCTGCATGCTGGTGGTCAGGATGGCCGTTGAAGCCGTGGGTGCTGGCTGGCTGTATGACTTGCCGCTCGAAAGCTTGAGGAAGTGATGATGACGTCATCATCACTCAGCAATAGACATAATCAGCCTGAGATGGTAATGATGAAAGGTAGCATACTGGCGCGATATCACGCGTGAGACAGGCAGCGCGACCGTTTCCATGAAGTTTTCATAGAAATTGTGCTACTAGTGTCGGTCGCCTCGCGTCTATCCGTGGGAGCCATAAGGTGGATATCGGCCTCAGAACACTTTTTCATTGTTCTGAGATATCGGCGCTGCTTGTGAAGTACGATGTCAAAAAAAAAAAACCGGCCAAAGGCATGTCGGACCACGCACAATGAAGGGTTCCGTAGTTGGGATGAATTTATCCCAAAAACAAACTTAACATTGTAGTGGAAAAACATGCTCTCCCATACATTGATATACGTTACGGTCAATTCTCCAACTGCAAATTTAAGTTGGTCGACTATTACTCGTTAACTTGTGAAGCCTACTTAGCTGTGATAGTTTTCCTTTTAATTTCGTTATATATACTATTGCCATGAATTTTTTCACATATCCAAAACCAACCATTTAGCTGGCAGGGGGGGGGGGACACTTGACTCTAACAAAAACTAGCACTTTAAAGCTTAATATTACGCAAACGGATCCCTTAATTGACAAATGGTTTTGCCAAACCCACAATATTTTTGAACGGCCTATCCAACGATACCCCACACCATGGAATAGACGAGAAAAAAAAATATCATCCCCATTTCACGTGTAAGGGAGGTACCCTAAAAAAAAATGTTTTTCATAATTTTATTTTACCATTTTTTTGGCATGATTAATATGTATACCCATGCCAAATTACAGCTTTCTAGGACTAAGCGTCTCTGAGCTAAGCTGGCGACAGACGGACGGACGGACAGACAGACAGACAGACAGACGGACATGGCGAAACTATAAGGGTTCCTTGTTTACTACGGAACTCTAAAAACTGTCAAATTCAGTACATTTCATGTTAGTTCTTTATTTCGCCACGTTTAATTAGATCCATGCCGGACTCAGCCGGACTAACGATGTATGAGAAAAAAAAACCTGCACAAGTGTTCCTCTATAACAATTTATTTTTTTAATTGGAAGCGACCAAAACAGTGAGTTAATTTATCATAGTAGATTTGTCATAGTAGATAATTTATGCAAACGTTTTTCAGGCCAATGGGGTTAAAAGCTGAAAGCTCCTCATAGGTGGCAGCATAGTAGACCGCCTACCACCTACTAACCACCATTCTTTTGTTTTTTGTTTACTTTTGTGTCGATCACAAATTACACGAAAACTCAATAAATTCCTATAGGTGCGACTTGTAGTGTACCTAGGGTTGCCAACCATACTTTATAATAATGTGTCCTACTTTATTTTTGGTAATTATGCTTTATACTTTTGCATACAAATAAAGTATGTGAAAATACTTTATTTTCAACCTTTACTGTGATGTGTAAAACAAAATACCCAGTATGGGTACTTAACTATTTAACGGTACGTATACGTTATAACGGATGATGGAAACGATTTATAATTACTGAACGAAATGTTAGATGTCAGATGTGGTGTAGTGAATGTGACAGGACAGGTGACATTCTGACATTTGTCACAGATGTCACTATCGACGAAATTGAAAAAAAAAATCCGTTGGTTTTGTTTTTAACCGACTTCCAAAAAGGAGGAGGTTATATGTTCAGCTGTATGTTTGTTTTTTTTTATGTGTGTTCACCGATATCTCCGTCAATTATGCACCGATTTTGAAAATTATTTTTTTGTTTGAAAGTGTATGCTCCCGAGGTGGTCCCATTGCCACCAAATCAAAATCTGATGAAGGGATCTCATAGAAATCGAGGGCAACCCTCGAATTTTATAGGCAAACCTATAGCGATTTGGGTATTTTTTATAGTAACTCGTGCATTTGCCTCCGAAAATCACCATTTGGTGAAGTGGAACTGATGATGGAGACCACAGATGGCTACCGGAACAACTTAATAATAAGTATTTAACGGGTTGCGATTCGATTAGGTACTTTAATAATATGGTTGCTAAAGAATTTATGCTCGTCACAATGCATATGGTGAGTGGCAGTTCTTCTGGTTCTTACCAGGAGAACTTCTCAACAATATTAACGTCCCAGCATCGGGAAAAGCAATATTTTGTAAAAGGTGATGAGCAGTTGAGTTTAGGCTATTGTAACTTAGATAAATTAAAAACTAACCCACTAAAAAGTGAAAAATAAAAAACTTTTTGTAAAAAAAAATTACCGACTTCCAAAAAAACACTACAAAGTGAAAAATAACTCTCTTCCGGAAGTCGGTGTCTTCGGATCTGTGTTTTAGTTTTTTGCCACCGACTTCCGAAATTAAAGTTATTTTTCACTTTGTAGTATTTTTTTGGAAGTCGGTTATTTTTTTTTTTACACAAAGTTTTTTTAATTGAAGAATGCATTAAATATTATTGTTAATGACGAGTTAGAATAAAGAATTTTTAGTGAAAAGTACAGTTGTAAATGGCAATATATACATATAAATGCATCTGTTAGCTTACCAAATATTAAAAAATTATATCTCTTATTTACTCTCCGTTCCCGCCACTTCAGCTTTCATTGAATGAGTTTTTTAGTAATGAATCTAAAGTGGCGAGAAGAGAGAAATAAAGCGTCAATCACTATAGATAAAAGGTAGGTACATATCACATGAACACCTACTATAATTTAGGTACATACATAAAATCACCATGTGCCTTTATGTAAAGAAATCAAACTTGGTTCACTTGGTCTCGACGAAATATCGGGCTTTGTTTTTTTTCCGAGAGTTTTTTTATTTGTCGTCTTTTACAATGACATACTTATCCTATACCAATAACTGTTGTTAAAAGGAGATGAACATACATATTTAGTTACGTCACTAGCTGCTGCATGTTCATTGGCGCGTACGCGTCGGTCGCAGCAGTCAGGAAAAATGGCTGACTGACTGTACAAGTAGTATAAAACAAAACGTTTTCTTAAAATAAAAAAATACAATAAGTACCTAAGCATGAAATGAGACGTTGTACATCGTGTATAGACACGGGAAGGCATTTTCTTCACAAATAATTGCTTAGAATTGCGAGTGATTGTGACTTGTAGCCGCGTCACTGGATGGAATCGACTAATTCCAAGTCGGGCAATTGCCTTGCTTTTACTTTGCCATTATTGAGCGTGGGTAACGCATCTAAAGGTCAAGGCAATACATCATTGGTCTTTTATCATCTTTGGCAAATACAAGGGTCCCCGTATTTTTCCAGTCAAACGTCGGAAACAATTGCCTTCTAAACCTAGATAATAGCGACATATTGAGTAAGTGGCAGTATAGAACCCTAATGAATGCGAGTCACAGGGTCACAGAGCACTGCGAGTGTATAATGTGTATTTGTAATTGCTAGTGTCTACATGCAAGCAAGGGAACCTTACCTAGTTCCTTTAATATTTCGTCGGTGAAGTTCTAACAGTGCGTAAGTCATTTTATGAGTGTTTTGAGATTTGAATGTCATTGGATAAAGCATAATGGCGCGCATCGTATCGACCAATCAAAACACGGTAACCTGACCAATAGAATGCGTTATTTGAAAAATAGTTACACTACGTATCTCAGTTTTTGGCGCCAACACTGCGTATGTCAGGGTGCCAACACTGCGTATGTCAGCTAATCACGTACAAATTCGTCGTGCATCAAGTGCTCCGATGTTATGATTTCGATTTAATTTTCATGGGTTCAAATCACCACAGAGTTTATTTGTATTAATAATTAAACACAATATGGCCTTAAGCGTAAGTTACATTAATTTCATACAGTTTTTTCTCTCTCTTGTAAAGTAGCCATTTTTGACTTTCGTACTATTAGAACTTCACTGACGATTTTCAGGTAAAAATCTTAGTAAAATACATTATTGCGGCGGACAACATCATTTTTGACATTGATTTGGCATTTGGCGCCAACAAACATCCAACAAACGTCATTAACGTCAAATCTGGCGGGTTTTTGTATTGTCTAAATAATGACAGCCCGGCTTTTCTTCCCTCTGCCTGTTTTCATTTGAACGTTTTTCTAGATTCAGTCTTAGCAGTTCAGTTTAGCACTTTCAAAATTTCACGTTTTAGTCAGCGAATTCTATCTATCCTATCCAAAATGTCTTCAGGTCTAGAAACTGAACTGAAATTTACACGTTTGAGTGATAATGCATTTCCACCGATGAAAGGTTCTGAAAAAGCTGCAGGATTTGATCTAAAGAGGTAGTTATCACTATTAGGCCGCCGGTTATGGTGATGTGTTACATATTTATAACGTTCTTTTCTTTCTGTTCCAGTGCCTATGAATACGTAGTACCAGCACGTGGTAAAGAACTAGTGAAGACAGATTTGCAAATAGAACTACCAGCCGGTTGCTACGGCAGAGTAGCACCCAGGTCAGGACTAGCTGTTAAAAACTTCATTGATGTGGGAGGTGAGTGGCATACGCCTGCATTAGATCTAGGTTATGAAGTGCTAAAGCCATGTGATCAAGCCCTATGAAGTGCTAAAGCCTTAACTATGATGCTCTAGAGAGGCTTGTACTTCCTGGTGGCATAGGAATAATCCAAACTCAACATTAAAGTTACATAGAGCAATAGAGAAAGAGCATTGGTAAATGAAACCAAACAATGTGGTTTTTGTTTTGGTTTTTGATTACAGGTACAAACCAGTTCTTTAATACTTGTTGCACACATAATGCAATTATCTTAACACATAATTTTATAGTTTATGATCTGATTGCTATAAACAACATCACAATGTTAATGCATATCATTTTTTATCTGTTTTCTGCTAATAAGCATCAATGCAATTATTTAAGCGTTGGGTGCTAGGCACATCATGCCCAAGAGACTTAAATTTTATGTGTAACCACAGCAACAAACAATAATTTTGGTATTGCTTTTGTACCTACATTAGCAGCAATAAACACCACTCGCCTCGAGGTGGCCACCATCTTCAGTGTTTGCCAGCCAATCTTAACATAATGTAGTCAACATTTCTTAATACTTCTAGTAATAATAGTGGTCCAATATTACTAAAAGTAAATAATAATAACATACTGTCCTTAAAACAAGTTGTAATTATGTGGTCTAAGATAGTTAGATGATCAAGATGATACATGCAACCTCTAACAATACTGTGTATGCAAAACTTCTTTTGTCTGCAATGTGCGTCACCTTAGAAATGTTCTGTTATAATATTAAGTTGTCATGTTGTCTGATAAAATAAAACTAAACTACTCGTAATTGGTTATGGGCCCAGATATATTCACTTAAATATCTGTTAGAAACTAAGCATGGAGTTAAGTAAAATACAAATACAGGATGTTTGGCGCATGGACCGACACAATTTTTTGGGGGGTTGGGAGGGTCATTTGTGAGGTTTCACCCAAAGACCCCATGTGACCCATGTCCTAAGGTTACTAAGATATGGTTTTTTATTTTTTTTCCAAAATTACCTGGAATCTCGCCTTTAAATCGTCATTACTTTTTGTTTAAGGTTGTAATTTAAAAGAATGTTAGATTGAAATAATGAGAGAAGAAATGCGACTATGTACAACAACCGTTGAAATAAGAAACAGATGCCGAGCATGCATACGAAATGTAGGAGGTAATTTTGAACAAGATTTGTAACTTTAGTTACTAAAAAAACATTAATAAGTCTTAATAACCTTAATAAGTCTTTTCCTAACCCCGACTCTTCTAACTAGTATTTTGACTACATAATGAATTGTTTTCTGTGACATGTAGCATACCCTTAGAAAGGGTATAGGCTAAAGAACTTTTTAAAATAAAACTAAGTTCAAAATGGTTTTTAGGGTTCTGTACCAAAATGGTAAAAAGGAACCCTTATGGTGAGACTAAGTCTGTCTGTCTGTCACACCTGGATATCTCAAGAACTACTAATGCTATCAACTTGAAATTTAGAATAGTTTTAGATGACGTTTGCCCAACTATTTTGCAAATAAGAAAGAAATTTAAAAAAGAATATCTTTTTTGCAAAAGGTACAAAGGGAAAGGGAGTCTTAACAATTTGAAGTGGGGCTACTAGGGCATGTGGGGTATCATATGAAAGAAGGCTGTTTGCACATTCTCAAACATTTTTTTGTTTATGTTTTGGCAGCATAGTTTCCGACTTTTGATGTGTGTAATGTAAAAAAAAAACATTCCCCCCCCCCTTATCGCAGAAGTTTGCATAGATAAAAGTCTGAAATTATTCTATGTGATAGCAGTTTATGTAAAGATTACAGGAAAAATAAAACTATGTCTCTAAATAGCACAGTTTTTCAGAAATCATCAATTTCTTAGATACGTACGGAACCCTCGGTGCGCGAGTCCGACTCGCTCTTGACCGGTTTTTTTTATAATGAATTTACAAGTTGTAATTTTTCTCACATTTAAAAACAAAATTGACTTTGGAAGCACATAAGTATATCTTTACAGGTCAATAAATTGTCGGTGTCGGTGTGAATACACCGCCAGAAAATTATTAGGGTTCCGTACCAAAATGGTAAAAAGGAACCCTTATGGTGAGACTAAGTCTGTCTGTCTGTCTGTCACACCTGGATATCTCAAGAAATACTAATGCTATCAACTTGAAATTTAGAATAGCTGTTTTAGATGACGTTTGCCCAACTATTATGCAAGCAAGAAAGAAATTTTAAAAAAAAATATCTTTTTTGGAAAAGGGACTGAAAGGGGGTCTGAAAAATTTGAAGTGGAGCTACTAGGGCATGTGGGATATCATATGAAAGAGCGCTGTTTGCACATTTTCAAACATATTTTTTTTAGCATAGTTTCCGACTTGTGATGAAAAATGTAAATAAAATACCCCCCCCCCCCCCCCCATCTCCGAAGTTTGCAGAGATAAAAATCTGAAATTATTCTATATGATAGAAGCCTAGGTAAAGATTACAGGTAAAATAAAACGATGTCTCTAAATAGCACAGTTTTTCAGAAATCATCAACATCATATATTCGTACGGAACCCTCGGTGCGCGAGTCCGACTCGCTCTTGACCGGTTTTTTATTTTATTTAAGTCGAGTTGGATGTTGATGTCCAAGAAAGACAGAACTGTTGAGAATATTACCAGCCAACTTTGTGCGCATGAGCAAGTGCTGTTAGGAAGCAAGAAAGCCACGTCTAGTGAAGCGCTTCTCACGAAAACAAGTAAGTGTCGAGAAACAGAAGGAACAGATATCAGGGAATAAAAAAGTTACCAAGTTCAGATGTCATATCTGTAAAGAAGTTGGTCACTTTAGGAAAGATTGTCCAAATAAAACTAGTAAGGAAGATAAAAGGAATAGCGGTGAAAGCACCAATATGATGGTACTACTAAATCTAACTGAATGCATCCAAGATTGTGAAGAATGGTTTGTTGATAATGGAGCTACACACCATGTTACGATGAGAAGAGATTTATTTGAAAATTTCGAACACTTCAGTAAACCTCACACAGTTACTACGGCTAATGTAAATGTAATAGAAGCCTTAGGAAAAGGGACAATTAGAATGAAACCTAAAGTTGGAAAAGAGTTTCTCCTCTGTGATGTCTGGCTTGTTCCTTGTATAAGCAAGAATCTTTTTTCATTGCTAGCGACACAGGACAAGAATACAAATAGTTTATTTGAGTCAAGAGTAACTACATGCTCTATTAAGGTGAATGGAATAGTCGCCGTGACGGGAACCAGAACAGGATATGGTGGACTATATAAGCTGAATTGTAAATCAATTAAAACAAAGGTAGTCGCATCGATTAATGCAGTAGATGCCTTGCAGCTGTACCGCATGGGCCACCAAGATCAAGGCCCTTTCCCGTATTCATTCTCGAAGTTCCGGTATTTCGTCCTGTTTAAAGATGAACACACACAATTTCGCTACGTCTACTTCATAAAGACAAAATCTGAAGTACCTGAAAACCTGAAGCAAATGCTGGCAGAAGCTAGAGTAGCAGGACACACGATCAAAGAATTCCTTAGCGATAACGGTGGAGAGTTCGACAATGAACTAGTTCGGAAATAATTATCGAAATACGGAATACACCAAAGACTAAGAATGCTGTATACGCCTGAACAGAATGGGTGTAGCGAAAGAGAAAACCGTACGATCGTAGAGTCAGCTAGAACCATCATGCATGCTCATGAAGAGTTGCCTCAACAGTTGTGGGCGGAGTTGGTACAGACAGCTGTTTATGTTTTAAACAGGACAGGACCAACTTCCGTGGAACACAAGATTCCGTTCGAGCTTTGGTTTAGGAAGAAACCACGGATAAAGCACCTGAGACTTATTGGCTCAGTTTGCTATGCACATATTCCTAAACAAAAAATTAAAAAACTGCATAAAACAGCTAGGAGATGTGTACTGGGTTGGTTACGATAATGATGATGGTTATAGACTATGGAACAAGGAAACCAATTACATAGTTAGGTCGAGAGATGTCATTTTTGATGAAAAGCCATTGGAATCGAAATTCCAAGAGCCGGATGAGGAAGTTACAGAAGTGGATATTCCCGTTCAAGTACGAAGAGAGTATGACGAAGTAGTGACACCTGCTACGACCAATAATCAAGTCGTAACGGTAGATAACGATACGAATAGACAATAAAATTGAATACACCTGTTATCGAAGAAGACAATTTCGATGATGCTGTATCGACTCATGAAGAATCAACTGAACCAACGGGAGAAAATGACAATGTTGATAATGATGATCTGGAGCAGATGGTTGGAAATGATGATGTTAATAAAGACGAAGATAATCTTGAGGAACTTATTAACTCACAGAGTGATCGAGTACTGCGAGATCGATCATTGATCAGACGTCCGGCCAGGTTCAATGATTATGTTATGGTCACAAACGGATTATTCGAACTAACATGTTACAAAGACGCAGTATCTTATAACGAAAGTGAACTTTGGAACAAAGCAATGGACAGCGAGATACATTCTCTCAACGAGAATGAAACATGGGTTCTAGAAAAGTTACCAAAAACAGAAAAGCAATACCATGTAAATGGATTTTTCGCGTGAAGCTGAATGCTGATGGATCAGTCGACAAATAAAAACCTAGACTAGTTGCTAAGGGTTTTCGCCAGAAGAAAGGAAAGGACTATGATCAGACTTTCAGTCCTGTTGCGAAAATGACCACTGTCCGAACTGATTAGCATCGCAGCAAGCGAAGGCATGAAGATGTATCAATTTGATGTGGCAACTACATTTTTATATAGAAGACTCTCGGAAGAAGAAATTTACATTAAGCAACCCGAAGGCTATGATGATGGTTCTGGAAGGGTATCCTTACTGAAGAAAAGTCTCTATGGGTTAAAACAAGCCCCGAGCATGCCCCGAGATGTTGGAATCAAAAAATTCTTAATTTCTTCAAGGAAGTGGGCTTTAAAATCAGTGAAGCTGATACCTGTTCATTTGTACGAGAAAAAGACCACCGGAAACTGTTTGTGGTTCTTTACGTTGATGATGGGCTAATAGCTGGAACAGATCAAGAATTCATTGATTAATTTATTGAAGAGCTGAAACAAAGATTCAAGATTACAGCCAAACCAGCTACCTATTTTCTAGGTATAGAGATTTCAACCAGAGAAGGTCTTGGAGTAGCAATACATCAAACATCTTATTTAAGAAAGTTTTGAACAGGTTTGCAATGCAGGACTGCAAACTGTGACTACACCAATAACCAAGGAGAATATGGTTTTACAAAACGAGAATGATGAGTATTTTCTGAAAAACTACAGGCAAGTAGTTGGAGCACTTGCATATGTAATGATGGTCGGAACAAGACCTGATATTGCATACGCTGTCAGTGTGGTCTCTTGAGTCTAGAAAAACCCACTCAACCTTATTGTGTCAGAGTAAAACCTATCATGAGATACCTACAGTCTCAGATTATACAGTACACACAATCTCGGCATTATGTATAAAATAAACTATAAAAAGTTTCTTATAAAAATTGAATTATGGAGTCTTACAGTGATGCCGACCACGCAGGTGATATTGGAACTGGAAGATCGACTTCTGGAGTACTTTGCCTGTATGCTGGAGGACCAGTCTCCTGGATGAGTCAGAGACAGCAAAGTGTTGCTATTTCGACAACGGAAGCTGAAGTGATTGCTGCCAGTGAAGCTGCGAGAGAATGTGTATGGTTGACTCGGCTCATAGGAAGTCTCGTAAAACTTAAGGGTCTTCCTACGTTACTAGTGGATAACGAAGCAGCAATAAAATTAGCTGAGAATCCAGAATTTCACCAAACACATTCGTACACGTCACTTCTTCGTAAGAGAGCTTGTAACAAATGGAGAGCTGCTAATAAAGAAAGTAACAAGTGAGCTTCAATTAGCGGATCTTCTCACCAAGCCGTTGCCCAGACCTAGGCTTCGCAAGCTTGTGGGACTACATTATGAGAAGGTGATAAAGATGATACATGCAACCTCTATCAATACTGTGTATGCAAAACTTCTTTTGTCTGCAATGTGCGTCACCTTAGAAACATTCTGTTAAAATATTAATTTTTCATGTTGTCCAATAAAATAAAACTAAACTAGGTACTCGTAATTTTAGATTCCCTCGATAATCATGTAGGCCAATGTTTCCAGATGCTGGCATATCATGTTGCATGACTCATGTACTAGAAACATGAGAACCTTCACTATTTTCGGGCTATTATAAAATGTTTTCATATGAAGTGTGGTATCTTATCTTGTAGATAAAACCAATCTGTTACAGAGGTCCCCAGAGATTTTCAAATTATATAAATAATAACACACGAACTTCCAACTTCCAAAAACTTGCATAAATTATGTAGGAAATGGCAATCATTGAACACCACCCGGCTCGGCTCACCATATTTTTTATAACATCTTTATTGTACAATATCTACATTCTATGTGAATAAATGATTTGATTTGATTGATCATTTTTATTACAGCTTCAATCATAGTTCATTTTTGTTACAGCTGGTGTCATAGATGAAGATTACAGGGGTAATGTGGGTGTGGTTATCTTCAACCATTCTGACAAAGACTTTGAAGTCAAGAAGGGTGATAGGATTGCCCAACTGATATGTGAAAGAATCTACTACCCAGTCTTGAAAGAAGTCACCAATTTGTCAGAAACTAAACGGGCAGAAGGAGGGTTTGGATCGACAGGCAAATAAAAGGGTTAATTTTAGTTAACATATGGTTTAATATTAACATAACATAAGAATTAATAATATGTGTATGAAAAGGAATGTCAACAAACAGATTATCTGTTCCATTATGATTAAGGTTTGTACTATTTAGATGTGATAGTACAAACCTTAATCATAATGGAACAGAACAAATAATCTTTAAAGCTATCAATTTTGTTATGAGTTATATTTTTTACAGTGGTAGAGCTGCTTGTATCTCAACATTAGGCATGTTTTCTTGTACTGCACCACATGCACTTAGTTAATAGTTTTTCACTACAATGGTTCCTACCTGATTAGTATAAATTTGTTTGATGTTAGTTTTAGATTTTCTAGCTCTAGATAAGAACATTGTTTGTTGCCGAAAGTAGGTATTTAAGTCTAAATGTGCTTAACTGCTGTATGTTTATAAGGTTTAATGTTGTAATTCCAAAGATCACTTAATAAAGTTCTTTGTATACTTAAATTTAACTTTGTTTAACCCAACCCACTGATCCATTACACAAAGACTAATGCAAGTCATTAAATATTGTTTTATATCTTACAAATAAGCACCTTATTTACCCTTGATTAATTAAGAAAATGTTAGATCAAAATTAGCCTTTAGACTTGTACACAAGTTTAATGTTTACAGAGTTTGAAACATATACTATTTCATAAAAATCTCACATGTATAAAAATAGGTACAAAATAATAACCTATCTTTTTTTAAGGTTTCCTATCTTCAAAATTATCTAAAACACTTTCAAAAACTAGTTTTTCATAGGGCTGTGTTGGAGTATTAGTTGAAACAATTTCTTTATGCCTTTTGAGGAATGGTTTAAGGAAGCTTTTGATCTTATTATCATTGTTTACTCCAAAATCAGTTTCTGCTTTGTCCACTTGTTTTTCAAGATGATCTACATTGTTTTGAAGCTTCTGTATAACATGGATAAGTGTTGTTATTTTCTTAGAGAGTGCTGTTATTTCACTGCGATATTTGCTAATGTCTTCTGAAACAGCTGAGCCACAATCACTATTCTTCAGTTTAACCATTTGCAGCACACTAGTTAATTCTTCAAGTCTTGTTAGCATATTATCAACAACATCTTGGACGGTTTGAAAACCATTTAACACATCCAACTTCAAGTATGCAGAGTAATCTTTCACCAGCTCGTTCAACATATTGCTATTATTCGGAATAACCAGCTTTTCCTTCGAAATCCGGATACAAATATTCGATGACACTTACTAGCTTATCTACGAAATATGACACAAGTTTTGATAACCCTTTAAACGACGATGGACACCACCGTAAAACTTTTAAAAATAACCCCATAACTGGAATTTGCACGTATCAGTTAATACGTTATTCGCAGCGACAGAAAATCTCCATTTTATCGAGGTATTGAGAAATTAGTAAATACTTTGCCTTGAATTTCCCACCTCTCATCTTGGTATTCGCAACAACAACCCTGACATCATTTTTCAAACGTTTGTGCAGCTGTGGTCGGGTACTCGGTTCGTGATAATCAAACACTCATTTTATGATCAGTATCCATGGTCAGTATCATATACTAAATTAAAAATATTTTTTATTAGCAGCAGAAATAAATACTACTGGTACACTAAGTAATGCAGAAACCCATTCAACCCGGCTATTCCGGCTAAAGAGATTTTTTTTCTTGTAACTTCAAAATAAGGGGATCCGGATCCGCAGTGGTAGCCCGCGATAATCAAATTTTCTGACGTTTTTTACAATTTGCAGGTCAATGGGTTGTTTCCTAATCAAAATATCCTATAAAGTAAATACACCATAGCAAATATGTATTTACAGAATAATAATCATTATAGTTCGTTTTTTTTTCCATTTAATTTCGACATGCCAAAGAAAAACATTTAATGTTAATCAAAAAAGTCTCAAACGATTTTACGCATGGAATTATCCATGCGTAAAATCGAATGAATGAGCCGATTTTGCTATCGTGTTATAGGGTATGTTTTTAATAATTTGCAACAGTCTCTCGTCGGGAGTTAAAGCACGGTGGTATAGCTTAGAACAAAAGTAAGGGAATTATAACCAGCCAGTTTAAGTAGGCTTCTGCTTTTGGAGATACACTACTTAATTCAACAGATTTTTAATTTAGTCGTATAGTAATATCAAAAGTTAAAATGAGTTATTGATAGATGGCGCTGTTCTCAAAATGACAATGGTTTTGTCTAAACGTGTTCCATTTTGCTTTAGATTTTCTTAAAATAATAACAATTTTTTCTTACAAATAAAAATATTTAAAGAGTTGAGACACCTTTTAAATTAATTGTGTTAATACACAACGTTTGTTTAAATGGATAAAATCATCCAATAACGTAACACAATTTTTTAGACTAATTAGACTAAGTAGAAAAAAAGGAACGCAACCCGCGTTAATGCTGTAATAATAATAACTATACCCTAAGTCATCAATTCTGATAATTTTAGTAAACAAAGAAATGTCACTGTCAAAATGACAGGACAGTGCTACAAAACAATTTATCATATATCAAACTTAACAAAAACACAACAGAAACAAGGAAATATAACAACTAACAACAAAATGAAACACTTAACACGATGATAACAAAGCACAATTAACAAACACGCAGCGAATAATATGATCGGAGAAAAGAAAACGAACGTATTGAAAAGACGCGAGTTTGCAAATTATGTCAAATGAAATTTGAGAATGTTGGGAACTCCTGTAGTGTTACCAGTATCATAATATTTTTTATACCACAAAATTTTCTTTTTTTAATAACTTTGTTTAAAACCGAAAACTTATAAAAATTAACACGGTATGATAATTGTTTAATTATTATTTCTAAAATCAGTACATAAAAGCCAATATAGCCTTGTTTTCCGCCATTTTATGTGAATTACCATTATGACGATATTTTTTTGATCTGTTATCACCTTTGTTTACATAAAATATTATCTGAATTGATGACTTAGGGTCAGGGTATAGCATGTAATAACAAATGTACTCTGTGACGACTCTGTGGCTCCTAGAGTATATATGTTCTGGGCGTTAAATGTCATATTTGTTAAAAAAAAAATTAAAAAATATTCCGGTGTCCGTTTTTCTCTTTCCGAGTGAATGGATGCGCTTCGATTAATTTGTGGCTTGTATGAACATTGATGATTCTGCTTCTAAACATTTACCTGGAAAAGTATTGGATACCGACGACATCGCTCTATCTGACTGACTCTTGCACGAATATCGACTGTTTACTTGTTTGTGAATCTTGTGTGCTTGTAAAAGTAATAATGGTTATTTGTAGGTACGACATATTGTAAAAAAAGATTGAAATAAAGTATTTGACATTGTATTTAATGTTTTATTTTTAGTAACTACCACTTGTAAAAGGAAAGAAAATATACCAGGGTCTACAGCAGATTTGAAGCTGGGTAAACAAGGGCTATGCGGATAATCTCTAAGCATCATTGATTGTTGTTTTTACTCATTTTTTTTTTTTTTTTTACTTGTTCGTAGAGGGCGCCATGAAATGTTCGAGTGACGTCTCTATCCTCCTTTACACAATGTACAGACGCCAGCAGGTCAACCTACCCGAAACTGTCAAATTTTCCCAATCAACGTTGAACCTTATGCTTTAATGATAAAGTTGAAAATCTTTTAAAGAAATTTGACAGATTGTAGTAGCTTGATGTGCTGGCGTCTGTACTCTGTGAGTTATAGAACTGTCAATGTGCCTTTTTCGAGTTTACTCGAACACGGTCATGTGTGTTTAGAATGACGTCAGAATCGTCGACTAAACGAGAACGAGAGCGTGCTCGCGCCTGTCATGATTGTTGTTCGTTTTTTCAATTTGGTGTTTGACAGTTGCACCTGGAAAATTAGTATCTGGGATTAAAAAACGAAATATATAGAATCAATAATAGAAACTCTCTTATTTAGATTTGTTCCATAGGAACAAATTTCTTACAGAAAAGTTCTTATGTAACAAATCTAACTAGAGAACAACCTAATTATGATTCTAATTCTGTAAATACATATTTGTAGGATACAACCTGACACTGTCCTGCAAATTGGAAAAAACTTAAGAAAATTTGAATTTCGCGGGCTTATAGTGATGTTTAGGTAAGCGGAGCCAGGAGCGTCGCGTGCCGTTAGCGTGGGATGGCAGCGGGGATTACATAATAGAACCCATGCGTTTGCGATGCATCCACAATCCACACGCACGAGCGTTGTTTGTTGTTAAATGCTTTAAGGCAGTGGCGGGTGCGTTGGTAGACAGTTGTTACATTATTTCACACACGCCAAGTAACAAATTCAAAGTTACTGTCCGCCACCACCCAATATCCTCTGTTTTTCTATTGTCTTACGGTTTTCAGCAGCAAGCAGAAAACCATTTCTGACCATTTCTATGCAGAATACAACGTCAATTGGGATAAAATTAAAAACCGCCACTTGCTCACTTCAGATGTCGCTACTATCCAACGTTAAAGATGTTGAGGGTTTTTCCGTTTATCCACCTTAAAACAGCCACCCTAAGGTGGATACTCGGAAACGCGTGTCCATCTGTCTACCCTGAATGGGTTGGATAATCGGAATATTCACTTCTGATCGTTCTTCCGACTTTTTACCCCAAGTATGTACAGTATGATACTTATCTACCAACTAAAAATAAATAAAAAAGAGTAAACCAAAGCAAGTAAACAAGACTATGTTCAGCTTAGAAATACATACTTCTAATTTTCACTAAGTATCTTCGGCTAGTTTCTATCAATCACGTTTCTCTAAATGACAGTACACAGCCGAGGGGGAAAATCGGAAGAAAAGTAATTTATGAATTCCGATATAGAACACATATACTTATAACATGAACTCGCGTTTCCGAATATCCACCCTAGGCTGGCTGTTTTAGGGTGGGTAGACAGAATATGTTGACAGCTGGCTGTCACTTTTCATACCACAGAGTACTTTTACTTTAAATGGGCATACATTTTTGATGTGAAAGATATAAAGCCACACTGGCCGCACGTAAAACCGATTGCTGGTGGGGCGACAACGTATGCCACGTGGCGATGCCTCCCTCGCCACTATACAGTCTTTAAAAGTAGTAGTGTGTAATTAATTTCGATGTTTCACATCGGCATCCCGTGACGGCTCGATTTTTCTAAACAAGCGACTTGTTTGAAGCATTTTAAGTTAATTTATTATGCCCCGTTGTGCAGTTGTTGACGGCAAAAATACGGGAAACCAAATTGCCAAAGGTGTTAAAAGACGAAAGCTGTGGAAGAAAGGTCTCTGAAAAAAAATATGGAAACCCGATATTTCGTCGTTCAAAAGAAATGCTAATATGGGAGAAATTCGTCTACTTACAGGGTGATGCTCCCAAGAGAACTAATCTGTTATCTTTACCTACAGGAATTTGTGATGTGACACTAGATAAATTATAGTAAAGGTGAAAGGTGTGTGTTTTGTACTATCATCAGTGCCAGAATTTACATCTCTGAAGTTTTTCAGTCAGGAAAATCATCCTCGAGTTGGTTTCCAATTCTGATGTTATTCTATTTTTACAAATTTTATAACGTTTATAGATTTTGTCACTAAGCTGCCAGTGGCAGACGCTTCCCATGTCCTTAGCTCGTCTTTGCTACACTTCAAGTCACATGCATATTTATCTAGTTTTCGTATTTGTGGTCGACACAAAAGTAAACTTAACAAAACAATGGCGGTTTATAGACAGCCAACTGTGCTGCCACCTATGACGAGCTTCCCCATTATTTGGGTCTTTTACTAGCACAGCCATGGAATAAATAAGTACTATATAGCACGTTAGATTTCTATAATTATGAATGAATCAGTTTATGTTTTATACTCTGTACTTCTATATTGGAGTTACTTTAGCTGATTTTTGGTTCGTTCTTCACTATTCAGTAGATTGAAAAATAATTTAAAGTATAATGCTCCCATCGACAGGGTATTTTAAAGGATATAACTGCCCTTTTTATGATAATGGTCTATGCGAAAGACCTTATTGTCATTTTCGACACGTTAAAAAAGAATCTCAGAGTACAACAAATGATGGAATCGAAAGTGGAGCGATATTACAGAAACTAGTGTCGGCTGCAGTACAAAAAGTTCTTCAACAGAAGGAAGCCTCTGGATCTACGACCACAACACCGCCAGATAGTAATTCAGTTAATCTAATTACAAATGTTTCCAAAGCGACTTATAACCCCACACCAATAGCTGAATTGAAAAAGATCAACAATCCTGAAACAGAGGAAAATAATGAGGAAGTTTTTGAACAAAGAAAGAGACATATACCAGTACCTTATACGCCGAGAAAACCTGCAGGTCTATCTATTCAACGACCCATAGATACTAATGGAGCCTCCAAACCTTTTATTTACATTCCCCCACCAGTGAAGTATACACCAGGTAGCACGGAAAATGTGCAGTGCGACAAATATACACCTACAGGATCAACTGTATCTACTGAAAAGTACTTGCCCGGCACTGAGACAAAACTGCAAAAATATATTCCTGATGAAGGTTCTAATAACACTAGCAAAATTAACTATGTGCCGTCTGATAAAAATACGAGTAAGAAGAAAATACTAGAATATAAACCAATCAAAGTCAGCACAAAAAGTGAAACACCATCGGTTACCTATCAACCAACACCAAGGTCGCTTGCACCTTGTTTCTCTAGCGATGAAGAAGAACCTGATATTAAAAAAAGGAAAATATCTTCAGACCTTAATGAGTTGGATGATCTGGGGGCAGAATTTGATATTTTAGATCAAATATTAGATGAAGAAAAGTCTGATAATGATAAAATAAGAAAAGATAGTTTGTCTAGTGACTTAAAAAAGGTTAAAACTAAAAATAGGATAAGCAATAACAACGACAATAAAAAAGTTGTTGAAAAAAGTGGTTCTAATAAAAACCATTCAGATAAAAATCATAATAGTAGGTCACATCACAGAAGCAGCTCAGATAAGAAAGATAAAATATCTAAGTCTGAAGATAAAACTAAACATGAAGACAAAATAAGGAATTCAGAACACAAATCAAAACACAAAAGTTCAAGTAGAGACAAAGAAAAGGACAAAACAGAGAAACGCACATCTGACAAGAAAAAGCATACCAGTTCTAAAAGTTCTGATCATAGTTCAAAAGACTCAAAACATAGCTCATCTAAAAAACACGACACAAAGAAGCATAGCTCTAATTCTAAACATAAATCTAAAACAAAAGATAAAGACCATAAGACCTCCCTTAAGAGTTCCAAAGAGAAACAATCTAAAAAGGAACATGAGATTAGCAAGCATAATGAAAGCAATAACATATCTGATAATGAAGATTACAATGCTGAGGAATTGCATGATGAAGAGTTTGATATGGAATCTGATGAAGATGCCATTGCATTGGAATGTAAGAAAATATTTGATGAATATGTTCCCATACAAAAGCCTAAAATTATCGAAGATACAACTAAGATAGAGGATACAAATGAAGAAGAGACTATCATAGGAAAGAAAAGAATTTCTAGAGCAGCTGATAAACCCATAAAAGTAACACCAAAAGCACCCATTAAACCAGATTTCAAAGTAAGTGCCGCCCAAACAATGGCCCAAAGGCTAGCTAAAGTTCGAGAATATCATAATATAAAACAAACAAGTGTTTCTTCAAACAGTGAAAATACACCTGCTAAAAATAACTTCACCCCTCCAACTACTGGTAACACCAAGATCCGCATAGCTCATGTACCATATGCTTCCACTTTATTATATGCTAAAAAGACCATTTCACCCAGTCAGACTTCTCCTAAGAGTGAGCCTTCAACTAGTTCTACTATTACACAAACGGTCAAAAAAGGAGCTCAAAGAGTTGCTCATATACCAAATGAGAAATTTATTGACAGACCAGGTGTTTTAGAACCTCTTGGTTCTAAAATTGCTGCAAATATAAGATCTACATATTTAAATATGATGATAGATGAATGTTTAAAACTGTATATTACTGCACATGATGCTTATGCTCGAGCTCAACATGAAGAATTGAATACTAGTAAAAAATGTTCAACTGTACAAATATATAAGAATTCTGCAGTATTAGCAGTTAGTCGCTTAAGGAAAGAGTTGCAGGAATGCAAAGGGGTAAAGAAATCAGCATCTGATTGCTTAACATTACAAAATATGCCAGGAACGACACCTAGTAAACCAATGGGCTCATGGAGCATAGAAGGCAAGAATAGAAAAAATGCAGATAATTCAAAAGAGTTTGTAGGTGCAAAGTTATACAATAATATTGCAAAATGGATTTTAACTGAGGAACAACTTAAACAAAATGGTTTTCCTAGGCCCCATGAGAGTGGGCAAAAAGGCAGGGCTATTATTTATGGTCAAAATAAACAAAAACCCCCAAAAGGGTTTTTCAGAACCTGTTGTAGATGTAAGAAAGAATATATGGTAAATAAGATTGGTTTTGCAGCAACAAAGGAAGAATGCATTTACCATCCCAATAACAAATATCGAGTTCGAGGTGAAGCAAGGTACCAGTGCTGCAGTCAAGATGGAACATCTGATGGGTGTTGTATAGCTCCCAGTCACGTTTATGAATATGTTGACTTTGAGAATTTGAAAGGCTTTGTAAAGACATTACCTCCAGAAACTGAAATGGATGATTATGGCATTTATGCATTGGATTGTGAGATGTGTTATACCACCCATGGTTTGGATTTAACTAGAGTAACTGTGATAAACTCTGAATGTACTGTTGTATATGAGACATTTATTAGACCATTGCACCCTATTATAGATTACAATACTAGATATTCCGGAATAACTGAACAACACATGTATGGTGTAACTACAACATTATTGGATGTTCAAGCCACACTCCTTACAATGTTCAATAGTAAAACTATTTTAATAGGGCATAGTTTAGAATCAGATTTTAAAGTACTTAAATTAATTCACGAGACAGTCATTGATACTAGTGTTCTGTATCCACATAAAATGGGTCCTCCATACAAACGAGCACTAAGAAACTTATCATCTGAATATTTGAAGAAGATAATACAAAATTCTGTAGATGGGCACGACAGTGCAGAAGATGCCATAGTCTGCATGGAATTAATACATTATAAATTAAAGGAAGACCTTAAAACAAGATGAAAAATAAATTGTGTAACCAAATTGAGCTTTGCACACTACTTTCATAGATCTATTATTTATTTATTTGTATGGAATGTATAAAAAAAACCTTGAAAAATTATTCCCAGTCCCGAGGTTGTACTTGCGAGAACTTTCGTTTATATTGATATAAAATTATTAACGAAATTATGTTAAGTTGTTGGAATTATTTTAATGTTATTATATTGCAATAATGATGTATTATATTAAGATATACTTTTGTAAGAATTCACATTTCGTATATAAACTATTTTTCTAATTTAATTACTTTTATTTTACATATGTCCCACCGTCCACTCACAGAGGAAGGCAGAGGTGTAGATCAAGTACACCTACTACATTTCGTCAATAACTTTAAATCCATGTAATCGGGGGATCGAACCCAAGGCCCATGTTCAGCAGTTGTAACTTGTACTTAACCCTAATTATGTGGGTGACACAGCAGATGAAGATATACCTTTGGTGAATTTTAACTATCAATGTTTGGAAAGTCTAGGAAGTGTGCAGGCAAAATCATCTTCCTACATACCTATGTAATGTTTATAAATAAACAAAAGTGTCTGTAATGTCAGAATAACAGCTTTCTAAAAAAGTATACTACCTACTTAAAGAAAAACAATTTTTAATTTTTTTGTCTGTCTGTTTGTTCCGGCTAATCTCTTAAAACGGCTGGACCGAGTAACTTGGGTTAATTTTATTTTAGAAAAAGCCACACGGGCGAAACCACTGGCAGCAGTTATTCTATATATTACTAGCTGCGCCCCGCGGTTTCACCCGCGTAAGTCTCGATCCCGTGGGAAAGCCACCCTTAACACTTACGGGTATAAAAAATAGATAGTAGCCGATTCTCACACCTACTGAATATGCATATAAAATTTCATAAAAATCGGTCAAGCCGTTTCGGAGGAGTACGGTAACTAACATTGTGACACGAGAATTTTATATATATGCAGCATCGAGATATAAGTACTAACGTACTAGAGAAGACACCGTAAATTCCTACTTTGTCTCGTTCACAGAACACTATTACTCCTAGCGGAGGTCTCGTTCAACTGCGGCGATCGCGCCGCACCTCACTCAGTCGCTCTTTCGCGCCTAGTAGGTACTTCCGACAATAATAAATTATATAGAATAAATACATTTCCGCAGCAAATCTAGCGCTGTGGTAAATTAGTTACGGTTTAGACGAATTGTTATTATTTTAGCGCTGCGCGAACTAAAGATTCAAATTACGAAGAATAGGACAATTCAGTTATTTGACGTAGCTTCTCTAGTACGTTAGTACTTATATATCTAGCTGCGCCCCGCGGTTTCACCCGCGTAAGTCTCGATCCCGTGGGAAAGGGGTATAAAAAATAGATAGTAGCCGATTCTCAGACCTACTGAATATACATATAAAATTTCATCAAAATCGGTCAACCCGTTTCGGAGGAGTATGGTAACTAACATTGTGACACGAGAATTTTTTAAACAAGATTAGATTATAAAAATGAAATTATTGTTGTTCGTTGGTAAGCGCATCACTTGATCGGACCGATTTGGTATTTTTTTTGTTTTAAAATGTTTGTAATACCTAGTTCGAATTAGGTTGATACGGAAAGAAAATTTTGAAAAGTAGCCGGGAAAATTGGAAAGTGCATTTCATATGGGAATTTTATTATTGAATTTTGGACGTCTGATGAGCCAGCTAGAAGTATCTAATCTTGTATTTCGAGCAATACTCGCAATTGCAGGATTGTTCGATGGATTTGCAATGTGCAAGTAAGTACAAGATTATACTTACACCCAATGCGGTGTGAATCTAACCACCGCGCATCTATATATTTACAGCCATTTTAGGGCACACGCCAAAATGAATCTTATTGTCATAAGACAAAAAAGGGTAGCGAAGCGATAGTATGGCAGCAGTGAAGGAAATATCACCAGACACGTTAGTGTGCTTAGGTTCCACCTAATTGCTCAACTTATACTTGAAAATATAACCAGGAATATTTATACTATAAAAATAAAAGACTTTTGTAAAACCGAAAATAATATTTTACTAGAAGACGAAATATTACACATACTTAGAAATGTCCATGAAACAAGACATATCCAACATTCAGCTTTATTAGAAAACAAGAAAACTGCTACACATTTCAAAAATATCCATTGGGACGCTTATAATATACACGAATGAGACTCGACCTAATTTTGTGCAGCAGAATAATAATGACAATATACGTATTAGTAAAAAACCCATTGGAGTCAATAGATAATAATTTTGAAAATTAAAAATAAACTTGTACTATTTTAGGTAAACACTTGATAATACCACTAGGGTGTTTAATTAACAATTATAATTTCTACATTACATTATTGTAAAGTTCAACAATAATAAAAATACAAGTATTCCAAAAGTTACCTAGGACAATGCAACAATCAAATTTAGAAAGAAAATGTATTTTTGTGTATGAAAAGATTTACAAAAATTGTTTTAGTGATTCCCAAGATGACATTAAAATCATTCTAGATTTTATTAAAGCAAAGCTTAGTTAATTTTTTATCATGTGCTATTACTTGATAAAAGTTCATACATTTTTAACTAATTAGTTAAAACAATACAGTTCTATTGAAAAATATTTATATTTATCAATATAACTCCTTTCAATATAGTTACAATAAATCATGAATAATTACTATGGTAAGACAAAAGGATTAAAGTTCACTATGAAAAAGTAGTTCACACATGAGATGATACACTTGAGTGTAATGCTGATACTATTCTTATGGTTATTGGTATGTAGTAATGTTTAATATTGTCAATGATAATTAAATCATATAAATGTGGAGCTATTTCTATCTATTACCTGTTGACTCAAATTTTGGTTCCTTATCAATTATTTAAATTAGTTTACCAAAACCCATACTTATTATTAATCTGGTATACTTTTGCAGTATTAACTTGGTGTATGATGATGTATGTAATTATAATTTACATGGTTGTCCCAATGAAATGTATAAGGAGGTATTGGCCGGTGACCGGCAGCGCAGGTTTTGTGTACACCACATTTAACTGAGATCCAGGCCGACCCCTGCTAGTCAATAAATGATTGTTCTACACATGCTTTCACCCGTTTTTCATATTCTCGCCGGTTCTCCTTATAAAGCTGTGCTGCCATAGAGTTCGCAGGTGAATTGGGGTTAGGGTCACTAAGTAAGGACTGAAACAAAATATATTATTAATTATTATATTTTTTTTTGCACAAGGCATAAGGTGAAGTGTGTAGGTTTAGTTTACTAACTTAGATAATAAGAAATATTGTTACTAACACATTTGAGTCTTGTTACTTGTTTACTAAATATAAAAAAATAAAAGTATAGATAATACTATTGGATTCTTATAAGAATTATAATATTAAACAGAAAGGAATTTGCAATTTACCAAATAGTAGGTATTTAGAAATGTGACAATATTATGAAATACCCAGGAATGCAAATGTTTTATTTGCTATTCTAGATAGGTATTAGTCACACAGTGAATATGGTCAAAGTAGGTACTTATTTTCTAATTAATTTATAAACTCCTGATATAACAAGGTTTCCCTCTTTACTGATTGATAAATGATTTTATTTCTGTAAGTAGGTTTGTACAAACACTTTTAATTTACACGTCAATCATATTTTAAAAACTAGATGAGGCTGGCATTTCCTATCTGACTACTCTTGAGAAGAAAGGCCGAAGCAAACTCAAAGGTCTCAGTCTCTTTAGAAAAGTCCAGACGTAATCATCATGTGTAGCCACATGTAGATTGGTGTCTGAAATGGTCTTTTAGGTAGGTAATACAGGCTGGTGTCTGCAACTCCACGTCAATGCGCGTATTTTGCGTACGGGGATAGTCGGGTTAAATGGTCTTTTGAGGAAGAAACCACACAGATTGTTTGGACCTGTCTAGTCAGTGCACACATTTGTCAGAAATCATGTAGCTCATGATTTAAAAACTAATATTTACCTGTATAGAAGTTAATATAGCTGAAACATCATATGTTGGGCTCCATCTGTTTTGCAGAATGTCTAAACAGATTCCTCCATCAGCATATACATTGGGGTGAAACATTTTAGACACAAATCGAACCGTTGGAGGTTTGTTTGGGTATTCCTCTGTGAATTCTATTGTTAGCTTGAATGTGCCATCTTCAAACGGAGTGTCATGGGGTCCGAATATCACAGCATTCCAGATCATGATATTGTTATCAGTGGGAGCACCAGAGACTCCAGTAGGGGGGTCCTCTTGCAAGCTGTGGGTGGTAAGCAAATCATGAGTCATTATTTGTTTTTTGTTAGTGGTCATGAATAATTAATGGAGCTGATATTCTAGAAAATGTTTACTGACTATATTTTTTTTAAATTTATTTTAATTTATTCCTTTTAGCATAGTAAAATATGCTAATTGATCCTGTAAGGATTATTATTGTGTAACACTGACAATAGAAAAAAAATATACAAAATTATTAAATATTTTCTAATTGTATAAGTTTGAGTAGTTTACAAAGAAATAATATGAGCTGCAATTTACATACAAAGCTCTAAAGTTCTCATGGAAACCTCTTTAACATAATCAAGGTCATGGGATGACTTTTTAGGATTCTTAGAGGCTAGCAATATTCAGATAGTAAGAAATCTTTTCTATTTTCCTCAATTCGGTATTTAATTTTAAGGTTTCGTTTGTCGATTAAATGAAAAAGTATTTGGCTAACCTAAATAATTATTGACTACCAACAAACGACGTTTAGACATCAAGTGACGTAGCTATGTCTACTTATAGCGTATCCTACTCTCTGTGCGCGACACAAAGAGCTCCACCATATTACAACTTAGCTGTTTACACTGGAATTCGAAATATAGAACAGAATAGAAATCAATTAAAATGACTGTGATGTAATTTGATGAATCAGCATAACACTTTCGCACAAAGAAAATTTTGTTGAAAATGTCAACTAGGGTGCTTAGAATCCATTTCTGTTTACAGATGTTTAGGAGAACGGGAGAAATATTTAGATACAAACCGTTTGAAATCTCTCATCAGGCGTCTTCTGGCTGGAGTTGACATTTTGGTCTCAAGCACTTAAGCCACTAATTTGATAAAGGTACCGTTTCTGATTCCGATGTGTTTTTCGTATAAAACTTTTCATATGACAAAATTCGCAAAGTATGTAGGTTTAGCTTGTACACAAAAGATTCCGTTTTGTCGTTGTGTAGAAATTTCTGTCGTCACGGCCAGCGAGATGGTTGTCAGATGACCATGAAATTAGCAATAAAAAACCCTGCAAGTGGTCAATACAGGGATGTCAAATGCTGTTTTGGTTTATGCATAACTTCACTCCGGTTGATATTCTCGAAAAAACGCAAACTAAATTACGTATTCCAATAATGTGGGTGGACCTCCGTAGGAGTATTAATGTTCTGTGGGTGGATCACACCTCAAAGGACACGGACCTCGCGCGGGACTTCTTGGCGGGAAAGTGAAGCGTCATGTTCAGCAGTTTTAAGTGTTTAGCCGAATTTGAATGTGTAATAATGGTGGATTATTTAACCATTAAGTGTTTGTGAACGTGCATTAGTGTAGGCAAAATAAACAAAACAGTGCAACATGGCTTGCAGTTCTCTCAAGAAATCCACATGAGGTCTCAGTAAAGTGTCACATCTTTACTGAAACTCATGGGGAGCGGGCGGGGGGATATCATCATCATGCATTGAATATAATTCATTGGACTTATATAATTCAAGACTTGGCTAAAAGGTTCCAGCAACCAGGCCATTAAAATATTATTAAAAAAAAGAGCGAGGATATTTTAAGGCTGCATTCCGAATATAATCCGACCATAATCGCTGTAATCGATTTTAGCGCGCTTTACCGTTTAGCGCGCTAAAATCGATTACAGCGATTATGGTCTTAATTCGGAATGCAGCCTAAATTGTGCACTAGCTTACTTGTCATGTAAATGTCATTGTTGTCAAATGTCATTTATTTGTCATTGTTTTGCCTGTTGCTGCGCTGTGTGTTGTCAATAATTTGTAATCTCAAAATTACTTTGCGTTTGGTGATTTGGAGACATCTCATGACAACTAAATATAAATTGTAAATATAAATAGCGTTTACTCCTAAAGCATAAACAATTGGTTACATATTTAATTTGTGCATAATTCGGACTAGTTTCGGTCGTAAATAATACATAAAATTGTAAACAATAAATATTAATCATCTATAGATAATAATGTTGCTTTTTAATCGCTCCTTACGTTACATGCAATAACATTATTGAATTTACAAGCTACAGATTTTTTGTTACCATCCCCCAAGATGAACAATGGTGGTTCGAAAAAGATTCTATTCAACAAATCCACAGTAAGTACACATTCCTTTGTACATTTAATATTATTTTCATGCTAAAGATCCACATCCATCTGCTTGGGGCACTGGATCCTTCCTACAGCTGAAGTCAGCTGAACAGAAAGAACTCCAGCATCCTGATTAGGCCATTGGAAGTTACATCAATATGCACCTATTGTCTGTCTGAATGTTAAATCTACACAAATATACAACCAACCCAATATCCAAAGTCAAGACAAATACATAAAGTGTACTACAAGAAGCCGGTAGGTAATGGCAAGCTTGGTCTACAACTTTGTTAGGAATAAGAATATGAAGGATCATTTATTTGCAGAATAGGTGTTACCAGTTGTAAAAGTTGGTGGTTTAATGTACAGTCAATATTTTTCTTGTTTAGGGCATGCAAATTAATTTTACATTAATACACTGGTAGTATCTATGTAACGGTAAGTACTTATTTTAATAAGATAAATAGAGAATATACAGAAAAATATCTTTGTTAGAACAATATAATTTTTAAATTAAGATACATTTTATGTTACAATAAATTAATATGCACACCAAAACTAAAACCTTAAAATATTTTTTTCTTCTTTATGTAACATAAATTCTTTAAAGTTAATCTAAATAACCGCTCACCACAAATCTAAGGGAAACTTAAAATATTTTTTTGCTTTATGTTTTAGAAATTCTTGTAAACTATAAAAAAAAAATTCTGTCAACCATCTATGCAGTTTAATTTTAAAACTATTTAAGTGGGAGGTCCTTTGATAAGATCAAAGATCATAAGGGCTTTTTTTTTTTGGGTAGGAAATTATCAATTAATCTCTCGCTCTGGGCGGAGCGGGAGGGTGTGTCAGACTTTTACTGACACCCGTATTCCTTCATTTGCCTGTGTGCCAGGGCCACAATATTCTTTCGGACAAACTCGCAACCCTGGCAGGATCATAAGGGCTCCCATTTAAATATTTGTGTATTACATTAAAAATTGTAACGCACATAATTATGATGAACATTCTTTTTAATTATAGTTGTATTTCAAAATGGAACTAAAATGTTTGTTGCATCTCTTGGTCTCTGTTACTATAATTCTCACCTTTGAATCTAATGTATTTATTATGTTTCCTCACAAAAACCAAGGTCAATAGATGCAGTTTTTTTTTTGGACAATAAATCTCATAATGTTGTCTGTTGAATGGCCCCATATTATTTGTCCGTATCTTATTGATTCAAAATACTCACTAATTATGCGGGCCATTTTTTAATCTGACACAATACAAGGTGTTCATAATGCATACACAAATATTTTTTTTACAGCATCTAATGTGTTGTTTCCAATTACAGAGAGACAAACTATTAACAAATAAAACTCATTTTCTGGTTCTAGCCATGATGTAAAGAAAATAATATTATTTATTATTTTGGTCTAATGATATTAATAATCACACTGTTTATTTTCAGCTATTCAGCTTGAAGGCTGAGTTATTAAGAAAGCAAGAGGAGGTTAATGAAAAGAGGCAACTGCCACAGCACAAGGTTGAGAACTTTAAACCTCCTCCAGCTAAAGATAAAAGTCATGAAAAAGATGAAAAAAAGGCATACAAGAAAACATTCAAAGACAGTTTGAAAGCAGTTGATACTGAAGAGCTAGAAGCTTGTAGGAAAGCCAAGTAAGTACTTTTTATTCAAAAATGTTATGATGTAACCTCATTTATCTATCTATATAAATAAAAAACATTGCCGCATGTATGAAAGATCATCAGTTGAGCATGGCTCAACCAATCTGGCCCATTTTTTTTATTGTGTTTGTAATTGTCAGGCCAAGGCTTGTGTGAAATAAAAAAATTGCCACCAGAAAAGCAACCTAAACCACTGGAGATAGAGATATGAATTTTACACCAGGCACAAATAGCTAGTTTAATAATTAATCTGTTAATTATCCCTTTTAAATAATTATATTCATCTGATCAGATAGCTGTATTATCTGATCAGATGGTGGCGAGGGTAGCTATTCAAGATGTGCCAGACCTTTAATAAAGGACTAGACAAGTTTTAAACTGCAAATAAATGTTGAATTTTTGACTGGTTTTTAAATTATAAATACTGTTTGAAGTCAATTTAATTCAACATATAAAATATATCTTCGCGTCAATATACCAACGGGGCGAGCACGGCCTACTGTGTCATGACTTGAGTCACATATTTTACACAGTTTGAGCGATAAAACTGTTTTGTCTTAAAATGCTAGTACAAATTTACATGACATAATTTATCATGTCTTGTCATAAACGTCTTGGCACGCCCTTGCTCGGCCCGCTGGTATTGTTTCACGTTCGTTATATACCAAGGTCATGCCTTGGTATTTCCAAATGCCGCCCAACGGCATTTGGAAAACTGCGTCAAGTCTTCTCGTCGCCTATCCCGCATTGTTTGAAGACTAAGGTCTTTAACCAGTGCGTCCTGCCCGTCATGACATACGGTGCCGATACGTGGACACTGACTGGCGGGCTGGTTCACAAATTCAAGGTCGCCCAGCGCGCTATGGATCGGGCTATGCTCGGAGTCTCTCAATAACAAATATTTGAACATATTTATGGTCTTGGTTTGCTCTAATAATTGGTTATTTGTCTAATGTTATAGGCTAGCATTGGAGAAGAAAGCGGAGTTATATGAACATTTGGCAGATGGTGCGGGTAACTCTCAACTAGCTAACAGATTTCTTGTTGACTTCAACACTAAAAAGCAGCAAGAGCCTGACAAACAACCTGATAACGCTCCAAGTGAGCATCAGACTGAAAGCAATGCCAATGAAGAGTATGATGATGAATGGTATGATGTTAAATCTGTTTTCTTTCACATCACATAACATCACGCCTGAATCCCCGAAGGGTCAGGCAGAGGTGTATCTATAGTACACCCACATTTCGCCAGTTATGTTTAAATCCCATGTAATAGGGGGTGAGCCTATTGCCATCAACCGGGCACAAATCCAGACTTCAGGCTGCTACTCAAGTGTGCGATACATCGGGAGTCGCAGGCCGATTCCCGGCCACCGTAGGCGCGGGCTTGCGGACGGTGAGCGATGGATAGCTCGCCGTCCGATAAGGACCAGGCCCGGGTCGACGACGCGTTGTATTCCACGCGCGCCTCAAAGAGTTGTCAGCACCAACTGACGGGGTCCGTTAAGACCAATGCCTGCCAGGGTTGCGAGTTTGTCCGAAAGGGATATCGTGGCCCTGGCACACACGCAAATGAAGGAATAAGTCTGACACGCCCTCCCGCTCCACCCAGAGCGGACCTCAGCAGTAGCGCTTGTGACCACTAGACCAATGAGGCTGTCATAAAATATTATAATAATCATAATATCAATGTTGTCGCCGGTATTGATAGCTTCTATAAATACCTAATCTACATAATATAAGGCGGTCTAGCAAATTATTTACGAACGCGTGGATAAGTTTTTTTAATTAGGTAGGTACCGAAAATCTGATCACGAAGCCTCATCATAAGATAAATAACTTCCAATCCTACTTAACATTTAAAAACAAGCAATTTTCAGAGATTTTTTGAATTTTTAATTAAGTCAGTACAAGGTTTCCCATTGAAGGTCTTCGTGTACTCACGTCGCAAACATCAAAGTCAAATGTTTCCCCTAACAAGAGCCAGTTACAGATCCGTTTCCGCAGGAATCACGGAGCACGACCGAAAGCAATAACATGAAAATTTAATTAAGGGTGCTATCACAAAAAAAACGTTTTTCGTCAATTTCTTATCTAATTGTGAGAAAGCGTGAAATAATCGAAACAATAAGTCTGTGTAAATATAAAAGTACAGTTTTCGTAGTGATAAACCATTCGTGTCAGTCTCAGCACCCGTTAATAGTTTCATCACTTTTGCGCTCTCGAAAATATAGCTTATTTCGCCGTTGATTTACGCCGTTATTTTACTTTTAAATAGACTATTTTATTTTTTTTCGAGCAAGGTAACATAGTTAATTTATTAAATAGTTTTTGTTTGAATTTGGATTTTATATTCGTAGATAAAAAATAAAACTTCGGATGAAAAATGGTCAGTAACTCTCTGTTTTACAGAACTATTTTTGGTGAATTACTGTACGAAATATAATAAATTGATTAAAGCGCTCCCAAGTATAAAATACAGTAGTACCATGGACATTTTTATAATTTCTTAAATTACGTTATCTTCGGTGTAAAAAAGCATCAAAAGATACCCAAAAGTAAAATTTTATGAAACATCCTTTGCAGAGAAGAGGTTTTTACTGATTTATGTAAATAAATTGAAATATTTATTTAAAGCGCTCCCAAGATAAATAATTAAACTTGCTTGGGCATATTTTATTTTTTATTTTATGGCTATATCTAAACCATAATCACACATCAAAACTCGAGTAAAACGCGCAAATTCAAGAAAAATTGTGATAGCCCTCTTAAATAAATTGTTCCGGCTAATCTCCGAAACGGCTGGACCGATTTTCATTCAGATAGCTGATGTTTTAGGGAGTAACTTAGGCTACTTTTATTTTAGAAAACACCACGCGAGCGAAGCCTTGGGCAGCAGCAGCTAGTGGCCTTATAAAAAATCTGTAACTTTTTAAATGTTACTCACTTTATAAATTAACTAGCTAAACTTCACAGAGTTACATATACAGGGTCAAATTAAATTAGGTAGCGAAACTCCGCAGACGTGATGGGTATCGATATCTAAACATGATCACACAAAAAAGAAATTAATTTGACGAGTTTTTTTTTTGGGGCTTTTGGGGGGACCGCAGTTAGTGTAGTCACTTGAAAAAGTGTTTTTTATTGTATACTACTTCACTGACGTGATGGGTAGAAAACAGATTTTCTCAAGTCATAGTTCAAGTAACAACAATAACAGCGGTACGTTGACCCCGAAAAAAAATCATCAAATCTTTTGATATTTTATTTTGTCCTTTTTAGATATCACGTCTGCGGGGTTTCGCTAGCTAATTTACTTCCCATCGGGGTAGGCAGAAACTATAGAACGCCTCCTTACATACTCCTTTTGCTTCGCCTACGTTCATACATCTGGGTCATACACGCACGCCGGTTGCGAGTACTACGCACCTGACCTTTCTGAATAACATCATTAATTACGTCACTACATATTATGTCCTCCCGGCGTTTCCGGTTAGATAAGTGCAGTTTAAAAGAAGATGTAGTGACAAAAATTTAAAGAGTAAGCTTAGATGGTTTGGTCATGTTGAGAGGATGAGTGAAAGGCGACTAAAAAAAGGTATTTATTTACTTGGAATTATTGAGTTTTTTCATCATTGGATATTTATTGGATATGAAAGGTGGGGGTCCTTTGAAAAGTTTCGCTAGTTATTTTAACCCCTGAGGAGGGTGACGGTATAAATAAAACGTCCGTATTACCTTTAACTCTCTATTCAATATGCTTATCGCTAGGTACAGTACAAAGTCCACACCACTTCGTTCGTCCCCGTTAGGTTGCCAACTGGTGTTGCCAGTTGTGTAAACTAGTGACGAGTAACTACGATGTGGTATCGAGTAGTAATCGATATCGCCACACCCCTTTATTTTATTATAGGTATATGTGACTTTAACCCTTTATAGGGCAGAAACGAAATTTGTAGTTGACTAACGATTTTATTAATAAAAATCGACCTTAAAGCTACACTAGTCAGGCACTGTACAAATTTATTTTCTGTCCTATGAAGTGTTAACTTGATTTATGTTTCAGGACCGAGTTCACAGATTGCCTGGGTAGGACAAGAAAATGTCACAAATCAGACATGGGAATGTTCTTGAAAAGGGATATTGACCTTATGAGGGCCATAAATAAAGACAGACCTATTTCAAATGAGGAAGAAGTAGTTAAACCAGAGGTAAGTAAAGCTACTATTTAGTAGAATCTTTTTTAAAACGAATGCTAAATGAAATTGATTACTTTAAATATATCTGGCACAATGATACATACATCTGCATCCTACTAATATTATAAACGCGAAAGTTTGTAAGTATGGATGGATGGATGTTTGTTACTTCTTCACGCTCAAACGGCGGGACCGATTTTGATAAAATTTTGTATGGAGGTAGCTGACACCCTGGATTAACATATAGGCTACTTTTTATCCCGATATTCTCACGGGATCGAGACTTACGCGGGTGAAACCGCGGGATGCAGCTAGTACATACATAAATTCACGCTTTCTTCCCATGAGAGTAAGCAGAAACTATAGAACGCCACCTGCTATGCTCCTTACATACTCCTTTTGCTTCGTTTACGTTCATACATCTGCTCATACACAATGATATTATAAGTAAAATGAGGTATAATAGGTTATACGCGGACCGCAAGTGGGGGACGTATGGGAGAGGTGAGACGGGGAAGGGCGCGATTGACAAGATTGGCTTAAACCTATGGACTTGCCATACCTCCAAAATTTGCGTGACTACCTACAAAAATTGAGCTCTTAAAATGGCCGCCTTTGTTAGGTTTGTTACTGCGAGTGCGAGAGAGAAAGCAAGCAACCGTTTGACAGCCCATTGCCGAGTTTTACACCACAAAACTTGGCATTAAACATGGCGACCGGTCACGCATAGACAGATTTTGACGTCACGTAAAAGTCTTGCCAAATTTAGTCCTTGACAAACATTCAGATGTCTCTTTTTTCATAAGTAGCTCTTGATTAGTTAGAAAGAAACAAAACGCTTTATGACATGACTGTGTCGATATGATAGATATTTGTATAGCTGTTCTTCGTATAGTAGAATATGCCATCTCGATAATATTCCTACCTCAATGGCTTGGTTTTTGTCTACCTCCCCTGCCTCACCGCTCACATACCTCAGGCGGTGACTAGCACTTGCGCGCGGACTATAGTTAGCCAAGTTCTTGTTGTCTTGTCTCTTTCTCGCTCCCGATAATTACGACATGCTGTCATACTTTTACGTGTCATCTAATAGTGTGACATTGTGCTGTTTTTGAGGATGGTGTTGTTCGTAACCTATCTACATCTTTTTACTTATAATATCATCGATCTAGCTGACGTTTTGCCCTTGACTTCTTCCCTATAGATTTTCCATAAATATAAACTTAACAGTTTTTTTTTTCTATACAATCTGCAATCGCCTCGTATACAATATTAGTTTTAGTATATGCGAAACTCGAAACACGTGTCTTATGTATTTTTATGTAAAGAATCTGTGTACAAAATTTCAAAACTGTATCATGAAAAATCACAAAGTTATAAGGTTGATAAGTTACCGGGTTGTCCGTACAAAAACATGCAAACGGCGCCCCTGCGCCTCCAGGGTCGTCTTGTGCTCATTGATAATAATTTGGCAATAGGTATTGTAAGTAATTAAATGGTGATAACATTTTCCATCACACTTAAATATTTCTGGGACAAAATATAACATGGTGTAAAAATTATTGAAATCGATTCAGTTCCTTATTATGAACAAAATATATTCAGGTTTCGCATATACTAAAAATAATGTTGTTTAACTGAGTGCACCTCTACAACTTATGATCTTTCTATTTTCAAAAGTTTATTTAATTTTGATTGTTTATATTCACAGGAAACTGCTACAGTAGTAAAGGAAACGCCATTGTTGGTTCAAACTACAAATGATTATCTGCAATCTTTAAGAGACAAATGGGAAGAGAAGGAAAAGGAACTGCTCGGCAAAGATAAAGATATACATTATCAAGACATACTGTTTGATGGTTTGTATCTCTTTATATGAATACTAGCTTTTGCCCGCGGCTTTGCCCGCGTGGAGTTCGAGACATTAATAAGACCTAAAAACCTGTAGTACATTATTTTGTTCTATCATTAATAGTTTTCGCAGCGCACGCCAAAAACAATTTTTGGTTTTCTACCTTGGGTTACAATATCGCAATTTTCTTACGGATCCCTAATTTATTCCGTAATAATGTAGCTATGTTCTGGTGAAAGAATTTTTTAAATCGGTGCAGTAGTTTCGGAACCTATTCGTTACAAACAACAAAAACAAACAAAAAATCTTTCCTCTTTATATTACTAGTGTAGATGTTTGATTTATAGTCTGTTTCAAAAGTATCTGATGAAATTTTAAACAAATGTATCAGCAAGCGTATCTAAAGAAAGAAAAAATATTTATTGGGACTCACACAGGAGATCACAAATTAAACTAAAACACAAACAAAAAAAAAAAAACAAAGTAAAATGAAAATAAAAACAAAGTCCTGTACGAGGCCAAAAGGCTACTATCTCAGCATGATGTGATGCTGCGACAACTAAAAATCTATCTTATCTATTTTTGTTATCTATTGGTATCTGTAGATGCCAATTTGTAACGCCCCTTGCAAATTCAGTACGTAATTTTAATTCAAATCTTGGATATCAAAAGTCTTTATTTATCGAGTAAAATGTAGTTGTTGCAATAAGAAAGCGCGCCATGTGATTTTAATGTTGGTTGTCATAAGGTTTAAATTATAACACGCGCTCGTGAAATGTAATAACTATGTATAACCAACTTGTCTTGTATGTTACTGTCATCAATTTGGAGACAGGACCTCATTAGTAGATCTCAGTTTTTTCAAGAAGGCAGTTCCTCTAGAAAAAGTAAACAAATGCACAAATCTTACCTCATCTAGTTTTAAAATCTGAATAATTTTTTTCATGTTGCAAAAGTGTTTGTTAAAACTACCTCATTTACAGAAATAATTATTATTTATTCAAATCCTCCTTAGATTGGCTTCTAAATAACCAAATTTTTTTTTGCAGAGGCTCGAATCCACGGCGTCGGTTACTTCGCATTTAGTACCGATGAAACAGAGCGCAAAAAGCAAATGGAAGCGCTGATGAAGCAGCGCGAGGAAACTCTGAAAGCGCAGAAAGAGGCTGAACAGGTGCGGAAGAAGAGAGATGAGATGATTGCAGCAAGAGTTGCCGCTGCGCGTGCCAGGCAGAGAGCCAGGGCCGGTCTACCGCCAGAGGAACCTAAAGGTGACATTAAAACACAGTAGTTCATTAATTAATTTAATCATTTAATTCAAGCAACAAGACTCAAACTGTCTTATTACAAAACAAGATTTATATTTTGACATGGCTTAAACCATGGAGCCAGTTTTTGTAATAAGAACGTATCTGTGGTTGAAATACCGTTCTATTTACAAAACTGAAAACTTAGTTCGGTACTAAGTTGTCAGTTTTGTTTTAGAGACTTTTCCATAGACGGAACAAAGTTCGAAATTCAATAATGGCTCCATGGTTTACACCTGGGTCGGAAGATAAACCTTGTTTTGTAATAAGACGGATCGAGTTAGTAACAAAATACTTACAAACTACGTTAGTAAAACATTAACTCAGAAACAATTTGTGATATCACTGCTGTAAGGTACCAGGCCCAGCCGATACCTTGCAGCAGTGGCTCACAAACGCACAATCTAGCCTGCTTGCTACCATAGACAGGATGCTGTTGGTGCTGCCCCCCCCCCCCGCACCCTACTAACCAGGGCAGGGCAGTGCTATTCGTGTTTACTTTGTGTAAATTATTTCATCACCACTGCTCTCAAAACGGTGAAGGTAAACATCGTGAGGAAACCGGCATGTCCTAGAACCAAAAATTCGAAGACAGGTGACATCTACCAACCCGTACTGGGCCCGCGTGGTGGATTACAGCCCACTCCCTTTCACAGAGAGGAGGCCTGTGTCCCAGTAGTGGGAAAATTATAGGCTGATTATGATGAGTGCTATTCGGTAAAAATCTCATCGTGAAAAGTGACCTGTCAATAGAGTTAAGGCGCTGACAAGAGGCAAATGATAAAAGTAGGCTTGTCTTAAACAAAAATATTGCCAAATCTTTAGAGTTAGTGGTAACGGAAAAAATATATGTTATTCTTGAACATATTTCTCAGAACTAGGTTGTAACCAAAACACGTTAAAAAAAATCTTGTAACAAATTAACCGTAAACTAACCCTTTACTTTGAGTTTCAATCCAAAATATCTGTATTAAATATCAACGTACCATTGGTATTTAATTAATAACAAGAACATCTTATTTGTATGCAGAACTTGGTTGTTAGGGTTCCGTACCAAAATGGTAAAAAGGAACCCTTATGGTGAGACTAAGTCTGTCTGTCTGTCTGTCTGTCACACCTGTATATCTCAAGAACTACTAATGCTATCAACTTGAAATTTAGAACAGTTTTAGATGACGTTTGCCCAACTATTTTTCAAACAAGAAAGAAAATAAAAAAAAAAATTTTTTTTTTGCAAAATGGACTGAAAGGTTGTCTTAAAAATTTGAAGTGGGGCTACTAGGGCATGTGGGGTATCATATGAAAGAGCGCTGTTTGCACATTCTCAAAAAAAATTTTTTCTTTTTTGAGGCTGCACAGTTTCCGACTTTTGATGAAAAATTTAAAAAAACTAAACCGTTTCCCCCCTTATCTCCGAAGTTTGTATAGATAAAAATCTGAAATTATTCTATGTGATAGGAGTTTATGTAAAGATTACAGGAAAAATAAAATGATGTCTGTAAATAGCACAGTTTTTCAGAAATCATCAACATCATTTTATACGTACGGAACCCTCGGTGCGCGAGTCCGACTCTCTCTTGACCAGTTTTTTTTATTTCCGATTACTCAACTCATTTTTGAGTAAATAAATAATTGCTACATATTTTGCAATAAATTACAAGCGTTGTTCTTTTGTATGCAGCTGTGACAGCGGTTTACCTGTTGTCAGCGTCTTTCCCTAGCATCAGATCTGCCAAGTCATAGGTCTAGAGTTTGAACCCAAGGCACGCACCTCTGACTTTTCTGAGTCATATGCATCTTTGTATAATTATCAATTGCTTAAAAAACGGTGAGCGGAAATAACGTGAGGAAAACGGCATCCCTGAGAGATATTTCTCGACAGCATGTGAAACCAAGTCAGAGGCCCATGGGCGGCATAAGAACTCTGACACCAGATTAGTCACTAACCACACGAAAACGAAGAAATAAGGTGGAATGACCACTCACTCCAAGCCTCACTTCACCTAAATTCCATTTGAAATAAGATTAGAAATTTAAATAAACTTTTTTACAGTCCGTTCAACCGATTTTGACTTCTATTCTGTAGGAATAAAGATGGAATTAAAAGCAAAAATGTGGTTACAATACCAACTGTTTATTACAGTTGCCATTTGTCATGCCATCAACGCAATAGAAGTCAAAATCGGTTGAACGGACTATAAAAAAGGTGTATTTAAAAGTCTAATCTTATTTCAAATGGAGTATAAGTATTCACAGTGAGATTTTACAGAATAGCACTACAGGTCAAGTGTGTGTCGGACCAGTCACCTTAAAGGGTTCCGTAGTTGGGATGCATATTTACGCATGCACAGTATTGATTTTATCGACCGCTTAAATAAGTGTGTATTTCATATTATTTCTTGAAAAAATTGATTAACTAAATTATTTCTCCGGCTGCAACCGAAAACATCCGTATTTCAAGAATTATTGACCTAAATAGCAAAGTCAATTAGAAACATTGTAGCCTATTTTAATTATGGGATCCAACAATACCCCACGCAGGGATGAAATTCAATGCATTTATGTGCATTGAATTATTTCTATTTATCTCATATTATCTCATTCACTTGTATGAATACTAAATTTACTAAACCATTACTTAGCGGTGCATGCTAAACACCTATCCATTTTTTAAATAATTAATTAGTAATAGATGACGATATAATTGTAGTGTATCGCTTTGAACCGCTAATATGACATTAAAATGCCCTCGACATGAGGCGAATGGATCACAGACCTTGTTTTAAATCTGGACTGAGCCCATGACCACCCTTACCCCTAAAACTCTCGAGAATATTGTTATGACATTTCGTGTTGTAACGGGGGCAGTTATTTTCTTCGTGTTTTCTTTTATTGTTTATAAAATACTAGCTGCGCCCCGCGAATTCACCCGCGTAAGTCTCGATCTCATGGGAATATCGGGATAAAAAGTAGCCTATATGTTAATCCAGGGTGTCAGCTCTGGCACACAGGCAAATGCAGGAATACGGGTGGGTTTTAGTCAGTAAAAGTCTGACACGCCCTCCCGCTCAGCCCAGAGCGGGAGAAGTTATTTGATAATTTCCCACCCTAAAAAAGGGTGTCAGCTACCTCCATACAACATTTTATAAAAATTGGTCCAGCCGTTTGAGCGTGAAGAAGTAACAAACACACACATACACACTTTCGCCTTTATAATATTAGTGAGTGTTATATATTTTGTTATAGTTATAGAGATCTACGTTTGTTATAGAGATCTACGTTTTGGAATGGGCAAATAGCTTCAACTTTCTGACTAACTGACCGACTCTTTGACAATTCAGAAGTGCCTGTAATTGGTTTAATTGAAATAAATGCTTTGAGTTTGAGTTTAGTATTGACAGATAGATATATCCTTTTTTACAGAAAACCAAAAAGACTTTACTACCTGTCTACTAGAGTTTTTGACACAGCAGAAGAACGAAGCAGATGCCAAAGCGAACGAAAAAGAAAATAAACTTAAAGAAGAGCAAGAAAAAGAGAGGCAAAAGCTACGCGAGGCGTACGTTCGAGAATGGGATATTGGCAAGGAAGGAGTAGAAGGAAAAGGTAAGAAATTTAAAGAAATGAGCCAAGAAGAATATGTCGAACAACAGAGAGATAAACGGATAAAAGAATTTGCTCCACCACAAGCTTCCACTTCTGACAACTCTAACATATTTGATGATAAAGGAAATAAGTTTGGTAACAATACCGCAACTGCTACTAAAACCTGGGCCGACGTGAGACCTCGAGCCAACACGCCACCTCCTCCCGAAATAGGTGATCTAAATGAGATTTCACAAAATAAAGGACTATATTTTTCATCATCTAAGAAAAATGATGGCATTCGCTTTAAATATAGAAATTTTGTGAAGGCCCAGGAACCAACTCCTATTATTGATGAATTAGATACTACAGACGCTACAGATTCAGTGGCAGAAAATACAAGAATAGAGAAAAGAAAATACGATTCAGATAGTGCGGAAGTGCCTCCGCCTCCAACATTTGAGTATTATGGACCGACCATAAAGCAGACGAGGTTTGAAAAACCCTTTGATTCAGATATCAGAGAAGCATACAGCCAGGGTGCAAAAAGTTTAGAAGCGAAGTCAAGCGGCCGGCAGTTGCCGAAGCATTATGATTTCACCTTCGACTAAGAACATAAATAAAACAATTAAGTTTTTCTGTGCGTATTTATTTCTTGTGCCATTGCCATCTACATAATTACTAAATATATTGCAGAAAATATGTACAATTTGTCTATGCTAATATCACATGGAATGAGCGCTACTGTCCTACATTTAATTTCTAACAATTAAAGCTTCACTTACAGAGATCAACTTTTGACAATGAATAAAGTATTACATAAACTTAATTTACATCTTAAACGTAATTTAAAACAATACCTATGGCTAATGTGAAGCGTGTGAGAATGTGTGCATAGATTCGCACAGCGGTATTATTTTGTGGTTTTGATGTAGTCGTCACTCTTACATTAGGAGCAGATACAGTTGTGTCGTGATGAAGAGCTCTTACTGTAACTGCTGGTCCTACTGTAGGTAGTTCACTGGGTTTTATTTTATTTTCATTCATCTTTACTTCACTTGGAGCAGTTTTAATAGCTTCAGTGGTCATTTCTGCCATAGCCTTTGATTCAATTGCCGTCTGGGTTATAATTTGTGGAGTGGTCGGAACGTCTGGGATATTTACATTGGGGCTTGAAATGTCCGGTAGTTTTGTGTAATTTATGACCTTGGTTGTTTCGCTACTCATTAATATAATTTCAGTTTTGAGATCGCTACTTTCAATATTAGCACTTGGAATATCTATTTGAATGCTAGTTTCATTCATTTGACCATCGCTTGTTTTAATAACTTCTTCCGTAATATCACTAGGACTATTTGTTGTAGCTTCGCTGTTTTGAAGTTCGACGTCTGTCACTTCTGCTAGAGTAGTAGTCTCAATCATTTGTGTTTCAGCGCTTTTAACATCGGGGGGCACACTAGCTGCTGTTGTGTCACTCTGACTGTCCAGGTCTTTAACATCAGCATCCACAGTAGTATTTACATCGTCCATTTGAATTTCATTGTCTTTAACATCAGCCTCATTATTATCTGTTAAATTATTTAGAATGTTTTTATTTTCTTCGACAGTGGTGTTGTCTATTCGATTTTTTCTGTTCATGCTTATAAAGCCAGTCTTAGTAATGAGGGCTCTTCTGTTTCGAGAATTTTGTGTCCTAGCCACTAGTTTAGCTAGTCCTGCGAAGGCGTCATGTTCGCGCTCTGTGTTGGGTCCGTTGCAGAGATCTCCTCGGCATGGGCAACTCATGCGCCATGTCCTGGTTGTGTTGCAGTATAGTGAGTAACATTCATCTTGGTACAGCTTGACGCAGTATCGTGATTCTATGTAAGCTGTGGGATATTACAAAAGATTATTAGTGTTTTACAAAAAAAAAAAAAAAATAATTGCCGTGCGTTAGTCTCGCAAAAACTCGAAAATTACCCGACCGATTTGATTTTTTTTTTGTTATGTTCGCCTCGATACTAGCGTGATTTAAGGAAAACAAAATTAGGAAAAACCCAAAGGACGAACAGGAAAAATAAAAAAAAAATCTAAATTTTGTCTCACGTGGTACGACGTTCACCGGGTCATCTAGTTAATACATATTTTTTGATATTTTTAAATCTAGGCTGTGACTGTGATAAATGTGATGATCTAACTCTAAGGGCCGTATTACAGAATCTTACTCAAGTTCAACCAATCAAATGGCTTTAAACGAGGTTAAGTAATTCTTGAGTTTTGAGGTTCTGTAATATGGGCCTTAAACTCTAATGGAGTTTATGTTTGCACCAACTTATATGTTTGTATAAAAATGTATAAGTGTATGTCGGGATAGGTCCAGGCATCAGAAGTAATACTCAGATATGGCAATACAGAAATATATTTCAATCGGACAATCAGTTATTTTAAATCGAGAGAATATAGAAATTAAATAGAATTAATTAAATAACTAATAATGGTAGTGGCGGTCACATAGGGCAGTACTGACTGTCAGGGACAGTGGTCCATGCACCCACCGCAATAAGGATAGTACTATTTTGTCGGAGACAGCGTTTCATATCCAATAACCGGGCAGTACTGACTGTCGAGAGACAGTGGTCCGTGCACCAAGACGCATCAGTTCAAAATGCGTACCGACTCAACAGCGTAGCTCCTTATAAAGGCGATCCGCTAGTGGGGGGTAACGTTACAATATTTCACTCAATTGACTTCAAGTGTTTTAAGTCAAATGACCGATAGAAAGAATGATTGTCTATGGTGCACGTTCCACTAGCGCCATCTAGTCGCCGCCTCTCGCAGCTGTTAAACAATATGGCTTCCGTCATGTACTACTGAATGAATAAATAAATAAATAATCGTTACCTACTGGTAAAATAATGATATAACACCAATTTTAGGACAGGCTTGTATTAAACCTTGTTTTTTATATCATGTCAATTTAGACAAACTTCTACCTACATATTTTTACTTTAAAGATGGAATTTTTCCATACTTTGGGTAGGTTCCACATAAGGTGGACTGACGAGACGGGGAGCACATTATGCCCGGTCCTGGGGGCCTAAAATGGACGCTTTGGCAGAATCATAATTTGATCTGCGTCTGCGTACAATTTATACATCTCGCAATTCATCTGTTTGACAGCTGCTATTTGACATTAGACTTCATTAAAGCAATTCATAATTTGTGGACCATTTTACGAAACTCCATAAAAAACTGTCAGATGAATTGCGGGATATGAATTGCACGCAGATCATATTATGATTCCGCCAAAGCGTCCATTTTAGGACCCCTGGTGGCGATGCTTGGGAGAGGCCTATAACTAGCAGTACTGGACGTATTTCGGCTGAACAATGATAATGATTTCGAAATCAATACTCATACTAACGCGGCGCCGTGGCCACGACGGCGCAGTACGGAAAGCCAGGGTCGCAGTCTGTGACCTCTGTGTGCGGGGCGCTGCACGGCGGTGCGCGCTGGCTGCGGTGGACCTGCTCAGCTAGCGGCCCGCACCAGTAGCAGCGCCGGGTCTCGGCCTCCGAGGATACTGGAACGTACGGATAACAAAATAAGTATTCAAATCTTTGTTTCTAATTTGATTTTATTTCTACTTAAACAAATATCAACTTTATTGAAGTGTAAATTAGGTTGACTTCAGAATGACTACTCCATTTGAAATAATAATAGAAATTTAAATATACATTTTTATAGTCCGGTTCAATCGATTTTGACTTCTATTCCGTAGGTATAAGGATGGCATTAAAACCAAAAACGTGTTTACAATACCAACTGTTTATTACAGCTGCAATTTGTCATGCCACCAACGCAATAGAAGTCAAAATCTGTTGAATGGACTGTAAAAAAGGTTTATTTTTCTAATCTTATTTCAAATGCAGTATATTAATACTGCATTTGAAATAAAATCTATTGCAAAAGTCAGAAAAATGTTTGAAGTTGTATCGATATCTGAATTAGGTGTGTTTTAAAGTTATTTTTTCGAAAAAACATTTTCCTTTTTATGTTTGGTAACTAAATTGCCAGCTAAATGGTTGTTTTTGGATATGTGAAAAAAATCATGGCAGTAATAGTACATAAACGAAATTAAAAGTAAAACTATCACAGCTAATTAGGCTTTACAAGTTAACGAGTACTTAATAGTCGACCAACTTACATTTGCAGTTGGAGAATTGACCGTGACGTATATCGATGTATGGGAGACCATGTTTTTGAACTACAATGTTAACTTTGTTTTCAGAATAAAACGCAGGATAGGTGTGGTAAGTGTGCAGGCAAATGTTATTTATTGGGTGTACCTAAGTAGGTACTTTATCATAGAATAGATTAGAATATGCTCTAACTGATGGGGTTGCCATGGCGTTGTAGTGCGTCAGGGATGTTTGCAGCGGCGCGTGTAGATTGCTTTTACACAATAATGCGCAAGCGCGCAGCATCCATGGTGGCTCGAGTCATGGCCAGCCCTAACAAGGTTCTGAAAATGATTGCTGACAGAGTGGACGGTCCCTATGTTATTCGCTGCTGTCAGTTAGGTACATGTGCCGTCGTATCGTGTTGTTTACTAACACTTAGTTTTAAGAACAATGTTATTAACCCTATAAGAGTCTTCGCTCGAAATAAAGAATTTGAATTTATTGTACCTACACTAAATTTAACAAACCTCATTTACAAAATCAAAATAAGCTTTTAACATGTGGCGAATGTAGGTAACGCTCCACATTAAGTTTCTGTTGGCAACACCAACAGAATGTTCTAGCGATCTAAGCTTGTCAAAAACATGTAACCAGAGACATAACTTTTTCCCACCTTTTACTATGTCGTTTGAATTGGGATTGAAACCTTATTTTCCCGGGGGCGATGTTTCGCCCGTTTTGTGAGTAGTGCTTGTAGAATCAATGTCTTGACCAACATAGACTGCAGTCAACGCTGTGAAATTGTCGAAAATAATTTCGTCCAACTGTTGGCCCCAAAATGCACGCACACTAGAATAACACAATGACAGCACAATGACGTGGCGTGGGTGTAAGATGTAGCTGTCACGCACACCAGCTTAATTTTTTAATTTTGCAGCGCGACACTATTAGGTAAACATATAAATAATAATCAAAGGGCTTGACTATGCAGCAAAAGCATAAAATAGGTTACAAGGTTGTACGGTCAGTACCTAACGAAAGTCGATACAAAACTGTTATTATTAACCGACTACAAAAAAAGGGTGGTTATATTTAGACCCGATTTCGATGTTCTTCACAATTTAGGTAGAGCTACATAAATTGACCTAAATTGGTCAGACTAAAATCTCCGCTGTTTATAAAATATTTGGTCCGTGATTGCGTCATTGGTACGGTAATCGCAACCGCAAATACGCGTAGGGTCCAGGTTCGATTCTTATTCCTTATCCCCAGGGCAAAGGATTGTTGCAGTTTTCCATTTGTGTTCCAGTCCCGTAGAATAGAGATTTTAAGGGACCTTATTTTATGGGACTTCAGGACTTTTTACAGGTACAAATCTAGACAGCTGTTTACAGGTTTTTCTGGAACCCAATAGCATACTTTGCCGACCTGGGGATGGAACCCACGATCACGACGCTCAGCAGTCAAAAAGAGCAGAAATGTTATAACCTCCAAATCGAGGTTTCATGAAAATTCACGCCACTGTTGGCGCCCACTTTGACAAGAAATCTTCCATTTCGGCAATGATCATAAAATATATGATGATATAATATATGATACGTTCATCATTCGTTTCATTCATTCATTCGTTCACCATTTAGTTACAACTAAAGAAGATGTAGGCCCTGCGCTTTGACGCATCGAGCTAGGACCATCGAGATATAAGTACTAACGTACTAGAGAAGCTACGTCAAATAACTGAATTGTCCTATTCTTCGCTGCAGCGCTAAAATAATAACAATTCGTCTAAACCGTAACTAATTTACCACAGCGCTAGATTTGCTGCGGAAGTGTATTTATTCTCGGCAAAAAGGTCTTAAGCGCCATGTAAATCACGGCACTTACGCGTTTTCTTCGACAAAGTGCAACAACGACGACGACGGTGCGGCGCGATCGCCGCAGTTGAACGAGACAAAGTAGGAATTTACGGTGTCTTCTCTAGTACGTTAGTACTTATATCTCGATGGCTAGGACAAACATTATCCGCCATATTACAAAACAAGATTTAAGTATATTTTGACATGGCGTAACTGTGATTGAAATACCGTTCTTTATACAAAACTGAAAACTTAGTTTGGTACTAAGTTGTCAGTTTTGTGTTCAGGAACTTTACCATAGTCGGAATAAAGTTCGATATTCAATAATGGCTCCATGTTTTAAACCTGGGTCTGAAGATAAACCTTGTTTTGTAATAAGGGGGTAGATCTCTATGCTTTGACAGGTGCCCGGACCTGACGACTCAGTGCTGCCACCTAGTGAACGTCATTTCAGAAAACTCTCATTCAGTAGGTATTACCTACGTACCATACCTACCTATGTACATAAGTACACTTTTAACTTGGTTCTCGCCGAGTGCAAAGTTTGTTAATTAACATTTAATTGTGTCCTCCCTTTTTAATTCTCTAAAGTGGGTCGCTCGTGCACTCCCGGGTGTGATTTTCATATCTTTTCATTTTGATCAGAGCTTTTCTTAGTCTTCATTAAATACACTGTGGGGAAATTGCAGTTATCCTTCATTTTGCCTTTTGTAAGTATAAAACAAAACACATATATTTTCATATAATGTATATTTTAATTTTAATAAATAATTTATTGTGCAATATTACAAAATAACTATTGAATTAAGAAAGAACTTGCTAATTGCAATTAAAGTAGACGGTTGAGGAACACTGGTCTTTGTGGGGACATGTGACACGTGGAACTGTTATAGGCGAGCCGCGCACTGCCAATGAGAATGAAATTTCTAACAATAGGAAAACTTCACTTGATTTTTGTTTGATGGTCGCGGGCCGGATTTCAACTCTTCGCGGGCCTGAGATGGGCCGCGGGCCGTAGTTTCCCCATCCCTGATCTAAATTGACACAAAATAATTCGAAACATTGTATTTTAGCATTTCATCATTTCAGGCGTGTGGTGCCAGACGTAAAGAATAGCACCATCCCATTTCTTCCCATGGGTGTCGTAATAGGCGACTAAGTGACTTAGGTATTAGAGAATGGGCTGCAGCGTTCTCTTTGTATTTTAACACCATACTCCGATCGCCAACCCACCTGCCAAGTGTGGCGATTATGGCAACCCCTCCTTTTTTGAGGGAGGATCTGAGATAATGGGGAATAGTCAATTTTCATATATTTTCTTTAATAATTTTAAAATAATTAGCTTTAAAATTATTAAAGAAAATATATGAAAATTGACTAAAAAATGAAATCGTCATAACAAGTCCTTTCATTTGATATGTCACACGGTAAAGATTGCCAAACTTTTTTTTAAAGTTTTCTTTTAATTTTTCCCCCAAAAGTGAACCCCCCATACAAAACTAATTTATTTACGTTACACGTTCGTGCTTGAGTCACAGAAATTCATATGTCGACCAAATTTTAACTTAAGTGCAGTCCAGTAGATTCTAACCAAATCGGCTGTGAAATTACCAGACATAATGTAATATTCATAAACATTATGTCTGTAAAATAATTTATTGCAATATATTATATCTTGTATTTTAATTTCTATAGATATTAATTACTTCATAATGTTTAATTTCTAATATTGTAATTTAACAATGCATGTCTGCCTCTCATGCGCCAAGAGATCTTAATAAGATCTCTGTCAATTTCAGCGGATGTGCCAAGAGATCTTTATAAGTCCGCGTGACGCACATGTGTATGTTTGGATCCATAGTGAATATTTTCTTGGGATTTGAAGCATGATAGAGTTTGAAATTGGTAGGATATTAAATAACGATGCTATAGAACCACTAACCACGACCCTAGAGCGCAAAAAAAAAGGAATTTAAACTCTTTGCTGTCAGTTTGTCAGTTCGGTTTCGCAAGAGTTGCTTGTCGTCGTGTATTGCTTTGTTTTAGTGCTAAAAAGTGGTGGATTGCGTGCAAATTGGATTTAAAACATAGATGGGTAAGTAATGAACAGATTTTAAGGCCAAGAATAAGTAGTTACGAAGGAGTTTGCACAGAAATAGGTTCGGAACTAGCAAAATCGGAATTTGCCGTGATGACTAATAACTATTTTATTGCCAACAAACTGTCGTTGCTTTATAGATAAGTTTGTTTATTACTATTGTTAGCATGTATTTAAACATATACTGTAATTAAAAAACGTAACATTGGACAGTTACATCGAATAGAAACTTATGGTTTGCGGGTCATTTTTTTAAAACACAGCGGCGTTAAAAATAATGTCCTGACCGCTGTGGGTTTTTTTAAATGATATGTGTAGGGTAGGCTATTGGCATGCTAAATAACTCAAATCGTAATGAAATAATGGTTATTTATTATTTTAGAACGACCTTTAGACGAAAAAACGCTTAGGCTGACTTTTGCCGATTTATTGCTTTTTTTTGCAAGGCACGACAGGACTAATCTATACATAATATATTAGCCTATTTCATAAAAATTCTAACAACACATCTTTTAGCCAGCTCGCTTGAGTATCTTTCGAGCTACCGTCGCTCAAGCCAGACGCGGCCGATACCGCGCCTTAACAGCTCGAATACCGTTAGCGAAAGTGCATTTTCGCGCCAAAACAGGGTAGATTTTTTGAGGTACTATAAAATATTTTTAAGACCAAATTATATCACCAGTAATCGCATTAATGAACTAAAAAAATGACTTTGTGACAGACAGACCAACACACGAGAGATCCTATAAGCGTTTCTTCCTTTGGAGATATGGAACCCTAAAAACTGAATAATTCATCGACTTTTGTCGCCGACTGTATCTACATGGTACTAGCATAACATTCCCCAAATTATTCAATAACAAAACGCTACACACTTACTGATTAATGTCCAGCTATTACCCAAAACTAGGACATCAACATTGGAAATTAGGTTACCGCAGTAAATTGTCCACGTGTACGATGTATTAACGTATAGGTATGTTCTGTACTGGTCCAATAGCACGTTACTATATAATTCAGTCGGCACTGACCGGTGGATGGCACATAATCATTAATTCACACGATGCAGCTTCTGCTGGCTTCTGTGTTGATTACTCTTCATGTATGCCAATATAAAAGACATTAAATTATTTACATAACAATAGACGGGACATAGCGAACCAAATCGTAATCCGATACATTTGTCCTAGTGGGCAAAAGTCGCTCAGTCTAGTGCGGTACTCCTGCATGTCGAGTCGTAATTCGATTTTACGTCCTATTAAAAGAAAATAATTTTCCAGATATCAGTGATAAAACGACTAGACGCCTTAACCGAGGTTTATTTTCACTCAGACATGGGATCACAATTTTTCTATTACATTACTTCTAATAGCCTCTCTTTATTTAGTATCTATCTTAAATCTCTTTGGCCAATATAGATGTTTGTTGTCTATAGCTATGAGTGTATGGTTACAGATCGAGAGATAATAATGATTTTTCCTTTTGCTAGTAAAATTGTATTAATCTTTGAAATGCATTGCAAGCTATAGTTTTGTATAATTTAAAATCATTTCTTCAATTTTGTAAATGTGAGTACATACCATGGAGCCGTTTATTATGATACGATGTATGTTGACTTAAAAAAGTTTGGCAGTTAAGAGTTTGTCATGCTCATTTAAATGTCTCGCTGATGGTGGCGCGTGTGTTGGATCATTCGGTTCCCTACAAAATGGTTGAACTGGATAGTGCTGATCCACGCGTCATGTTCGTGAACGGGCGCCGCCGTCAGTTGTGACTGGTCATCTCCTATCTGCCAGGGCTTATTTGTAATCTTTTATATTTTGTATTGTTTTTAAATAATTTATTTTTTTACATTGTTCTCACATATAGAAGCGACAAGAATAATGAACCCAGGATTTTGTAATATCTTGATTTAAAAGAGTGTCCTTGGAGTTTCTTGCCTGTTCTTCTCCATAGAGATCTACGTTTTGGAATGGGCAAATAGATTCAACTTTCTGACTAACTGCAATGACCGACTCTTTGACAATTCAAAAGTGCCTGTAATTGGTTTAATTGAAATAAAGGCTTTGGGTTTGAGTTTGAGTTTGATCATGCAGTGTATTATAATAACTCTAACTGTGGTTGTGAGGAAGTGGGGTAAACTAAGACTGACTAACTGAAATGCTGTTTGGGTTAATTTTGGATGAATGAGCGACGCTTGTTACGTCGTATGTACGGTCAATGCTCTGCATTACCTGACCCCCTTACAAAGAAGAAGAGGGGTTGGGTTATGTGCAGCTCACTGACTGTGGGTACCTACAGTGGAGATGTAGGTAAAGACCGGGAAAGTAATTGACTACCAATTTAAATTTTCCGTGTACTAATATAATAACTGTCATTCTTTGACAGTTGTATGAAGTAGCACGTCAAATTGACGTAGGGTATCAATTTGCTTAAAAAATATATTTTTTTACTGTACCTAGATAAGTATAATAGGTACACTGACTTCGCTAAGCGTAGATACCATTAATCTCATCAAATTAATGGGTTCCTTTTGAACTCTAATAACAGGTACAGTTCTCAATTATTTATTTACACGAATATCTACATATTATTATCTATAGGTTTTTTCAATTACTTACAAACTAGAAGCTAGAAATATTTTTTAATTTCCATCAAAAGTTACGGTCTGAAATGTTTTTTCTAATGCTGTCAGCCATTTTTAGTAACCAATTGGGGTGGGGCGTTGACAAATTAATCTAGTTATCAGACACAATAAGGTCACAAATTGAAGCTTAATGTTCACAAAAAATCAATAGGTGGGTATTTGGGACGAATAGAAGTCATTAATTTCGGCAGTCATTAATTAATGGCTGGAGTTTCTGTACCTACTAGCTTTTGCCCGCGGCTTCACCCGTGTGGATGTCGGAAAATATCCCACGGGATCGTACAACCGGTATTAAAAGGAAACGAAGCAATCGCATACCTCACAGCCGAGGAAAAGGTCATTGACTCCTAGCGCTGCGCCCACCGTTGTCAACCATAATTATTTTGTTACGCGTAATTTTTGAATCTGTGATATCTTTTAAGTACTTATTAATTTTCATGATATTATTATGATGTAACGGAATATTTTAATAAAATTAAATACCCAATTTGAATAACATATTTTGTTGGTTATGGATTAATATAATTACCGGTTAAAATAGCTTCAGAAATAACAATGAAATTTTTATCAAATTCTGAAAGATGAATGTAGTTACTGAGGGTCATTCTAAGAAGATAGACATATGCTATCGCGGACTTTCTTGTTGAAATTTTTAAGATCTATATTCCTGTAGAAGATAAATATGTATCTCGTACGGTTTACGCGACGCTCCCAGTCGACATGATTTTCTTCCGACATCTTGAACAATAATCGTCAAATTTCAGCCAATTTATACAATGAATTACCCCGTCCATTAGTGAAAACCGTTTGAAAATCCGTTCAGTAGTTTTTGAGTGTATCGCGTGCGTGTATCAGACAGACAGACAGACAGACAGACAGAAGTGGCGGGGGACTTTGTTTTATAATATGTATTTAAGGATGTATGTTGGTACTTAGGAATTTACGGAATACCTAAACAATGTGTCAACAAGTTCAAATTATCTTCAATCGGGTTATTCCCAAAGTACTCCAAAAAGAGTTCCCAAACTACTCCATGAAAAATATAATATTTTTAATTAGGCTTCATTCTGCTCCATGATAATATTAAAATGTTCTCAAAGTACTCCACTCCATTTTAATCAAAAAGCTAATTTAAATATGTACCGGGTTTCTTTTAAGAATTTTTGTGACTGACTGTAATATAAGTGACTGTATTTTATGGGTAAATATGTAGATGGAGCAGTATGAGAATTGATAAGGAATAATCGGTGGAGTACTTTAAGAATAATTCCAGATACCTATGAAGCAGAATGGGAACAAAATAATAAGTATTTTTAAATAATAATAATTCCTTAGAGTAACTCAGGAATGAATGTATGAGATTCTTATCTTTCTAGAACAAAAGAATGGAGTACCTTGGGAATAACCCCTTCAATCTACCTTTGTTAATTTAATCTGGCACAGAACAAAATTGAAAAAAACTTTAACAAAAAAAAAAATAACCGACTACCGAAAATTACAAAGTGAAAAATAACTTTAATTTCGGAAGTCGGTGTCTTTGGATCTGTATTTTAGTTTATTGCCACCGACTTCCGAAATTAAAGTTATTTTTCACTTTGTAGTGTTATTTTTGGTAGTCGGTTATTTTTTTTTGTAAAAAGTTTTTTATTTTTCACTTTTTAGTGGGTCAGTTTTTAATTTATCTAAGTTACAATAGCCTAATGTTAACTACTCATCACCTTTTACAAAAGATTGCTTTTCCCGATGCTGGGACGTTGATTCTTGAGGAGTTCTCGTGGTAAGAACCAGGAGAACTGCCAATCACCATATGTATAGTGATATAAATTGCTTAGCAACCACATTAACGTACCTAATCAAATCGCAACCCGTTAAATACTTATTATTATATTGTTCTGGTAGCCATCTGTGGTCTCCATCATCAGTTCCACTTCACCAAATGGGGCTTTCCGAGAGCAAATGCACGAGTTCCTATAAAAAATATCCAAATCGCTATAGGTTTGCCTACAAAACTTTGAGGGTTCCCCTCGATTTCCATGGGATCCCCTCATCAGATTCTGATTTGGTGTCAATGGGACCACCTTGGGATACCCTTTCCAACAAAAAAAGAATCGTCAAAATCGGTTCATAAACGACGAAGTTAGGCGCGAACAAACATAAAAAAAAGCATATATACGGTCGAATTGAGTAACCTCCTTTTTTAGAAGTCGGTTAAAAAAAAGCGTAAAGATTTAAAATAATAATTATCTACCTTCCATGCATGTAGGTAAGTAACAACATCGGTATATTAAAATATGCATAGGTACCTAATAAGTGTAATGAGAAAAGTTTATTTGATTTGCAAGAAATTATTAATTTCAAGAACTAAAGCGTTTATTTCTTTGTATCAAAGGAAAATGCAATGTGTCGTAAAATACCTACATTGTTAGTAAGTAAACGTTCATGGGAGCCTTCCATATGTCGTGAGGGACGCCCGAGTCGCTGAATATCTTATGAACATGTACGTAGGTCAAAACAGCGACACCTCAACCTTTGATGATACTTTTAATATTCTGAACTACCTGTTTTTAGGGTTCCGTACCTCAAAAGGAAAAAAAGAACCCTAGCATACTCGATAGGATCACTCGTGTGTTTGTCTGTCCGTCTGTCACAGCTGATTTGCTCCGAATCTAATGGACCGATTAAGTTGAAATTTGGTACACATATGAACTTCTGTGACCCAAACACGGACGTGTTGCGTAAATAAATTAATTTTGAATATGGAGATCACTTTTGGGGGACAAATTAGAAAACTTAAAAAAAAAAGTTTTGCTGACTGTATCGTGTGACATATCAAATAAAAGGGCTTGTTTTAAGGATTTTAAAAATATTTTTTTTATAATTTTAAAATACATACTTTTGAAATTATTTAAGAAAATAGATGAAAAATTACCATTCCCCCCCCTTATCTCCGAAACTACTGAGCCTAAAATGTTGATAAAATTACATAAAATAGTTCTTTACTTATAGATTACAGGAAAACCTATAAGAAGTCTGTGATCTTAAAATAACATGGTAAATCACTCAATATTATGCGTACAAACTTACATTTGCAGTTGAATGTATGGGGATAGGATGTTTTTCAACTACAATGTTAACTTTATTCTAGGGATTAATTCATCCCAACAACGGAACCCTTCATTGTGCGTGGTCCGACACGCACTTGGCCGGTTTTTAACTGAATAATCAATATTCTGTTTTCAATAAATTGAAGAGAATCAGAGTAAATTATGTTACGTATTTTGGGTTAAAACATACAAATTTGAGTTGTAAAAGGGTCGAGAAACAATGCTATAATGGCCCCACAAAAGTTTAAGGCAATGTTCGCGAAAGCATCTAGACTGGAGAAATATCCCAACGTTCAACACAAACGCACATCACGTTACCGACAAATACAAACGAAATAGCTCGATCGACAACAACAACACTTGACATTTATTGAGAAACTTTAGACTTTATTAGAACTGCGAAAGTTTGCGAAATAATCTGTATGAGTACTCACCACATAGCGACAGGAAAACCACGGCACTTGCGACAATCCTTGAGAGACGAAACTTTTTTTCAGTTGGCGGCATCTGAATTCAAAACTTAATTTTTTTATTATATCTTTTTTTTTGTTGATACAAAAATTACGATAAATAAAATACCTTTTTAATGTGTATTTTAATATTTGATAAATAAATATTAACGTGACACAGAAAGAGTCAAGTCGTGTGGTGTGCAACGTCTACGCGCCGACTATTCCAAGTTCGTAGCGGCTCCTGCTACGCGCCTACGTAAAGGTCTGTACACACACGTCACACGTAATCGTAGCAATCAAACATGGAAAACGTATGTACGATGTAAATGATAACGTTTGGTTGGTAGCGTGTCACGATTCACGGGCCTTAATAAAGCTTAATCTACTTTTGATGTGATGGTTTTATCGTGTTTATTCATTTAAACTGCTGCTATCACTGTTATTTTCATTCGTTACGTAGTAAGTATTGTTTATTGAATGTAATTTAGTTGTATTTTGAAGTTAAGTTTTTGTTTTTTATCATTATTTTGGATTTATATAATTCAATTTTTGTCTCTGTGGTGCCGGACGTTAAGAATAGCACTTCCCTATTTCTACCCGTGGGTGTCGTAAAAGGCGACTCAGGGACTTACTAGAAAATGGGCAGCAGCGTTCTCTATGCATTTTAATACCATACTGCGATCGTCAACCCGCCTGCTAAGCGTGGCGATTATGGCAAACCATTTGGGGGAGGCTTATGTCCAGCAGTGGACGTCTTTCGGCTGCAATTATGATGTTATAATTTAGGAGGTGACCAACTTTTCCCTCACACGTCTAATAATCCTTATGTAATCAATTAACTTAAAAATAGATACGTACATCGAAATTATTAGTTTTACCTTCGACTATCAGCTATCGTAGTAACTCGTCGTTCTATGAAAACAAAAATAAACACGTACGACATTTTAATTTCACGTCAAATTAAGTATACTTAAAATTGAAGAGAAATTCCTTAGTCTTCCTAAGTTATTTGTACCATGAAAATATCCTGAAACCATTTTGCTCTGGTCTACAAACTTTCTAACATTGGCACTTGTTTGTTGAAGGAATTTCACTATTTCAGCGATTATGATTGCCGGCGCTGCTGTCGCAACAAAGCCTATATTTTATCGAACTATGCGAAGCCCGTATATTATTGTAAGACATAGCCATTTTCTCGGTTGTTTTCCCCGACATAAAGTAGCTTCTTAGAAAATAAGGTCGCTCTTTAGAAAATACGATCGAGCGGGGACAATAAATTGAGGCATGAATAAACACTCAGGGAAATATATTACTTATCTAAAGGGAGAGTGTTTATTACATTTTTTTAAGATTTACACGGAAAAGCAAGAAATGTGTGCATTAATAATTTCAATTTTGTTTTGATTGTAATTTAATGTATTTTTTTATTTAATTCTCATGTAATATTGACTTTAATTTTGATTTTAACTTTGATCTTGTTTTTTATTGTAATTTAAATTTTTGTTTTGGAATTTGATTTTAATTTTGATATTGATTTTAATTTAATTTTTGGTTTTGGTTGGAATAATAATTGATTTTGATTTCGATGCTACTAACATATTTTTGTAAGTTCTAATACTAATACATTATGGATGTTTTCCGAAATAAATAATTGAATTGAATTGAATTAATTGAATTATAGGTAAAGGTAAAGTCAAGAGTCAGCCCTCTTTAAATTCATATGTTTGATAGAAAATCTGTTGTTTCTAATCACTTATGGATAGTTGTAAGTTTAGCTTACAATTATTTATTAATGAAACCCCCACTTATTTAACAAAACAAGTTCAAAGATATGCTAGTTGCGTAATTATAACCCTGCAGTCTTCTAATATTACGTTATTAAAAAGTAACTTTCAAGTTGTATAGATTTCAACTAAACCTGAATAGGCTTTGTCCGTTATCCCCCTGTAAAATATTATCTGACGGAGTGAGAAGGGTGAAATCGAGTTCTCGGAAGCTGCAGCCTTATCTCCCTTTCATTCAGCCGCATTTTGATGGCGTTATGGTGCTCACACATAGTTGCCAACGTTTTTATAGAGGATTGAATGCTTTTTTTACACACGATGTCTGCCTTTGTAGTTTCCCGTGGTAAAATTGTGAATACGGAACGTACGAGCTTATCAATACAGTCGTCTGTCAAAGTGTCTACCTGTCCTGATGTCACTACTCTACCCATTACTCAGAACTTCTGATAAAGACAGGCGACTCACAGCTCGGTTCGGTGAACACGGAAATAAAAGTACAAAACGTAGAATCTGTATTGATGGACTTTTAAAAGAGGATTTTAAATCCATCTCACTAAAGTAGATAACATTTTACTTTCTCTCCCACTCTCGGAAATTATATATACTAAACTACTGTTTTTATTTACTTAGACGCTGACACAGCTAAAGCGCGGTCACTGTTAGACTACATACAAAAGAAAGAGAACCGCGATGACACAACGCTTGTAATTTATTGCAAAATATGAAGCAATTAATAAAATAGATAAATAAAAAAAAAAATAAAAAAAAACAGTCAGCAGTTATAAATTAATTGTTTAATAAAAAACAACCAAGTTCTGCATTCAAATAAGACGTTCTTGTTATTAATTAAATACCAACCGTACGTTGATATTTAATACAGATATTTTGGATTGTAACTCAAGGTAAAAGGTTAGTTTACCGTTAATTTGTATTGAGTTTTTTTTTTCTAATCGTGTTTTGGTAAGAACCAAGTTCTGATAAATATGTTCAAGAATAACATATATTTTTTTCCGCTACCACAAACTATAAAGATGGCAATTTTTTTTAAGACCAGCCTTCTTAGGACATTTGCCTCTTGTCAGCGCCTTAATGCTAATATTTGATTGTGAGAGACTGGAGCCTGAAGTATTAGGTTTATATGAAAACCTGTATTACACCGCTTTTTATAGATTTTCTCGAGTTTTGTTGTTTAACAGCTTAATATATATAATCTTCTTTTCAATATAATATTGATATGACATGACTATGGGCGTTTAGCGATCCTGAACGAAATAATACTAGGTAAGTACATTAATGGGATTGTTGTAGTAGTTAAGGCAACGATAACCGACTTTTAATGATTTTATAGTGAAGATACATCCAAACGTCCATTTTATCCAAACGAGTAGTGATAATGATTTGAATAAAATATATGATAAATTAAAGCATTCTGTCAATAATTTAATATGTGAATATTTTAGATTATGTTTATATTACATAGTGAAATTAATTTGTAAAGTTATGTCTAATGCGGATAAAAAACTGAGAATGGCGCAAAATCTACCAAGCGTATTTTTCTGAAACCTTTACCAATATAAAGATAATTTAATTATTGATGTTTTAGTATACGCGTTTTATTAAAATACCTTTGTTTTGTGTATAATAAATTAATAATGCGTCAAATTGAGGACATCGCTCCTTGATGGGCAAGTGGGCGAGTCCTATTACTGGCTGAACGTACGACGCGTTGCGTGAGCTCAGTACAGAACATGCAGGCATATATCTGCGTCTTAAGTAAATAATTCTATACATTAAAATCTGAACAGTATACCTAACATTAATCCTACCATGTATTGATTGAATGGTTGAAGTGGGATCAGCTGCGCGGCGATCCATTACCTGCGGCTGGGGTGTTAAACATTCACGTATTGTGTAAGTTAATCTTAAGAGCAGTTCGGCCGGCGTTGTGTGGGATGTAGGTCATCGGTGCAGCCTGCAATGCGACGGCGGCACCGCTCATCATAGCGAACATTCTGCTGAATTTTTTAAAGCTACGACACGTTCGGTCCGCTTCGAGGGACATTCAAGAGTCATCGTTTCGTGTATGCTCTTCTGTTTTCTAAAATATTGGTGAATAAAATATGTGTGCGGGCTATGTGTATGTTGCTGGGTATGTAATGTTTGTTCTCAGCTGCGACTGATTTAGACGGACTTGGTATGCGGTATTCGTAGGAGGGGCTTGTGGTTAAATAATAACAGCCCCACGGCCCGCACGGGTCGATCGATCATGTTAAGCTACCCTTGCCGCGGTTGGTCCGTGGATGGGTTGGGACTATTTTTACATACCAATTAACCTCCGTGCCTCGGAAAGCACGTTAAGCCGTTGCTCCTAGCTGTCATTTGTAGATCTTTGACAGTTGTTACGGGTCGTCAGAAGCCATGAAGTCTGACAACCAGTCTTACCAAGGGGTATCGTGTTACCCAGTAACTGGGTTGTGAAGGTCAGATGCAGAACTATTCCAAAATACTAATATTATGAGGATACCTTGCCAATTCATTTATGAAAATATTATGTAAGTAAGGAAAAATCAAGTGATAGACATAATTTAAATACTAGAAATAAATATAAAATAGATCAACCATTTTTTAGATTAAAGTACGTACACCTTTAATGGGTATGGGTATGTTAAATATTACAACAAAATACCTTGTGATAAAAGTATTCCAATTAAATTAAAGAAAATTTAAAACACATAATTTTTGATTTTTCTCTTTTTTTATTGACATAGATTTATATTGCTATTTATTATTAATACATTTTTATTATGAATTGTGTCATTATTTGTAATTGTTTATTTTTTATTTTTTTTTATTAACTTAATGTTTGTACGCCCTCTGGCATAACATAGCGTACTTTTTTATTGTTATCATTTATGCCATTATTATTACCTATGTTAAACAAATGAATAAATGACTTATGACTTATGACATAATTAAAAGTACACTTTGTACAAGCATATTACAAATTAGAGGAAGATTTTATTATATCCAAGATAGGCATCCTTGGAAACATGTTGGTCCAGCTCCATAGGACAATCAAGAGTAGGCAAAATCAAACTGGTTGCTATTTTGACAAAACAAATGAACACATAGCACGTGAAAAATTTTAAAATTATCGATGGTATGCGGTTCTCGGGTTCTCGTATACTCTCATCTGTCGATTGACCTGAATCAGGCCGATGTCAATTATGCCGGATTCGCCATCCGATCTGGTTCAAACCGACTGATTCAGTTATTATAGTGGCAAATCCCATTTTGCGCCAAAAAGCCGACCTAAGAGAGGATATGTTAGGTTTTGCTCTATCTCGCTTCCTTCACAAGTTATAGCGGTTTTTGTGTTTTTTTGAGGAATCTTGGTACAAACTTTTTATTTTGAAATTGAAACATCGTTTTATCGATAACATTGTTATAATGATACGACAGGACAGCATGTATAACACGTAACATCATCACAAATAAGATCTACATTTTCCGTTCAGTAGCTGAACCAAATTATTGTAGTTGTTATGTACCTACATTATTTTAAAATGGATGAGAATTTACTTTAACTTAGCTGTTTGGCAGTGGTAAGCGTGAGCGCAAATCTGTACAAATAGTGTCATTTATCGCGCGTCTGTAACCCGACACCCACCGGTGACGCGTCGGCGCCATCAAATGAAGATGGAACACCCGCTTGGCGACCCTTGAAATAAATCTTTCTGTAAAAGTTTCACTCCACGGATTTCGTTCGAAAAAATTCACGAGAAAACTCGGTAAAATGTTCCCGTTCCATGTTATTTTAGCTCAGAACTTTATCCAGTAAATTTTATGATGAATTTTTGTATGTAGGTACTTTCAGCTTTAATTATTTTAAGTTTGCATGTTTTCTGACTGACCAATTTAAGCTTTATTGTCCGTTTTTGTTTATGTGCATTTCGTGAAAAATCTTAAATATAAAATAATTTTGGTTGACGAAAATCATATTTTTGTAAACCCCAACGAAATGTTCTGAAACATTCATCAAAATTTGAAGGGTACCTCTCGATACCTTTTAAGGGAGGCTTAGCCGCCCCTCTCGTTGTTAATGGTGTGAATTTTATAGCTGTGGAGTGTCAAGCCAAGTGTGGCGAGATTCCGATTCCCGAGTTCCCGACGCCACTCCAGTGCAGACAGCGTAGATTATACTGGCCATGAACTTACGGCCGGTCGCCGTGGCCCATAACTGCAGTGGCCCACTTAGTCCCCTTGTGACCCTATTGTCAAGCTGATGTAAATATAAGTGACCCTCACGACATTGTTATAATTGTACATTTATGTAAATCGTGAGTTGCATGCGAATGTCTTGCTCGCTCTGCCTTGATTTACATACCCAAGGTGCTGTTCTTCGCGGTTTTTATTTGCAAAAACTGCCAAGACACGGAACGGAAACGGTGAAGGAAAACATCGTGAGGAAACCGGCGTGTCCTAGAAGCAAAAAATTGGAATAAGTACATGTGATATCTACCAACCCGCACTGGGTCCGCGTGGTGGATTACGGCCCACTCCCTCTCATCGTGAGGAGGGCTGTGTCCCAGCAGTGGGAAACAAATAGGCCGTGGCCTTTCAAATGCATTCCGGGGCAGTGGTCCAACTGCTCTGTACAACTAATTGTACCATGGGTCTTTACTAGGGGCAGTTGTCCAACTTTAAAAATAGTTGGACCCAGCACTTTTTGAGAGTTCCGTGGTCCAATTAATTTAAAAATAACTTGCCAACTCTAAAAACCTAACCGGACCTAACTCCCCGTGACGTCGATCGTCTAGGGTTAGCGTTTCCGTGAACAAGGTCGACGGGGCCCCACTGCGCGGGACTCCTATTTCTGTCTGCAGGGTTTAAAGGGACCTAACTAACCGAATCTCGGGGTGCCCCTGACGTCGACCGTCCAGTCTAGGGTTAGCGTTTCCGTCAGCAGGTCGACGGAGCCCCACTGTGCGCATTTTTAAATGAATTGGACCACGGAACTCTCAAAAGGTGCCGTGGTCAAACTATTTTTAAAGTTGGCCCCTAGTAAAGACCCATGGTGCAACTATTTGGACCGAGCAGTTGGACCACTGCCCCGGACATTTAAAATGTATGGCTTTTTAATGGTAATACTAGACTGGGACTATACTAAGATATTATTTAACGTCTTTAGACATACTCACACTTTGCCGTGTCCCTGTAATAGTGATAAATGTCCTGTTAAGACCGAGAATTGTTTGAAACTTGCCGACCCTTGGCTTCAAAGGGTGTATATTAAATCAGTTGTATGGTACGATAGGGCAGATCCTCTGCTATCTAATGTGACCGTTCTGTGTAATAGCCTACGTGTGACAGTATCTTGGTTTATGTACGTCTAGTTTTAGTGTTTATATCTGAACTATGGATGGGTTTAAGTGTTATTTTAACTAGGTATTGGTTGAAAAATATGTAGAATAGAATAGCATAGAATACTCTTTATTATGAACACCATAACAATTACAGATATTCTTATTTTTATTTCTGGTTATTATATAAACATCGTAGTCTTAAAATATGATTGCAATTTGGCTACTTGTATTAGAGTGTGTATTTTGTAAAATTTTATTTTTGTAATGTGTGTCTTGTTTGTGCACAATAAACAATTTTTCTTTCTTTCTTTCATATAAATGTTGAAATTTTACATAGGGTGACACAATGGGCGGTCTTAGCACTAAAAGCGATCTTTTACAGGCAACCTTTGGATGTATTAAAGGGAGAAGGAGAGACAATACTGCAGGTCATCTGTGGTGTACCATTTACATAATTACAATAAATACATCCACGCATAAAGCATACACTTCTCTATACAACATTATAGTGTTTTTGTTTACACTAAACCCGAAAAGGGGTCATTGTACTCATCATTTTGAAAAACTTTTTCTATGGGACCAACCTAGAAAACACGAAAAAACAATCAGTTTTTCCATACAAAATGTGTCGATTTAAGTGAACACAAATGTATGGAGCAGCTGACACAAGTGCAATGACCCCTTTTCGGGTTTAGTGTAAAAAAAACTAATGTTGTATAAACATATATACGTATATATACAATGTACATATAGAATAACAAACATGAAATAAGAGCAAGGAACTGTATGTTATGATGATTTAGTGCTTTTTTACCAGAATTTTAAAAGTGGGCAAAGATGAGCACGCCTTATCGATACGGGCAAAGCATTCTAGTCTCAAGTTTTCCGATCACCTCAGATATCTATTATGTGTGTCATGAAGGAACTTGAAACGTTCTTAACGATAAGAGAGGGTAGTATGATTGTAGGTACAGAATACTGTAGAGCTGAAATAAGATATGAGAATTCCGGCGAAGACGTATGAGAAGCCACTTGAGCTTTGTACGAAATTCGGAAATGTGATCATATTTGCTAAAAGCTTGATAAAAGTTTTGAAGTCGCTCAAGTTTATCTAGTTGTGCCTCAGTGAGATCGATCGATGTAGGTAGGTATCAAAATTAATCTGCCTAGCCTTTTCCCAACTATGTTGAGATCGGCCAAGAAACTGGGCATCCTAAATAGGGTGAAGCGATACTTTACGCCTGGACAGCTTTTGACCCTTTACAAAGCGCAGGTCCGATGCTGCATGAAGTATTGTAGCCACCTTTGGGATGGCTCAGCAAAATATCAACTTGCCGCGCTTGACTTGGTGGAACGCAGAGCTAAGAGGCTCATTGGCGACGTAACACTGGTGGTTGCCAATCTTCACAGCTTGGTCCATCGCCGCAAGGTTGCCTGCTTGTCGGTCTTCTACAGATTGTACTTCGGTGAGTGTGCCCAAGAACTCCACGACCTCATTCCACCGGCCCCCTTCTATTATCGGACATTTAGACGTCCTGCAGGTTACCATCCCTTCCTTGTTGCTATTCCACCAATTCGCACTAAGCGTTTCCAAATTACTTTTATAATGCGCACAGCAAAAGAGTGGACTCTCTACGTGGTTTGTGTTTCCGAACGCATACAACCCTAATCTCTTCAAAGTTAGAGTAAACAGGCATCTTCTGGGTAAGCTCACTCCATCGTCGACTTTGTCTCTGTCACCTCTGCCCTAGACTAAGGTCAAGAGCAAACCCATCCTATATTTAATTAAAAAAAAAAAAAGTCGGTTTCCAGTGTAACCGGCTACAACTGAATAACATGTATTTTCCATTGAGCGACTGCCTATGTGACCTCCACAACCCAGTTACTGGGTAACACGATACCCCTTGGTAAGACTGGTTGTAGACCTTTTTAGCTTTCGGACTACTCGTAACAAATAGAATAGAATACTCTTTATTATGTACACCATAAATGTTACAGATATAAATGTTTAAATTTTACATAGGGTGACACAATGGGCGGTCTTATCGCTAAAAGCGATCTTTTACGGACAACCTTTGGATGGATTAAAGGGAGCAGGAGTGACAATACTGCAGGTAGTCAGTGGTGTACCATTAACATATACAATAAATACACACATACACAAAGCATAGACTTATGGATATATACATATATACACATGAAACAAGAGCAGGGAACTGTATTATGTAATAATGATGTTTATGGAGAGAGGAAGTGTTTCAAATGTCAAAGATTTACGGATGACAGCCGGGACCAACTGCTTACCGTGCTTTTTGAGGCACGGGGGGTCTGATATGTAGGTAATGGATGATCACCCATCCACGTAATAATAAATAATACGTAGGTAGTTATATCTTAGCTTTATAGTACACTTGTCCATCAGCGTGTTACGGAAAGGGTATATACGTATCAAAGGCACGCTAAAAATCACCTGTTCCATACATTTTGTCGTTTTTTTCGTGATTTCAAGGTTGGTCCCATAGAAAAAGTTTTCGAAATTATGAGTACAATGACCCCTTTTCGGGTTTAGTGTAAGCAAAAACTAATGTTGTTTATAATACTCGTATGTGTAACCTTTTCAGGCAAGATGATTTTCTTTAAAATGATTTCACTACTTGTCTGTTTTCTGTACTAGATACTAAGTTTGTCCTACAAAGTATAATTATATAAGTAAGTATATAGCATACATTTATATAACATAATCAGCCTATAATGTTCCCACAGGTGGAGCACAGCTCTCTGAGTATAAGTGTTCTGTGGAAACAGGCCTCCTCTCTGTGAGGAGTAATCAAAGGGCCGTAATCCACCACGCGGGCCTAGTGCAGGTTGATAGATGTCACGTGTCTTCGAATTTTTGATTCTAGGACATGCAGGTTTCCTCACGATGTTTTCCTTCACCGTTTTGAGAGCAGTAAGTATATATAAAATGAGGTTGGAAAACAAAACAAGTAGAAACATAACATGGGCTGAATTGAGACAGGTATCTCTTGTACCTTTCCCCGTGACGACACACACGAATTGTAGCAAAAGGGTTTAATGGACAGTTGGACTGACACATCAAATAGAACCTCTTGTCCTGACAAAACCTTCGGCTTTGCAAATAATTCGGGCTGAATGTAGTACCTCGAGTTGAGTACAACTTAATTCTCAAGTAGTGGGTGGACAAGCGTTGCTGACAGACAATGTCACACCTCGAGGGTTAATGAGGATAATTATGCTCAATTTAATAACAAGCTTAACGAGTGATTTACGAGTTTCATGTTGTTGCTTAAATTAACTGTTTCGCTGTAGGAGTTTGCGGTTACACACTTCGATAGATTGTTCTAAGCACAGTATGGGTCAACGTGTGTGTTTTTGTAAATTAAGTTTGCTTTTATCAACCCAAAGTTCATAGCGTTTTGCGTGGTGGTTCTTTATCCTCTTCTACTTCATAATTTCAGCCGAGAGACGTCCACTACTGGACATAGGACTCCCACAAAAGGGAGGGGGAGGTTTTCATAATCGCCACGCTTGGCAGGCGGGTTGGCGATCGCAGTATGGTGTTGAAATGCATAGAGAACGCCACTGCCCCTTCTCTAGTAAGTTATTCGCCGTTTACGACACCCACGTGAAGAAATGGGGTGGTGCTATTCTTTACGTCCGGCACCGCATGGCACCTCTGCTACTTGTAGGAACCTAATTCAATTTATGCCGTTAGACAAATATTTATATGACTCCTAACAGACGTTTTAGTCTTTAACCGACTTCTAAAAAGGAGGAGGTTATATGTTCGTCTCTGTTTTTTTAATGTTTGCTCACCGATTTCTCCGTCAATTGTAGACCGATTTTGAAAATAATGTTTTTGTTTGAAAGGGCTGCGATCGAAGTGGTCCCATTGTCACTACCTCAGAATTTGATGAGGGCATCTCATGGAAATCGAGGGACATCATCAAATTTTATAGGCACACCTATAACGATTAGGATATTTTTTGTAGTAACTCGTGTAATTGCTCTCGGAAAGCACCATTTGGTGAAGTGGAAATGATGATGAAGACCTCAGATGGCCACCGGAACTACTTTATTATAAATATTTCACGGGTTGCGATTCGATTAGGTACTTTAATATGGTTGCTAAGCAATTTATCGTCTCGTCACAATGAATATGGTGAAGTGGAAATCAGAAATCAGAAATCAGTACTTTATTTGCTAGAATGTTACCTACATTCTAGCAAATAAAGTACTACACTACAGGTATATGATGTTGTACATAAATTAATGAGATCGGCTACAGTCTACCTTACGGCGTGCAAATTATTACATAAATTAAAATATTAATACAAACAAAATAATGTCAACAAAACAAAACAGAAATTAAAATGAAGTCAATTAATAATAATATAACCAGGTACTTTACTTTACTTTACTTTAGTCATCGTCATGGTGGAGCTCCATCCTCCTGGTCCTGCATCGAAAAAAGCAATATTTTATAAAAGGTGATGAGCAGTTGACATTAGGCTATTGTAACTTAGATAAATTACAAAGTGACCCACTAAAAAGTGAAAAATATAAGGAACTATTTCCAAAAAAAAAACAACCGACTTCCAAAAAAAACATTATCCAATTTTCGGAAATCGGTGGCAAAAAACTAAAATACAGATCCAAAGACACTCCCGAAATTAAAGTTATTTTTCACTTATGTAGTGTTTTTACTTTTTAATTTATGTAATTGTGATTGTGGAATCTAAAAATACGGACCCATGCCAATAATCTATAATTATGCAATTTAATCATGACTGAGGAGCGTATAATAAAATAATGATTTGTTTGTACATAACATAAATTGTGCTCGCATAATAGCCTGCATACAACATATTAATTACAACAAACGCCATTGGATTTGGCACGAAACACACATTACCAGATCCATGCACTAGCGTTCCTTTGTGAGACGCGAAAATATATTATTTTCATGTCAGTGCAATTCGCAGTCGAAATGAAATGAACAAGAACTAATTGGAATTTGCATGGATGCATCCGTAATGCATTCCGCTCCAATTGTACCCCGTCCGACGGTGGAGGTAGCTACTGATTTGTAAACACTTTCCAGGGTTCCATAGTCAACAAGGAAGCCTTGTTCGTCTGTCTGTCTGTCCGCAGCTAAGCTCACTAACTCTTAGTACTAGAAAGCTCATGTAATTTGGCATGGGTATTTGATATTAATCACGCCGACAAACTGGTAAAATAAAATCGTAAAATATAATTTTTTAGGGTACCGCTCCTACGCATAAAGTGGGATGAGTTGTTTCTCGTCTATGCCGTAGTGTGGGGTGTCCCGTGTGTGAAATCCACTTTTCAATTCATGGATCCGTTTGCGAAATATTAAGCTTTAAAGAGTTGCTTCCCTGCCAGCTAAATGGTTGTTTTTGGATATATTAAAAAAATCACGGCCATATCAAATAATTATAAGGTGTATCTATTCATACACGAAATCTCTTAAGGGGTCATTGCACTCATCATTATGAACCACTTTTACTATGGGACCAAAGTTGAAATTGCGAAAAAAAAATAAGCTGTTCCATACATTTTGACGAGTTATATGAACATAAATGTAGGGAACAGCAGATTATTTTTTCGCGATTTCAGGTTCGGTCCCATAGTAAAAGTTTCGTTTCATAGATTTCGTGTATGAAAAGATACACCATAAATAACGAAGTTAAAAAGAAAACTATCACAGCTAAGTAGTTAAATTAACGGGTAATAGTCGACCACCTTATATTTGCCGTTGGAATGTATGGGAGAATAGGTTTTTCAACGACAAAGTACAATGTTAGTTTGTTATTGGGATAAATTCATCTTCACTACGGAACCCATCATTGTGCGTGATCTGGCACGCACTTGGCCGGTTTTTTTTTAACTTAATGTAGTATCCAGACTTATTTAATCTAAAGTTTATGCAATGTCAGGCAATTTTTTCAATCATACCTAACTCTTCATAAAAACTTAAAGTAATTTTAAGGTCTTTGGATACCTACTGACTTTTTGGCCGAACAGGATTTTATTAATTAAAACTTTATGCACAAGTAAAATAAATACTGTAAGTACAAAGGCGGACTTAATGCCTGAGGCATTTTCTACTAGTCAACGTTAGGGTGATGCAGAGACAAAACATGGTAAGTATAGGTGCAACATAGGGGAAAGATAACTTGAAAAACTATTTTTTTTACAAAAAAATAATAACCGACTTCCAAAAACAACACTACAAAAAATAGCTTTAATTTCGGGAGTCCGTGTCTTTGGATCTATATTATAGTTTTTTGCCACCGACTTCCGAAATTAAAGTAATTTTTCACTTTGTCGTGTTATTTTTGGAAGTCGGTTATTTTTTTTTTGTAAAAAGGTTTTTATTTTTCACTTTTTAGTGGGTCAGTTTTTAATTCATCTAAGTTACAATAGCTTAATGTTAACTGCAAACATTTTACAAACCATTGCTTTTACCGATGCTGGGACGTTGATTGTTGAGGAGTTCTCCTGGTAAGAACCAGGAGAACTGCCACTCACCATATGCATAGTGACGAGCATAAATTGCTTAATCGCAACCCGTTAAATAGGTACTTATTATAATATTGTTCCGGTGGCCATCTGTGGTATCCATCATCAGTTCTACTTCACCAAATGGTGCTTTCCAAAAGCAAATGCACGAGTTACTATAAAAAATACCCAAATCGCTATAGGTTTGCCTATAAAATTTGAGGGTTCCCTCGATTTCCATGGGATCCCCTCATCAGATTCTGATTTGGTGGCAATGAGACCACTTCGGGAGTATACCCTTTCAAACAAAAAAATAATTTTCAATATCGGTCCATAATTGGCGGAGTAATCGTGTAACAAACATACAAAAAAAAACATACCGCTAAATTGAGAACCTCCTCCTTTTTGGAAGTCGGTAAAAAAGTAATTACACACAAAGTTTTTTTACTATGGGCAGAGCATAAGTATTGAACATGGGAAGTTAGGTAAGAAGGAGAAGTGGGTTTGTCGAGTATGAAAAACAACATAGACAAAGCCCTAACCTCTCTGCGCTAATGAATGGGCAACCATTTTAAAACCAGTTGGTGCGCGATTTGCGATTTCTACGTGTTATATTTCAAAACGCCTACCTTTGTTTTTATCATTTATTAGATCCGCCCCGTGGTTTCACCCGCATAGGTCCCGATCCCGTGAGAATATCGGGATAAAAAGTATACTATGTCCTAATCCAGGTCATGGTCTACCCATGTGCCAAATTTCATTCAAATCCGTTCAGCCGTTTTAGAGTGAAAACGTAACAAACAAACAAACTCACTTTTGCGTTTATAATATTAGTTAGGATTCAGTTTTCAACTACTTTACACTTGACTTCAAAGAGTTCGAATTTGACAAATCCTCAGTTCATACAAACGTAATACCAAAATAATTTGTAAATCAAACATATTCTTAAAGTAGTGTGTATCTATTTCGATTGGATTACAGAATATCTATGTTCCCAAATATATATTTTGAAAGGACAATGATATAAAGACGAGATAAGAGGAATTACAAATTTCTATAGAGAACTCATTTTTCTCATAACTCTTGTTTAAATCAGTGTCCATTCAAATGTATATTTGGGAACCTAGATATTCTGTATTCCAATCGGAATAAAGAATCTACCTTAAGAGGACGATAACTGACTTTTAATGATTTTGTACTGAAGATCACGTCAAAACGAGTAGTGTTAATGATTTGAAAAAAATATGTGTTAAATTAGAGCATTTTCTCAATAACTTAGTATGTGAATATATTAGATTATGTTTATATTACATAGTGAAATTAATTTGTAAAGTTATGTCTAACGCGAATAAAAAACTGAGAATGGCGCAATATCTACCAAGCGTATTTTTCTGAAACCTTCACCAATTTAAAGATAATTTAATTATTGATCTTTTAGTCTACGCGTTTTATTAAAATACCTTTTGTTTTGTGTATAATAAATTAATAATGCGTCAAATTGGGGACAGCGCTCCTTGATGGGCGAGTTATATTACTGGCTGAATGTACGACGCGTTGCAGCAGCTCAGTACAGAACACGCAAGCTAACCACTCAAGGTCACTGGCATATATCTGCGTCTTAAGCATATGTTTGATTTACAAATTATTTAGGTATTATTTGTATGAACTACGCATCCATTACCGGCCTCTTAAGGTGAATCCGCAGTTGCAGCCCCCGAAATTGAAATTTTCTTACTACATTTTTGTTCCATTGAACGACTTTTTCATGAAATAATGACATTAAATTATAAGTTTATTGTACAAAGGGAAACACATACAATTAGTCATACACTAAACATGATTGTACAAGTTGTGGTCAAAAACAAGGTTGAACAGCTGGCTCCTGAATTAAGTAAAACGATACTTGTATTTCAAACTCAACATCGGGGAACAAAACTATTAGGCCCGTATTACAGAACGTTACTCAATACTCAAGCATTACTTAAAACTAGATTCAAGCCATTTGATTGGTTGAAACTAGTTTTAAGTAATGCTTGAGTATTGAGACGTTCTGTAATACGGGCCTTAGAGTCATGTATTAACACTTTCACTGAGCATCTGCGTATTCAATTTTTTGTTGCACGGCGCACTATTTTCTCATAACAAAAATAAGTGTCCAAAAAAAACTAACGTGGAGTGGCGATAGCAGTCCTAAAATTTAATGTGATACGGCGCGATGACGTAGCTTGAAGGAATTGGTATAAGCCGCAGCCACACACGTTCTATAAAGAAAGACATATTTTTTGCTGACGTGGTTAAACAAACCAAAAAAAAAAACGTAAACATTCGTAAAATTAGGTTAAAAATATAAAAATAATACGTAAAATTTGAAACGTTTTCAAATTGTACGTATTATTTTCATTTTATTTAACGTTGCTCCGCTCAGTGTTAATGATTCTAATTATCATAATTCTAAGAATACTTAACTGTTATATTCGCGAATCATATTTTGATCATAATACAACCTGACACTGACCCGCAAATTGCAAACAAGTGCTAGTCGGACTCGCGCACGAAGGGTTCCGTACCATTATCTATAAAAATGACAAAAAATCACGTTTGTTGTATGGGATCCCCCCTTAAATATTTGTTTTATTTTAATTTAATTATTTATTTTTAAAGTAAATATATAACTAAATATTCTGTGAATATTTCATGCGTCTACCTGTTGCAGTTATCAATATAGAGCAAAAACGAGCAAAAAAATCACGTTTGTTGTATGGGAGCCCCCTTAAATATTTATTTTATTATGTTTTTTTAGTATTTTTTGTTATAGCGGCAACAGAAATACATCATCTGTGAAAATTTCAACTGTCTAACTATCACGGTTCATGAGATACAGCCTGGTGACAGACGGACAGACAGACAGACAGACGGCGGAGCCTTAGTAATAGGGTTCCCGTTTTACCCTTTGGGTACAGAACCCTAAAAAAGTAAGAAAATTTGAATTTTGCGGGCTACAGCTGCGGATTTACCTTAAGGAAGTTCTACGACACCTTTGGGGCGTACAAAAGTTTACTTCAACTTAAGATCCTCGACGCTTTCGCAACTTTTGTATACGTAGTTTAAAACTACCCACTCCAGTGTGTAGTAAAAAACTAACGTTAATGTACTAGCAGTCTGTAGCTCAGAGATTCTCCACTAAAAGCTAAAAGAACTATTAATACCGGAACAGTACCCGTGTTATTGCAAACTCTCAGCATTTATTATTCAGCGTAGCCATTTGAAGCCAAGGAAACAAAATTAGAGACAGCTGCCGGGAGCAGTGAATAATATACTGCCTTCCACCCCTTCAGGCAAGTACTCCTACAGGGTAGTATAGGATGTCCAATCATAGCCGAACATTTTGCGGATAAAAACGGCCCATATCCGTCCCGTGTCACCGCAATGTGGTGACCACTCGAATGTCGGCCTGATTTGTGTATTGTGGCGTTTTTTTCGAGTGCCCATGGACGAATAAATCACACATGTTTTGCTGTCGTTCCCGGTTACTGCATATTAGTAGGATGGAATGTCATATGGAGAAGTATAATTCAATCTTAATTCGTTAATCTTTATTTATCTTCGATGCATAATATGTATACTTGTAGTACGTTTGTATATAAATAAATAAAAAACCATATATTTCTTGCGTTTACAGTGATATCTTAATTCTAGTAGGTATATTATTTGGTTAGATTAACTTAGACTAATAGTTAATTTTATTAATTTCTATATAATAACTGTTCTTTATCTATAAATCTATCTATAAACCAACGACATTGAAGTATGTATGTATACAGGGTCAAATTAAATTAGCTAGCGAAACTCCGCAGACGTGATGGGTCTCGATATCTAATCACGACAAAATAAAGACTTGAAGGTTTTTTTTTTGGAGTCACCGACCTCTGGTAGTGTTGTTACTTGCAGTTAGAGTTGAGAAATCTGTTTCTTTTTGGTTTTATCGTGTTTTAATATCGATAGCTGTGTCTGTGAAGTTTACATAAAAAAACAGATGTTTAAACTGATATTTCCACTACACCGCGGTTTGATGACCCAAAAAAAAAAGTCAAATTTATTTATTTTTTGCTTTGTCATGTTTAGATATCGATACACATCACGTCTGCTGAGTTTCGCTAGCTAATTTAATTTTACCCTGTACTTATAATGTCTTTGATTATTTTGTATGTCTAGAGAGTGTCGCGCTGCAAAAGAACTAAAACAAATAGGCCAACTTTGTTCTGCTGGTGTGCGTGACAGTTACGCCTTACACTCGTGTCACGTCATTGTGTTATTCTAGAGTACGTGCATTTTGCGGCCAACAGTTGGACGCAATTTTTTTCGACGAGTTCACAACTTTTACTGTCTATGTAGACATATTTATATCTTTGGTTTATGTAAGTAGGTATATATTATTATTTCCGATATCTGAGTATCTATTTAATTATTATTTGCACCAACGATAGCCCCACTTTATGTCCAGGCAAATCACTATCCATTCCAAGGTTGCATGGTAGAGATCGCAGAAAGCGATAAGGCCACCCATTGTATGTTTTGTAGTGTTTGATTTATTTTTTGTTATGTATTTTCGTGGCGTACAATAAAGTATATACAACATTAGTTTTTGTTTATACTAAACTCAAAAAGGGGTCATTGTACTCATCATTTTCACCTTGAAATCGCGAAAAAAAATCAGCTGTTCCCTACATTTGCGTTCACTTAAATCGACAAAATGTATGGAACAGCTGATTTTTATTTCGCGATTTCAAGGTTGGTCCCATAGGATTTTTTTTTTAAAATGATGAGTACAATGACCCCTTTTCGGGTTTAGTATAAACAAAAACTAATGTTGTATACAGGGTCAAATTGATTAGCTAGCGAAACTCCGCAGACGTGATGGGTATCGATATCTAAACACAAAAAAATAAAAACAAAGAAAATTGCAGACTTTTTTTTGGGTCAACGACCGATTTTTTTTTGTTTTGTTTAACCTAGTTTAGATATTGATACCCATCACGTCTGTAAAGTTTGCACAAAACATATTTTTAATAGATATTTCCACTTCACTGCGGTTGATGACCCCAAAAAAAAATCATCAGATTAATTATTTTTTAATTTTTTCGTGTTTAGATATCGATACCCATCACGGCATCGGAGTTTCGCTAGCTAAATTAATTTTACCCTGTATACATACATAGAAAGAAAGAAAGAAAGAAAAATAATTTTATTCGTCACAGAAACACGTGCTTAGGAAAACATATACTCGAGCAAGTAAACTTTACACATACATACACACACGCCTTCTTCCCATGGGGGTAGGCAGAAACTATAGAACGAACGCCACCTGCTACGCTCCTTTTGCTTCAATTACGTTCATACATCTGGGGTCTACTCCAAACATAAATCCGAAGTATCGGCCGAATGTTCGGCCGTTGCTTGACTACGACTAACTATGGCTGACTACGGCGAAAGAAAAGCCAAAGTCAAAAATGGGGCTTTAATTCGGGTAAGGATTTAAAGTCAAAAAAGGAAACTATGGAAGTTATAAAACGGCCGATACTTCTGATTAACGCTTCGGAGTAGACCCCCTGGTCATACACGCACGCCGGTGGCGAGTACTACGCACTTGGACCTTTCTGTACCCCGAGTGTAAGTTTGCAAGTGAGTAAACGTAACTGGCGCGTTTGCGTTAAGATTTTTATTCTCACTCTTATACTCTTAGCATTATGATCTATCGGTCAAATTTTAACGCAAACGAAATCGTTACGTTTACTCTTTTGCAAACTTACACTTTGGGGTACTGAAGAACATCACCAATTTGGTCGCTAAATTATGTCCTCCTAGGGCGTCCCCTCCCGGCGTAAGTATATATAAATAAATAAAAGTAATAGGACATAATAAGAAGGGCTTTATAAGAGTGGGTATAAATGTGATGAATGATGGCCGATCGACACGCGGCATGCGTCGCCCCGCCAGCAATCGGTTTTACGTGCGCCTATAGATGTTTCACATCAAAAAAAAAAACTATATACAGACTAAATAGGACTAAAATAAAAAATATCATTGAGTTAAAATCTGGTTTTGATTTGTCACGTTAAATATTTACCTTGTATTTAGGGCGGGATGGGAGGCTTCAAATAAAAGCGTTTAATCTCTGAAAGATTAAGTACGTGTTCTTTATAAGATGACAGAGATTTACTCAAAGAAAGATATTATCTACCCACCTGGATTTATAAAACGGTAAGTATTATGTTTTTGTACTCCATCTATAAAACAAGATAATTTATCGCAAGAAAAAACTTAACACTGTAGTTGAAAAACATGTTCTCCCATCCATTCTAACTGCAAATGTAAGTTTGTATGCACAATATTGAGAGATTTACACGTCATTTTAACACCATATTCCTGTAATCTATAATTAGTAAAAAACTATTTTCTGTCTTTTTTTCAAATTTTTAGGCTTAATTGTTACGGAGGCAAAGGGGAATGGTCATTTTTCATCTATTTTTTTACAATAAAAAAAAAATATGTATGCATTTGAGACCTTCACAACAAGTTCTTTCATTTGATATGTCACACGGTATAGTATGAAAAACTTTTCTTTTACATTTTCTATTTTGCCTCCTTAAAGTGACCGCTCATATTCAGAATTCATTTATTATTTAGAAGCCTTAACGCAAGGCTTCTACAGACTGGCGCCACTCGCGACGCGACACACGGCGCCGCGTGTCGCGCTACGAGCGGTGCCTTTGTGTCACGTCGCGAGTGGCGCCAGTCTGTAGAAGCCTTTACACGTCCGTGTTTGGGTCACAGAAATTCCAGACACACATTTCACAGAAATGTGTCCCAATTTTCAACTTAATCGGTCCAGTAGATTCGCAGCAAATCGGCTGTGACAGACGGACAGACAGACAGACATACGAGTGATCCTATAAGTGTTCCGTTTTTCCTTTTGAGGTACGGAACCCTAAAAACTAGATTACTAAGTAAGTAAGTAAAATTTTATTTGTTGTACATGATACATTGCATGCAAGATAATAAAAGGTACAGAAAAGTTCTAACATGTTCAGCCGCTTATCGTGTACAAATTGGTAGGAAGAGCTGGTGCACAAACCGTGATAATATTCATCAAAATTAAATTATAGAAATTATGTAGGTACTTATTAAATCACCATTATTCATTAAGGGGACGATAACCGACTTTTAATGATTTTATACTGAAGATCACGTCTAAACGGATAGTGTTAATGATTTGGAAAAAAAATATGATAAATTAGAGCACTTTTTCAATAACTTATTATGTGAATATTTTAGATTATGTTTATATTACATAGTGAAATTAATTTGTAAAGTTATGTCTAACGCGGATAAAAAACTGAGAATGGCGCAAAATCTACCAATCGTATTTTTCTGAAACCTTAGATAATTTAATTATTGATCTTTTAGTATACGCTTTTTATTAAAATACCTTTTGTTTTGTGTATAATAAATTAATAATGCGTCAAATTGGGGACAGCGCTCCTTGATGGGCGAGTCCGGCGAGTCCTTTTACTGGCTGAACGTAAGTACGACGCGTTGCGTGAGCTCAGTACAGAACATGCAAGCTAACGTCGTTAATGGCTGTTTGATCTCTTTTGGCAGCTTTCTGATTAGTATCTTGTGATCATCTATAACGATTACGTTACGGTTCAAGAAGATCTTCTGATTGCTACCAGACCTTTGTGCTACAACAGAATCAACTGCACTACAAAGTGTTATCAGTGCCATAAAAAATGCAATCACCAATCGCAAAATCAAACAAGAGACGAGCAGTTCCGTACACATACCCCTCAGGCATCTATGTCAGGGATGGCAAACCAATGGCACGCGATTGGGCTAGGTTGGGCACAGTCTCAATTGAAGAATTTAAGAAATTTGAGCGCGCCCGGCTACGACAGGTGCTTCGAGTTCGACTATAGTTGGCGCGTAAATGCAAGGGAAAATTTAGACCTAATATAAATTAATTGGCATCTAGGATAAGCAGAAGTCGCACTAATTTGTTACTTCATTTACACATAACATACGGTTAAAGATATTTATTTCTCAAAAGAATTACAAATTCACTTATAGAGAAAACATCAATTTGGTTTAAATAATAATTATATGTGCCATCAAGCGTAGCTTAAAATAATATTTTGCTCCACATACTTACTACGAATCTTAAGACTAAAATTATAATGACACTTTGACTTAACAGTTTCGTCTTAGCAATCATAACTTCGTCAAGTCTTCTCGTCGCCAATCCCGCAGTGTTTGAAGACTAAGGTCTTCAACCAGTACGTCCTGCCCGTTATGACATACGGTGCCGAAACGTGGACACTGACAGTCGGGCTGGTTCACAAATTCAAGGTCACTCAGCGTGCTATGGAGCGGGCTATGCTCAGAGTTTCTCTGAAGGATAAGATCAGAAATGAAGTTATCCGTAAGAGAACCGGAGTTATCGACATAGCCTGCAGAGTAAGCAAGCTGAAGTGGCAGTGGGCTGGCCATGTTTGTCGAAGGACCGATGGCCAGTGGAGCAGACAAGTCCTGGAGTGGAGACCGCGTATCGGCAAGCGTAGTGTGGGACGCCCCCCAGCTAGATAGACCGACGACCTTAAAAAGGTGGCTGGGACAGACTGGATGCGGAAGGCGGAGGACAGGGTGTTGTGGCGCAGCCTGGGAGAGGCCTATGTCCAGCAGTGGACTGCTATAGGCTGAGTTGATTGATTGATTGAATCATAACAAATCAGAAGTAGGTAGTTCTACATTCTACACAAGGAACAGCAGAACTTTAAGCGATGCGGGTAGGGTACAACGTTGTCCATTTTGCATATCGTATTAGGACACCAAATTGAAAGCTGTCGAAAGGTCTAAGAAACAGGCGTAGACCGGAGTCTTTGTATCGGTGTACTACCGGACATTGTGCTTGAGGCATACGGCGTCGCGCGTCGTTCAGCTTTAAGTGACTCAAAATCAAAATATTTTATGTCACTTAAGCCTATAATAATATGAGCACTTATAAAACGTCAGAAGCTAGGTGCACGGTTCCAATTTGTATTCCAATTGGTCGTTTCCTATGAAGAAGAGCCGGTAAGAACCTACACGGTTCATCATCATCATCATTTCATCATGCTGGACATAGGCCTGCCCCAAAAAGGGGGGGGGGGATTTGCCATAATCGCCACGCTTGGCAGGCGGGTTGGCGATCGCAGTATTGTTTTAAAAATGCATAAGAACGCTGCTGCCCATTCTCTAGTAAGTCCCTTAGTCGCCATTTACGACACCTACGGGAAGAAATGGGATGGTGCTATTCTTTACGTCCGGCACCAAACGGAACCTACACGGTTACTCTTTTAAAAATAATTGGCTTTAACAATGTTTTCAAATTAAAGTGTTAATTAGGTATGGGAGGACAGTGTAAATATATGTTCAACTTTGAAACTCTTTAGTTTTTTTCCAGTAGGTAGTCAAAGTCAAGATTGATTATTGGCACGTCATGGCCACATTAAATATTTATTTGGAAAAAATGGGATTGTAAAAAGGTTCGCTATCCCTGGCCTATACAGACGGCAAACAAGTGCAGTACAGCTGCCGGCTTGACGTGAACGTGACAAAGGAGAGACATCCGGCTCGGAAGCCGTAAGTGCAGGACGCGTGCAGCCGGCAGCCGGCGCCCGTCCGGTACGCGCGACCTTGGCGCGGGCACGGCACACAATCAGAGGATGCATGGAGTGTTAGGATCGAGTCACATTGGTACTTTCTTAAGGAATTCTATTTGAATTTGGAATTTTTGTAATGTGCATGCCATTTATGGTGGGTAGGTTCTGGTCTGGAGAGGGGATAAAACCTATAGGTATATGTATATATATTACCCAAACGGCAAGCTTTGAATGTCAGATTGGTCACTTTCCGCCTTATTACAAAACAAGATTTATATTTTGACATGGCTTAAATCATGGAGCCAGTTTTTGTAATAAGAACGTAACAGTGATTGAAATACCGTTCTTTATACAAAACTGAAAACTTAATTCAGTACTAAGTTGTCAGTTTTGTGTTTAGGAACTGTACCATAGTCGGAATAAAGTTCGAAATTCAATAATGGCTCCATGTTTTAAACCTGGATCTGAAGATAAACCTTGTTTAGTAATAAGGGGGTGGTTGTTTACTGTGTATGAAAGATCTTATGAATATGGTTTGTAGGGAAGGAGTAAAGCACAGAACGACAAGGCTAGCCCATTAATTCAGTTAGACTTGACCAGTATTTAATCTGGAAGCCAGTTCTCCGTTCGGAAAACTACGCCTTCATGGAGAAGAAGGACAGGCAACTCCATGGAAACAGTCTTAAGTATTCTGTCAATATATTTCTTACAGTTCCATAAATTATCGTTATCTCAAAAACAGTCAATTACATTTGCATTGTAATCTACTTATTTCTGATGCTTCTAATTAACTTGCCAACCGTACTGCCAATAACAGTATTATACTGTTTTCACTATAAATTACTGTATACTGTTTCACATGTTTTCCTCGATAGAATTTAATTCCGAGACTTTTTACACTTTTTTCTGCAATTCTAAAATCCTAAGTAATTCCAAAATGTGCGTATTAGGTAATTGAAAACTGGCTGAAAATATGTTTGAGCTTAATTTATTTTTAAACAATCTTTATTTGGTTTGGCGCTCATAGCTTGTTTTATTTTGGTTCCAGCGCATTGTTACGCTCTCGTTTTTTGCACTTGGAATTAATAATTGACTCTGTCACTTTCTTTTGCCCGCTATGTGTTTTTTTACGTAGGTATCACCTTAATGTAGACACTAGTTTCTGCCCGCGACTTCTTTCGCGTGGAAGTCGCAAAGTACACAATATACTAAAATATCAGCCACATTTTTATAAAACTCCTTCGGCCCCCAAACCCACCGCGTCGCATCGTATCCGCCCGTCCTATTAGTTCGTTTTCACATAGAATAGAATAGAATACTCTTTATTATGTAGGTACACCATAAAAGTTACAGATATAAATGTTTAAATTTTACATAGCGTTCTTTCTTTTTTATTTTCGCTCGGCTCCTAAGGATCTTAGCGTGATGTTAAATACTCGTAGCTTTTTTCAAGTCCAGCTGGTAGTTCCAGAGATTAGCACGATCAAACACAACAACAAAAAACAAACTCATTAGATTTATTATTAAATAATGTACGGCCAATAAGAAGCGTTATAAAATGTAAACAAAGTCAATGCAAGGTCATTAGTAAATGCATGCAGGGGTTCGTAACTTTTTGAAAATTATATTGTTCATTTTAGTAGATTATAAAGTATTAGAAGATTATGAAGATCTGGCAAAGAAAGATCTGGCAAATTGACTAATATTCAGATATGTTATACACTCACAAAACAAGCGCGTGAATGTAAATAAACATTATTCTGGCTACCAATCACCGAATGTTGGCATCACAGACTAACAAATACGTCCCAATTAAGACGTTTTTATAATATCATTGTTAGTATTACTACTATGATTGTTATTTTTTAAAACATGCAATGATAAAAAAATTATGTTTTTTATAATGTGAATTATTGCAATATGCAGATTTAATTTTAATTAAGGGAATAATGATTATGGAAACGGGGATAAAAAAAATACGTTTTTTATGATAATATTTTTTATTGATTCTGAGGCCGATTCTTCTTAGTCGGTAGACTCAGAATCAGAGTCTATAATATTATTCATCACATCATCTACGAGTTTTCAAAACTTCTCTTCATTCTGAACGTGCTCGACACATTTCCTCCTCCGATTAGGCGTGAGCGTCACTCTAGCCATACCCTCACTTAACAATTATTTAACTTTTCCAAATTGATACGAAGTATTGTTTCAAGCTACGTGCCCCTTTACATCAGCCCAAATCCACTCTATTGGGTTTAATTCGCAATGCAAAGGGGGGGAGTCTTACTGCCTCGACGCCGTATTTCTTCGCCAATTCGTCTACGGCTTATAATTGGAATTGATCCTTTACCATTGTCACCGGTGCTTTTTGATTCAAACACCCAGCTACCGTCTTCTGCAAAACCATGATCCAATTTCCAAAATGAGCTACGATTAATCTGCCTCTTGAGGTAGGATTCTTCGCACAAGTACTCAGGCCTCCTAAAATTGCTTGCTGTTTTGACTTTATTTACATGTCAACCCAGGTTTAATAAACAGTGTCGCCTTAATACAATATACAGGGGGTCTACTCCGAACATAAATCCGAAGTATCGGCCAAATGTTCGGCCGTTGCTTGACTACTACCTAACTATGGCTGACGGCAAAAGAAAAACAAAAAAAACGACAGTCAAAGAGATAAAACAAAGTCAAAAATGTTACTTTAAGTCGGGTAAGGATACTATATTTACGAATATTTTGAATTACTCTTAATAACAACAAACAATAATCACATCTACATCGTAACTATAATTAATAACAACGAAAAATAACAAAACTTCAACAAATAACACCAGGAAACAGAAAACAAAATCAGTAGACAGGTATCACGAGCGCATTCCGAAATCCGAAAAGAAAAAAAAAAAAATGGAATGAATTATGAAATGGCCGCCCGAATATTGGCGATCCCGACTTGGCCTTGAAAGTGAAACATTATAACCGAGAGAACGAGACACTATGTCAAATACACAAGATGGAATGAGATAGATGTAGATTGTCAAATCCAAGGTCGTGTTTTAGGTGAATGAACTTTCGTATCACTTCTCGTTGACCGTATTTTAGTAAGAAGATAGATATAAATAGCTACTCAGACCACAGTGTAGAACTAAAGGCGTATATAATATGCACGAACGAACAAGAACATAGTGAACACGATCATCGAATACTTTGTTTGCATGTGTGATGTGCGTAACTGCGTACCACTAATGAACATCAAACAGTATGTTCGTGAAAAATGTTCGTGGCGATCCGAATTTTGTTTTTCTGTGTCTACGGTGTTCTGAGTTTGATGCAATATTTTTCGTCCACTAATTTCTTGTGACTTTGACACCACTTATACTCCATTTGAAATAAGATTAGAAATTGAAATAAACTTTTTTACAGACCGTTCAACCGATTTTGACTTCTACTCCGTAGGCATAAGGATGGCATTAAAAGCAAAAACTTGGTTACAATACCATCTATTTATTACAGCTGCCATTTGTCATGCCTCTAACGTAATAGAAGTCAAAATCGGTTGAACGGACTGTAAAAAAGGTTTATTTACATGTCTAATCTTATTTCAAATGGAGTTTAGGAGGTTCCTAGGTGGTGTTAAAGTAACAAGAAATAAAAAAAAAAACCGGTCAAGAGCGAGTCGGACTCGCGCACCGAGGGTTCCGTACGAATATATGCTGTTGATGATGTCTGAAAAACTGTGCTATTTAGAGACATCATTTTATTTTTCCTGTAATCTTTACATAAGCTTCGACCATATAGAATAATTTCAGATTTTGATCTCTGCAAACTTCGGAGATAAGGGGGGGGGGGAACCATACTTTTTTTTACATTTTTCATCAAAAGTAGGTTTTTATTTGTTTATCTTTATTTAACTACCTAAACCAATGGAGTATAGGTACGCCTTTCATTTCATTGTTGATCCCGGTGGTACTTATATGGGCGCAGAGCCCATATAAGTAGTACTTATTTACGTTTTGTATTTTTTTCACATCTCATATCGCTGTATTTATTTTCAATCAGTTTAATGGGTATTGAAGCGCAAAACCATTAAGGCTGTTATAAATTGGATCATTTATGAATACCATAATGAGTTTGCGCCGTATTTCACACTGAAAAATGAACAAAATGTATTTAACTTTGTAACAGGGTTGTAATTATCAATTTAATCTCCGTCGAATTGAGAGCAAAGCGTAAAATGGATTGGATAATAATGTTATCACGCTTGTGGGCTGGAATTGGCATTACAGTAATATTAATGGAACAATTAATAATGTTATACTGATTTTAAAATTATACATTTGCTGTATTCAGTAGGGGAGGTAAGCCAAAAACGGGTACCTATACGTTTTAAATTGAAAGCTTTTATTGCTAGTGAGATTGCGTGCGTGCAGGACGTGCCGCTCGCCAATCACAGGCAGTCAGCGCGTTTCTCTGGCGGACACAAAGTTCACATAAGTTCACGGTAAGAAAAAAAAAAAGCAAAGATTTTTGTTATTTCCACAAAAAAAAATCGAGTTACATTATCTATTTTTGAATAGGTACTCGAAAATGGTCTACAATAATATGTTACGAGTTTTGTGTTATTATTTTGCAATAAATAGACGCTTTATTTGTGCAATAAGCTGCGTGGGTATATTATTTCGGTTTAAAGGTTATGAGTCGATTGAAAAAGATACATGTTTGTGGGCAAACAGGGTAGGGGTAAAGCGGGTACCCTTTTTGTTCATAGTACCCGATTTGCCCTGTATAATTTCATTGAGTGCTTATTAGTTCTTTGACTTTTTAGTTAATTTTACTAATGCAACAATTTTACTTTTACAGTTACTAACTATCGTTAGTAAATGTAAAAAAAAACCGCCCATGTGCGAGTCGGACTCGCGCACGAAGGGTTCCGTACCATTATCTATAAAAATGGCAAAAAAACACGTTTGTTGTATCGGAGCCCCCCTTAAATATTTGTTTTATTTTAATTTAATTATTTATTTTTAAAGTCAATATATATCTACATATTCTGTGAATATTTCAATCGTCTTCTACCTGTTGCCGTTATCAATATAGAGCAAAAACGAGCCAAAAAATTTGTTGTATGGGAGCCCCCTTGAATATTGATTTTATTCTATTTTTTAGTATTTGTTGTTATAGCGGCAACAGAAATACATCATCTGTGAAAATTTCAACTGTCTAGCTATCACGGTTCATGCAATACAGCCTGGTGACAGACGGACAGACAAACAGACAGACCGCGGAGCCTTAGTAATAGGGTACCCGTTTTACCCTTTGGGTACGGAACCCTAAAAAGACAGGTAACATAAAGAAAAAACTCAAAACAAGGTCCAATGTTGAAAAAAAAGATAAAGCCGAGTGCTTGGTATGCAGCGAGTTTTACAGAGAGCCACCAGCAGAAGACTGGATGAAGTGTGATGATTGCAAGATGTATGGTCATGAGTCCTGCACGTCATACTTACTCAGGCTCGTATTACTGTAACATGTGTCAAGAATAACTAAACTATGATTGAAGGCTTCTACAGACCGGCGCGACACGCGACGTGACACAAAGGCGTCGCTCGTCGCGCGACACGCGGGGCCCGTGTGTCGCGCCGGTCTGTAGAAGCGTTGAGACTGCAAAATATGTCCGAAGACATTATGAGCCTTAACTGTTAATTATAAGTAGAAACTATGAGTTATGAAACAGTTATGTCATTCATTGATTGACGTTGATCTCATTAATGTAGGTCCTACCCGCTTTACCCCAAAGTCCTACCTGCTTTAAAGGCAAAACCGGTAATTCGAATGTTAAAGTATTTTGTTTTTTTTAATTCTTAATGTAGAAAAATTTATTATTACACTTGTCATTTATTTTGTAGTTAAACATTTCAAAATGTACAAATAAAAGTTCAATTTGCATCTATATTTTGTTTTTTATTTTTAATCATCAGCTTACCCGTTTTGGGCTACTCTCCCCTGCCTACTCTAGGAGGCCATTTGTTTTCTTAAACGTGCAAACAAATTATTTAGGTAATTATCATCTAATTGCTGCTACTCGGCCTATTTCTTAAGAAATAACAGATCTCCTCCTCCTTGAGTTTTCAGTGTAACGGGATCAGCCAATCTTCGACCTTACTCAGTATAATCCTTCCATCGCGAGATGGCATACCTGATACCATATCGAGGCAATCATCAGGACCTAGTATCCGTTACCGTGGGATTCAAACGAATTAGGGTTTTAAATTACGGAAATAAAACCAATTATGATCATGTTACTTTCGTAACAAGATAAGTTCAAAGCCAATTATTATAATTTAGTAAATTTCAGATGGAGAGAGAGGGGCTCGTGGCTAAGTAACAATAGCCACACGGGTCGATCTATCAGGTTAAGAGACCGGCGATGGATGTGTAGTTCATACAAACGTAAGACACTATTGACAGCTCACTTCACCTAAGTTCTCACGGTGAGATGTTTTACAGAATAGCACTACTGATGCTAGGGATTGACACTATTGACAGCTCACTACAAGCTCACTTCACCTAAGTTCCCACCGTGAGATAAATACGGAATAGATTGACTCAAAGCCGTATAATATAAATAAATAAAATTGAAGTGTATGTTTGTAATATCAAAATAACAGCTGTTTACTTAATGCATAATATGATATTATATACGGTATTTGTAACAAAAAAAAACGCCTTAAAGTAGTCGCATAGGATGTGTAACTTCTGACGTCTCACCTTGGTAATAAGCAACTGAGCAGCGGCAGAAATTAACCTCGAAATTTAAAAAAGCTAAATACTGAAATATTTATTCGAAATTATTCATTACTAGTGGTCGCCTATTGGTCGAAATTCGACCACTACTTACAATCTATATAATACTTTCTAATTCCATGAGTACACTAATTCCATGCTTTTATAAAGTACTGAATAATTCCATGCTATTAAAAAGTACTTAATACTTCCATGCTCAAGCTGTCATTTCCTGTTACACACTTCCGTCCCTTTTCTCGAAATCACTCCCACAGAAAGTGAGAGAAAAGATGGTACACATCAAAAACATTTTTTTCAAATATTTGTCTGTCTGTGTTTGTTCCGGCTAATATCCGAAACAGCTGGCCCGATTTTGACGGGACTTTCACTGTCACAGACACTACTTTTATTTTACAAAAAGCCACGCGGGCGAGGCCGCGGGCAGTAGTTAGTTTAAAATAACACGAAATAAAATGGGTACGTAAAACTAAAATACCACAAGATCCAAACGCCTTCAATCTTACAGAAAGCTTTATAATGGTGACAAGATGATGGTGCAAGAAATCTTGTTTGAATCACGTTTACGTACATTAGTAAATACATTCTAGGTATATAGATACAGCGATTTTGTTAAATATCGACTCTAGGTACTCCCATTTCTTATTTTCAAATTAAAATTCTTTATTGCGAACTAAGTGTACAGGATTATAAAGATGTTAACAATCAGTAGGTTCTAGAACTTAGTTGCCCATTGCAATGCAATTTAAATGGTTATAAATTTAAGAAAATAAAATATACGTACTTAATATTACAGATATACAGTTTACATTATAATATATTACCTATATGAATTATCATTTTATATTATCTCATACTATTCTTATAATTTATATCATATTATATTATCTTAATCATTTTATTATCAAATAACTAGAATAGAATAGAATAGAATAGAATACTCTTTATTATGTACATCATAAAAGTTACAGATATAAATGTTTAAATTTTACATAGGGTGACACAATGGGCGGTCTTATCGCTAAAAGCGATCTTTTACAGACAACCTTTGGATGGATTTTAAAGGGAGCAGGAGAGACAATATTGCAGGTAGTCAGTGGTGTACCATTAACATATACAATAAATACATACATACACAAAGCATACACTTATCTAATAAATATATACAATAATACAATAATACATAATTATTTATCTTCAAGGAATTATTTTACAGAGACATATGCCTTTTTAATCAGGAAGTCTTTCAGCTTCCGTTTAAAAACACCAATTGAATGTACAGGTTATTAATATTTATGGGTAACTTATTATATATTATATGTCCATACAAAAAATACTATTGCTATTTACTACTATTGCGATATAATTTATAGGTGTGAACCAGTTCTATTTCGATACTAGCTATTAAAAGGTTTAAAGTTGAAACACGACCGTTCATACAAACTGGCCATCCTGTTTTATTCATAAAGCTTTTAACCGAATACGTACTAAACGTTTTAATATTCACAACTAAACGTTTGAACTTTATCAAAGAAAAACTAGTTGGAAATTCATGTCGACTGAAAGGATACAAAATCCAAAAAGATGTTGCAGAATCAACCGTTTGACTTCGACTTTGTAAAAGCATTCTCATTATTCATTTAATTCTGCCCTTTAAAATCATTTGAGCGTCGCTTATTCAAGTTGTAGAGGCGAATAAAATAACACCTTTACATTTTATACCGTCGCGGGCGGCGTCGTGAAGTTCGTTGGAGTAAAATGCAAAGCTAATATAAGAGCTGTGTATTCCTGAAATAAAGACTCCAGAAGTGATCAAAGTTCAATAAAATTGTGTCTGTACGTAGGTATTTATTCATTTATTAGGTACTTTCCTAATAAACTACTTTTACTTTCCTAATAAATGAATAAATAAAAAAATGATGTCTATCACTTATTAAAAAGATGTAGTTTTTTTCTTATGCTACCATAAGAAAAAAACTACATCTTATTAATAAGTGATAGACATAATTTTAATACTAAAAATAAAGAAAAAATAAATCAACCATTTTTCAGATTATCTAAAGTACATACATATACATACTCATATCGTATTACCCAGTAACTGGGTTGTGGAGGTCAGATAGGCAGTCGCTTCATTTAAAATACTGGTAGTCAGCTGCATCCGGTTAGACTGGAAGCTGACCCTAACGTAGTTGGGAAAAGGCAGCTGATGATGATGATTTAAAGTACATACATCTTTTATTGGGTTCTGTGTTAAATGGTACAACAAAATACCTTGTGATATCACAATTAAATTAAAGAAAATTTAAAACTCATATTTAAAGTATACACTTTGTACAGAATATTTTTACAAAATATAGGATTATATCCAAGATAAGAATGCTTGAAAACATGCTGGTCCAGCTCCATAGGATAATCTAGAGTCTAGACAAAATTAAACTGGTTGCTATTTTAATATTGTATAATTTATTATTTTTATGACATTTATTTTACATTAGCTGTTTACCCTGACCTATTACTTATTTTTTTTTAGAAAAACGTATACTTTTACAATGTTTGTAAATATGTGAGCACCAAATATCTATCACATAATTAATTTATCTGGCATTGCTTCATTTTTAATTATTTTTTTGGAAATTTTGACGTTCAAAAGTGCCTACTACTGTGCCTATTTGGAATAAATAATTAGACTTTGACTTTTGACTTTGCATAATAAAGTTTGATAGTTTCTTGCCGGCTCTTCTCTATAGAAAATGACCAATGAAGGCTCCAGCAGATAGACGCGACGACGACGTTTAGTTGTGAATATTAAAACGTTTAGTACGTATTCGGTTAAAAGCTTTATGAATAAAACAGGATGGCCAGTTTGTATGCACGGTCGTGTTTCAACTTTAAACCTTTTAATAGCTAGTATCGAAATAGAACTGCTTCACACCTATAAATTATATAGCAATAGTAGTAAATAGCAATAGTAATTTATGTATGGACATAAAAATATATAATAAGTTACCCATAAATATTAAGAACCTGTACATTCAATTGGTGTTTTTAAACGGAAGCTGAAAGACTTCCTGATTAAAAAGGCATAATATGTCTCTGTAAAATAATTCCTTGAAGATAAATAATTATGTATTATTGTATATATGTATATATTTATTATATAAGTGTATGCTTTGTGTATGTATGTATCTATTGTATATGTTAATGGTACACCACTGACTACCTGCAATATTGTCTCTCCTGCTGCCTTTAATCCATCCAAAGGTTGTCTGTAAAAGATCGCTTTTAGCGATAAGACCGCCCATTGTGTCACCCTATGTAAAATTTAAACACAACAAAACAACAAACACAACAATTTTTTAACATTTATATCTGTAACTTTTATGATGTACATAATAAAGAGTATTCTATTCTATTCTAATTATTTGATAATAAAATGATTAAGATAATATAATATGATATAAATTATAAGAATAGTATGAGATAATATAAAATGATAATTCATATAGGTAATATATTATAATGTAAACTGTATAACTGTAATATTGAGTACGTATATTTTATTTTCTTAAATTTATAACCATTTAAATTGCATTGCAATGGGCAACTAAGTTCTAGAACCTACTGATTGTTATAATCCTGTACACTTAGTTCGCAATAAAGAATTTTAATTTGAAAATAAGAAATGGGAGTACCTAGAGTCGATATTTAACAAAATCGCTGTATCTATATACCTAGAATGTATTTACTAATGTACGTAAACGTGATTCAAACAAGATTTCTTGCACCATCATCTTGTCACCATTATAAAGCTTTCTATAAGATTGAAGGCGTTTGGATCTTGTGGTATTTTAGTTTTACGTACCCATTTTATTTCGTGTTATTTTAAATTAACTACTGCCCGCGGCCTCGCCCGCGTGGCTTTTTGTAAAATAAAAGTAGTGTCTGTGACATTGAAAGTCCCGTCAAGATCGGGCCAGCTGTTTCGGAGATTAGCCGGAACAAACACAGATAGACAAATATTTGAAAAAAATGTTTTTGATGTGTACCATCTTTTCTCTCACTTTCTGTGGGAGTGATTTCGAGAAAAGGGACGGAAGTGTGTAACAGGAAATGACAGCTTGAGCATGGAAGTAGTAAGTACTTTTTAATAGCATGGAATTATTCAGTACTTTATAAAAGCATGGAATTAGTGTACTCATGGAATTAGAAAGTATAGTATATAGATTGTAAGTAATGGTCGAATTTCGACCAATAGGCGACCACTAGTAATGAATAATTTCGAATAAATATTTCAGTATTAATATTTTTAAATTTCGAGGTTAATTTCTGCCGCTGCTCAGTTGCTTATTACCAAGGTGAGACGTCAGAAGTTACACATCCTATGCGACTACTTTAAGGCGGTTTTTTTTGTTACAAATACCGTATATAATATCATATTATGCATTAAGGCTTCTACATACCAGCGCAACTTGTCGCGCGACGTGACACGGCACAAAGGCCCCGCGTATTGCGGGACGAGCGGTGCCTTTGTGTCGCGTCGCGTCGCGCGACAAGTCGCCCCGGTATGTAGAAGCCTTTAAGTAAACAGCTGTTATTTTGATATTACAAACATACACTTCAATTTTATTTATTTATATTATAGATGAAGGCTTTGAGTCAATCTATTCCGTATTTATCTCACGGAGGGAACTTAGGTGAAGTGAGCTTGTAGTGAGCTGTCAATAGTGTCAATCCCTAGCATCAGTAGTGCTATTCTGTAAAACATCTCACCGTGAGAACTTAGGTGAAGTGAGCTTCTAGTGAGTTGTCGATAGTGTCAATCCCTAGCATCAGTAGTGCTATTATAAAACATCTCACCGTGATAACTTAGGTGAAGTGAGCTTGTAGTGGGCTGTCAATAGTGTCAATCCCTAGTATCAGCTTAACTTTAACCTTTCGTAAATACAGGCGTCAAGTTTATGCTAATTATTTTGGGTACAATTATTTTGAATACTGTATTTGCTCTGTTATCTATGTAAGGTTTAGTACGAGAACCGTAGAGAAGCGTTTTGTTGACGGAAGAGTAGACAAAAATTACGCTTCCGTATAGACAGTTGACAGTTTTCTACCGTGAAGGGTAGACAAGCGATTTCTATACTACAGTAGAGTATAAATGGAAAGCGTTATGCTAAACCTATAGAAAGAGTGAGTAAATTAAATAGGTATGTATCGTGAACTCATGATAACGTGTTGTCTGATCGTTGTGTCTCGACTGGCACCTGTCACTCGGCTTTTGTAAGAAAACATTCTTCAGGAAAACAAGGAAAAGAAGGAAAATATTTCCTTTGTTGTAGTTATGTTTACGCGGCTTCGTGTAATTCGTATCTTGTTTTTATCTATTCAGTGCACACAATATTGTGGGTTTTTTGTAAAGAAATTGTTTGATTTCTTTACTGATTATTTGAAATGAACATCAGCGTCCTATTCGTAAATTCATTCGGTATCATTGAAAGATAAACGACAGCATTAAATAAACTGCAGTTGGTTAGTTTTATATTATTTCTGTCACATGCCGTAGATATTTGTTTTAAATCAAATTGGTCTTTTAATTTCTAGTCATTCTGTAAATACTCTTACTTAAGGCGACGATAGCCGACTTTTAATGATTTTATATTGAAGGACACGTCTAAACAAGTAAGTTTAATGATTTGAAAAAAATATATGTCAAATTAGAGCATTTTCTCAATAATTTAGTATGTGAATATTTTAGATTATGTTTATATTACATAGTGAAATTAATTTGTAAAGTTATGTCTAACGCGGATAAAAAACTGAGAATGGCGCAAAATCTACCAAGCGTATTTTTCTGAAACCTTCACCAATTTAAAGATAATTTAATTATTGATCTTTTAGTATACGCGTTTTATTAAAATACCTTTTGTTTTGTGTATAATAAATTAATAATGCGTCAAATTGGGGACAGCGCTTCTTGATGGGCGAGTCCTATTACTGGCTGAGCGTACGACGAGTTGCGTGAGTTCAGAACACGCATGCTAACCACTCAACGTCACTGGCATATATATGCGTCTAAGATTTGATTATGAATAGATACTTACTTATAATAATCATCATTTCAGCCGAAAGACGTCCACTGCTGGACATAGACGTCCCCCAAGCTCCGCCACTTAGACCGGTTCTGTGTTTCCCGCATCCAGCGGATACCTGCGGCCTTCATAAGGTCATCGGTCCACCTTGTAGGAGGCCTTCCAACGCTACGTCTTCCGGTACGCAGTCGCCACTCCAGAACCTTCCGGCCCTATCAGCCATCTGTTCTGCGAGCAATGTGCCCTGCCACTTAGGCAATTCTTCGGGCTATATCGGTTACCTTGTTTCGCCTGCGGATCTCTTCATTTCTGATTCAATACTTGTTTCTCTTGCAACGACAACGATGCAGTTTAAAAGAAGATGTAGTGACAAAGATTGAAAAGAGTATGCTTAGATGGTTTGGTCATGTGGAGAGGATGAGTGAAAGGCGACTAACAAAAGGTATTTATAAAGCAGAGGTGAGTGGAAACGCCGGGAGGGGACGCCCTAGAAGGACATATAGTGACCAAATTGGTGATGTTCTTCAGAAAGGTCAGGTGCGTAGTACTCGTAACCGGCGTGCGTGTATGACTAGATGTATGAACGTAGGCGAAGCAAAAGGAGTATGTAAGGAGCGTAGAAAGTGGCGTTCTATAGTTTCTGCCTACCCCCATGGGAAGGAGGCGTGAGTTTATGTATGTAAGTATGTACTTGTTTCTCTTTATGTTTAATGAAAATAACGAGCTCTTTAGACCTCAATATTATGCTGGACTCGACCTCCCCCTATCTATTAAAATTCTTTAGTCTTCTACAAAACAAGTGCTGATTTACTTCTTATGTGCTTCGACATTATAATTCAAACTCAACCTCAAAACTCAAACTCAAACCATTTATTTCAATTTAAACCAATTACAGGCACTTTTGAATTGTCAAAGAATCGGTCAGTTAGTCAGAAACTTGAAGCTATTTGCCCATTCCAAAACGTAGATCGCTGTGGTGAAGAACAGGCAAGAAACTCCAAGGACACTCTTTTAAATCAAGATATTACAAAATCCTGGGTACATTATTCTTATCGCTTTGAGAACAATGTAAAAAAATTAAAAGATTACAAATAAGCTCTGGCAGTTAAGAGATGATAATGGTTGTGTAATCATAGCTTTTATAGTGTCAAAGACTTCTTTGCTTGCGAAAATTCTTGTGAAAATTTGTACGCTTATCACAGTTATCACTGTTAAGCAAAAACATGTACGCCCTTGTTATTTTACTATCTTTTTATACCATGTTTTTAAGCAAATAAATATTATTCTATTCTAAAGCTCAAACCAACTCAAAATACATTTTCCTGCAAATTCCAGTCGTTACCGACCGTATAGTTAAGGTACGTGTGACATTTCTATTATAATTCCACCATCGGGAACAAATATGCGCATCTGTCTGCCGTCTATAGCCCCCGGCACACACGAAATTAAACCACAGGACTGCACTGCAATTTACCCTAGCATAGCACACACGGACACAATTTGATATTTTCATAAAGTTTCATACGTATCACAGAGCAGCGATGCTCAATTTTATTAATTTGTTGGCGTTTCATTTAGTGACGGACTAAAAGGGAATTAATATTTTGATGGATGAACAATACAATTGATCAATGAATACCTATCTGCTTATGCTAGGTATTAGTCAGTATTGAGGTAATATAATATTTATTTTAGTATTTAGTTAAATATTTATTTTATATTATATTACATTTTTATTATTTATTATTAAATACAATAATGAAATTAAATTAAATGGTTTATTTTGTAAATAGGATATCGGAATCACATGTAAGTCATATTAAAAAAACCGGCCAAGTGCGTGTGACACAATGAAGGGTTCCGTAGTTGGGATGAATTTATCCAAACAAACTTAACTTTGTAGTTGAAAAACATGATCCCCATACATTCCAACTGCAAATGTAAGTTTGTACGCACAATATTGAGTGATTTACCATGTTATTATAAGATAACAGACTTCTTATAGGTACTTGTTCTTCCGTATTTTTATCAATATTTTAGGCTCACTAGTTTCGGAGATAAGGGAATGGAATGGTCATTTTACACCTATTTTCTTAAATAATTTCAAAAGTATGTATTTTAAAATTATAAAAAAAATATATATGAAATCCTTAAAACTAGCCCTTCCATTTAATATGTCACACGGTACAGTCAGCAAAACTTTTTTTTCAATTTTCTATTTTGTCCCCCAAAAGTGACCTCCATATTCAAAATTTATATATTTACAAAACACGTCCGTGTTTGGGTCACAGAAGTTAATGTGTGTACCAAATTTCAACTTAATCAGCCCAGTAGATTCGGAGCAAATCAGCTGTGACAGACGGACAGACAGACAGACACACGAGTGATCCTATAAGGGTTCCTTTTTTCCTTTTGAGGTACGGAACCCTAAAAATATTAAAAAATAAGCTAGAGTCAACATTTCCTACCTGACTACCCCTGAAAAGAAATGGCGAAACAAACTCAGGGGTCAAAGTCTCTTTTAAAGTCCAGACATAATCTTGGTCAGATCATGTGAGGACCATGTAGATCCATGTCTGAAATGGTCTTTTGAGGTAAGAACTACACTTTGAGTGGACCTGTCCAATCAGTGCAAGCATTTATCAGTAATCGTGCAGCTCAACTTAAAACTTAAGGAGCTCTTGGAGCTATTGTTAAGTAATCATCTAATGGTATTAAAAAAAAAACAATACAATTATAAAACGATTTTTTATACGGAAATACATATCGGATTTGGAAGTGACACGGGAATGTAACTTCGCGGGAATCAAGGAAATGCCAACGTTGATCCGTCTTACTTTGACAGTTCTCATTAAAAAATATTTGCATGTCATGTCCTTGTTTATTCCTTTTTAGGGTTCCGTACCAAAATGGTAAAACGGAACCCTTATGATGAGACTAAGTCTGTCTGTCTGTCTGTCACACCTGGAATGCTATCAAATTGAAATTTAGAATAGTTTTAGATGACGTTTGCCCAACTATTTTGCAAACAAGAAAGAATTAAAAAAAAACTGTATTTTTTGCAAAAGGGACTGATAGGGGGTTTTAAAAATTTGAAGTAGCGCTACTAGGGCGGGCATGTGGGGTATCATATGAAAGAACGCTGTTGCACATTCTCAAACTTTTTTTAATTTTTTTAGGCAGCAAAGTTTCCGACTTTTGATGAAAAATGTAAAAAAAATACCGTCCCCCCCTTATCTCCGAAGTTTGTATATATAAAAATCTGAAATTATTCTATGTGGTAGAAGTTTGTGTAAAGATTACAGGAAAATAAAACGATGTCTCTAAATAGCACAGTTTTTCAGTAATCATCAACATCATATATACGTACAGAACCCTCGGTGCGCGAGTCCGACTCGCTCTTGACCGGTTTTTTATTTGTGTTCATGGTTAAACCCGTAGTCCCGTGGTTTCTTAAGATAGCGGTCTCAAAATAACGGCTGTCCAAATACTAGCCCCCTTATTACAAAACAAGGTTTATCTTCAGACCCAGGTTTAAAACATGGATCCATTATTGAATTTCGAACTTTATTCCGACTATGGTAAAGTTCCTAAACACAAAAACTGACAAATTAGTACCGAACTAAGTTTTCAGTTTTGTATAAAGAACCGTATTTCAATCACTGTTACGTTCTTATTACAAAAACTGGCTCCATGGTTTAAGCCATGTCAATATATAAATCTTGTTTTGTAATAAGGCGGAAAGTGTTTTACGACTCCGCAATGTCAAATACTGGTGAAAAATAGGTATCCTTTGTGTTAATCCGGGTCATAAACTATCTGTGTACCAAATTTCATCTTATCTGTTAACAGACGTTTTTGCGTGATTCAGTTACAAACATACAAATTTTCACATTTTTATAATAATAGTAGGATAGTAAGATTAAATTGCTCCATGTGGTGCCGGACGTAAAGAATAGCATCATCCCATTTCTTCCCGTGAGTGTCGTAAAAGGCGACTAACGGACTTACTAGAGAATGCGCAGCAGCGTTCTCTAAGTATGCATTTTAACACCATACTGCGATCGCCAATCCGCCTGCAAAGCGTGGTGATTATGGCACCCCCCCTTTTAGAGGAGAGGACCTTGTCCAGCAGTGGACGTCTTTCGGCTGGGATGATGATGAACATTAATTTGCTATTGTTAGGCAATTACAATGGGCCTAAAATGGACGCTTTGGCAGAATCATAATTGATTTGCGTACAATTCATATCCCGCAATTCATCTGTTTGACAGTTTTGTATGGAGTTTCGTAAAATGGTCCACAAATTATGAATTGCTTTAATGAAGTCTAATGTCAAATAACAGCTGTCAAACAGATGAATAATTGTGGGATGTATGAATTGTACGCAGATCATAATATGATTCTGCCAAAGCGTCCATTTTAGGCTCCTTGAGATGACAATGCTATGAGGAATGTGTGGTGTGACACGAATGAATAGAATAAGAACTGAGTACAGTGGTACCCAATTGATAAGGCGCGTCGTGAATCTTCGTTCGCACAGAAAAGAAAGTATGACCCCGAAGATTAACGAAAGAATGCTTAAAACTTACAATCAACCTTAGGTCACTATTATAAGGTTCATAATACACTGGAGCTGCTAGCGTGCCCTCGATCAGAAGTATGGCGGCTGACAAACATGCCACGCGGCGCGCGCTAACATGGCGGCAGCTGCCGACCAATAGCGGTACAGGAAAAAGAACCGCGGTGCGTGGAGCGTGCCGATTGGTTAATAGCATTTCCCGCACTTTTAAAATTCACCTTCTGCGCAGGTACATCTGTAAGCCATATCAATTGGGTACTACTGTACATAAGAGGAAGTCTGAAAGTGGCAGTGGGGCAGTGGCGAAAGCACCATATAACACGATTCCTACCGGCTTCCCTTCGGAAGTTCGCATCAACAATTCTACCGCTATTGAAAAATGGCACAGTCAATAGTGTCCACTATTGCCAAAAAATATAGTTACACTACGGGTATTTAATTCACCATGACATTCAAACAGCAAAAACGCCGATTTTATTAGCTTTGAGCTGAAATAACATGCAAGAAAGTTTTGTCTGTGTAGTGATGCGTCTTTTTGGTTCTGCTACTTGACTATAGATGGTCTTAAATTCAGTAAAGGAAAGACTTACTTTTAAGTAAATTAATTAATGTTTACTTTACTGCTAATAAAGTAAGTTAATTCAAATCGGCTTCGTTTCGGCTTCTTTCATATAAAAATGTATACCTCGCCACTGCAGTGGGGTAATATTTGGAATGGGCAACTAGCTTCATATTCGTAACTGACTGACTCCTTGACAATTTAAAAGTGCCTGTAAATGGTTTAATTGAAATAAATGCTTTGAGTGTTGTGCGGAAATCGGATGTCATGGTATGGGCATGTGATGCGGAGGAATGAGGAAAATGTCGTGAGGAAAGTTTTGAGTATGAATGTCGATGGCTATAAGAGTAGGGGAAGACCAAAGAAACGATGGATGGACTGTGTGAAAGATGATATGGATAGAAAGGGACAGACTACCGAGATGACGACTAATAGAGAAGGATGGAAGAATGGGACATGTTGCGCCGACCGCAAATAAATTGGGATACATAAGGGCAGGAGAATGATGAGTAGGATTAATTTGCTGATACCGTAGTGTGAGCAAAATGCGAGTCAGAACGATCTCATCGCTTTCACTTTGCGATGTGTGTGAGCAGGGGGCCTAAAATGGACGCTTTGGCAGAATCATAATATGATCTGCGTAGAATTTATACATCCCGCAATTCATCTGTTTGACAGCTGCTATTTGACATTAAACTTCATTAAAGCAATTCATAATTTGTGGACCTTTTTACGAAACTCCATACAAAACTGTCAAACTGATGAATTGCGGGATATGAATTGTACGCAGATCATAATTATTATGATTCTGCCAAAGCGTCCATTTTAGGCCCCCAGAACTCTAATTTATTTCGAACGAATGTTGTCCTCTATAAATTCACTTTTTTTTTTTGTTTAGACTTATCTGAAACATGTTATCAAAATGTTTAACGTAACTACACTGATTTTGACAGTTGATACATTGGTTACATATAGGTTTAAATTCCCCTGCATCGTATAAAGTTAGAGAATTCTCCGTGTATTCAAATCAGAACTGTCTCTCTTTAACACGTAGGATGTCAATTTCGTTACCAATTTAAACCAGTGACCATTTTGGTTACCCATTGAAAGGGTTTTCGATTGGGTTTTTCTAAGCGGTTAAACAAAAACCCATACGATATGGGTAATCCTTATAAACGGCTTAAATTAAATTTTCATTATTTTATATTATTATTATTAGTTATTGATTAACTGCTTAGAAAAACCTTATCGAAAACCCATTCCGTTGAAAGGGTTTTCGATAGGGTTTTTCTAAAGTGGTAACCAAAATGGTCCCTGGGTAGAATAGAAATAGAATTGGTCATGCTTCGCGTGCTGGGCGGATATCGAAATACGAGTAACATAATATTAAGATTTTTTCATGTTACTGGGTTTCAAGTAGGTATAGAACCCATTGAATGGGTTATCATGTAACCCGTTCACAGGGTTTAAAGTATAAAAGGGTTATCATGTAACCTTTTCTTCAGGTTTCTAATATAAAACCCTTTCAATGGGTTACATCATGATAAAGGTAACCCATTGAATGGGTTACCCCTTCGAAAGGCTTAACTCTTAACCGGGGTTGTACGGTCCCTGGAAACATGTTATCAAAATGTTTAACGTAACCACACTACATGGTCACTGTTTTTGACAGTTGATACATTGGTTACATAAAGGTTTAAGTCCCCCTGCATCGTATAAAGTTAGAGAAATTAATCGTTAAGCAAAGCAATCAACTTAAATTCTCCGTGTATTCAAATCAGAACTTTCACTCTTTGACAAGTAGGATGACAATTTGGTTAACAATGATTTTTTCTGACTTTACTTACATGATATTTGGTCATTGACGTTGTTTGATATGTCAATGTTGATGTTTTACAGGTCCACCTCTCCTACATCACAGGCGTGGTGTTATGTGTGTTAAGGGGGATGCGCTAAGGTAGCCCGCGAAATTCAAATTTTCTTAAATTTTTTGTAATTTGCAAATTATAATCATTAGAATCAGCATTATAGATTTTTTGAACTTAGAGAGTTGTAATGCTGATTTTAATGTTTATAACTCTGTAAAACCATATTTGTTATGGCCGCGAATCATATTTAGATTAACATACAATCTGTTACTGACCTGCAAATTGCAAAAACCAAGAAAATTAGAATTTCGCGGGTTACCTTTGCGCATCCCCCTTAAATATTATGTTATGATGAAATACGTAGAAATTAACTTGAGTACATAAACAACACATTAATATAAATACCACCACCAGTAGGTACCAGTTTATATTATTATGTATAAGTTTAACGTACATCTATTGACTTAAAATTCGCGTGCTTTTCCCCACTTCTAACGTGGACACAGAGCAGTGAATAGAATAATGTTTTCTGGATCAGTATATTTTGGACTGCCGAGCTGTACAGTGCAGACTAAGTGTAAATAGTAGATTATTAACCAAGGGGATAAAGCAGTGTCTTCTGTCGCGGATGACGATTTAAATCGCAAGCGTAACGAAGGACTCGAGGTTTACTCCCGAGTGTAGCGAGGGTGTTAAAAACTTAAATCACGAGCGTAGCGAGGGATATAAGACGAGTCCTGAGTGTAGCGAGGGATTTAAGTTCACCCAAGACTAAGACAGCTTTATCACCGAGGAAAATACTCTACTTTTCGTACCATTTGTGAAAAAATTAACACAATAATAATATGAGATAAGCATTTTAGAACATTAACTTATTTATAAAAATAAATTAAAATAAACTTAACTTAAAAAAAAAAAATATTAGTCTAAGAATTTGCCGCGTTTTTGTTTTCTTCAAATACATAAAGTATTTGAAGAAAACAAAAACGCGGCAAATTCTTAGACTAATATTTTTTTGTCAGAAAAGCAAAGGCATCAAGCTCATACGGCCTCGTCGGTTTTCGTAATTTTATTTAATAATCATAACTGCATAATAAATGCGTATTCCTTTTTCAAAAAGATGTATAATGATTTATATACAAACTCAATGGTGTAAACACAGATGTAGTTCAATATAAATTTCGGTAAGTATTCCAAATTTAAATCACATTCTCCCCCTAGAGGATGAATGAAATTCAGTACAATTTTCATTCCCTATTTTTAACAGATTAAAAATGACTATTATTATGTTCGCTTTTTGTGGCATAGAATGTCACTTTTTTGAGCAAGTGGTAAAAGTGTATTTAGTATCATCATCATCATCATTTCAGCCGAAAGACGTCTACTGCTGGACATAGGCCTTCCCTAAAGGAGGGGTTTGCCATAATCGCCATGCTTGGCAGGCGAGTTGGCGGTCGCAATATGGTGTTAAAATGCATAGAGAACGCTGCCTATTCTCTAGTAAGTCCCTTAGTCGCCTTTTACGACACCCACGGGAAGAAATAGGATGGTGGTATTCTTAACGTCCGGCACCACACGGACAGGTCACAGGACGGACAGGACGTATTTAGTATAGGGTTATTAATTAAAAGGATTTATCACATTATTAGTGACTTTTCACGTTGTTGAGCAGAAAAAAATTCGAACATATTGAAAGAAACGGTAAATAACGCATTGAATGTTGTTGAACTATCAAAATTAAACCCATTGCTAGGTGCTGATAGTGAGTTACTCAATTACCAAGCTGTTGTCCAATCTAGAATAATCGGTATATAAGTCCTCGGTTTTATTCGAATATCGAATCGGCATCGATAAGTTAAAGTTACTTACAAGACGAAAACTATGTTACGTGTGGAAATAGGTTTTATTATCGCGTAGTATCGTTCGTATTTTATTCGTAGTGAGATGTTAGTGGCGTACCGTCGTGCCACGTACGCCACGCTCCGCGTATTAAGTTTAAAGATCGTATAGTGCACGTAGTGACTGTTCGCTGTCTTGTTTTAAGAGAAACTTCTTTAATTTGTCTTCTTCAAGTCTTCGGTTTATAGTCTGAGCTATACGACAAGCGATAAAACTATAAGTGCAGACAGAACACACACACAGCACACACCCCCCCACACACACATATACCTATACTTACATTAATAAGCGTCTTAGATCGTTAAATCATAAGAAAGTCCCCCAAAAACGCCCGCCCTTCACCACTTCCTAGTGCTTTAGCTGGGAAGAAGAAGTGGCGCAACAAACTCCCCAGATTTATAATAAATAAACTCCGAACCGCAAACTTCCTACAGTGAGTAACGCTAAAATATTCAATACTATTATTATTGATGACTGCGGACGGATGCCATTCCCCTGTAATCCCCACTCAGTAAATATCATAAGAGATTACGGCACCCATGGGGCTCCCATCCATACGCAAGTCCCCACATAAAGTTACAATTAACTGGCATGGTAATGAAACGTATAAATGAAAATTATTCCTTGTGTCGGGAGGGTATCTGAACTTATTACTAGGGGGATTAAACGTGCGATCAAATTAACTGTATAATCTGAGGTGAAGTTCAGTTAAAACTTTGTGCTATCATTAGTTGAACTCGTTCCGGTTCTGTTGTCGGCTTGTTATAGGTACTTTGTCAGCACAACTTCTGCTAAAGTCAGGTCGCGAAGCAGAAATAATTTTGTACAATGACCCCTCATTTCACTAAACAAACACTTCCACACAATAGGTATAACGGACAGCCCTCTGTGCAGGGCTTGCATGGAGGCTGAAGAAACCTTTGCGCATGTGCTCTTTGACTGGACAGGCGTCACCCAGATCAGAACAGAAACCCTCGGGTCACCCAGATCCTTCACAGATATTCTATGCAGACCAGAAGACCTAATCAGCTTCTGGAGGGAGGTAGACTGGTTGGAATAGACAACTGACGGCCGCCTTGGCCCACGCATAATGGTCCACATGAAGGACTAAGTGCGGAAACCAAACCCTCTAACATAGAACATAGATAACCCCTCATTACTTATTATCTTTATCGCTCACGCACAATTGTATTGCCGTCGCGCTCGCGCACTTTCAGGTCCTTCTAATGTGCGAGTGCGACGGCAATGCAATTGTGCGCGAGCGATAGAGATAAGTAATGAGGGGTCATTGTACGAAATTATTTCTGCTTCGCGACCGGACTTTACCTACTTATTTATTTTGAGACTGAAACGTTATTATGATTTGTTGTTTACAATGTTGTTATTGTGTCATCTGCCTGGTCTTTTTCCCAAGTATGTTGGGGTCGGCTTCTGGTCTAACCAGATGCAGCTAAATACCAGTATCCACATGGAGCGACTGCCTATCTGACCTTCACAACGCAGTTACTGGGTCACACGATAAAATAAAATAGAATAGAATACTCTTTATTATGTACTCCATAAAAGTTACAGATATAAATGTTTAAATTTTACATAGGGTGACACAATGGGCGATCTTATCGCTAAAAGCGATCTTTTACAAACAACCTTTGGATGAACCTTTCGATAAATCAAATCAAATCAAATCAAAAGTCATTTATTCAAACTAGGCTGAGAATCAGCACTTTTCGAACGTCAAAAATTACAAGAGACAGTCCCCCAAAAACGCCCACCCTTCACCACTTCCTAGTGCTTTAGCTGGGAAGAAGAAGTGACGCAACAAACTCCCCAGCAGCACAGCTGTCTGTTCGCATAAAAAACTTGAAATTATACAATACAATATAAAATAATTTGCATTACGCAACACAAAACGTTAAATTAAATTATTTGCCTTATGTTAGCTAGCACACACCATTATACAAATATATATAACGTAAACAAAAGGTATCTAAATAAAAGCCTCCAGGCATAATGGGCGTGCCCGCTTAAATAAAGCTACAGCTATAACTCGAAGTCACAAATGATAATCTAGCACCATCGAAGTAAAATAAAAACAGTTAATTATTAATAACAATAACAAAACCATGGTCAGCAAGACGACCAGTCACCACAAGCAGCACCCGTTCACGAGCATAACGCAAAGATCAGCCATCACCCCCCTCGCTATATTTGAGGGAAGGCAACCCGACCCCCGACGCAACCGCAAGCAGTGACATCTAAGGGAGCATGACGAACTTGCTGCCGGTTGCTCAGGCAAGAATAAAGTGATCAATTTGTTAAGGTCGCTAGCTAACCACTGATTGCAATACAACTCATAAAAGAACATTGTAATGAGTAGATTTTGTCACTAATAAATTAAAATAAATTATACCCCTGGGTAAGACTGGTTGTTAGACTTTCGGGCTTCTGACGACCCGTAACAACTGTCAAAGATCTACAAATAACAGCTTTAGTTAGTTAGCTTTAGTTTAAAAAATATCAACGTTCTTAAAAAAAACAGACTTGACTGCCTCGTTGGTCGTAAGAGCTCTAGCTGCTAAACATGAGGTCTTGGGTTCGATTCCCAGGTCTGGCATAGGATTACTGGGGTTCCCCATCATGAATTTCTCAGTAGTAGCCCGCAGTCCGGATTTGTGCCCGGTTGATGCCAATAGGATCGCCCCTGTTACATGGGACTTAAACATAACTGTCTAACCCTTCGAGGATTACAGACGTGATGTTTATGTAAGAAAATTTCATTATTCAGGATCACCTGAATCCACAATATATGAAAAGTGAAAGTTGAAACATGAAATAAAGATATTATTTATATTTACTAGAGGCAACAAAAAAAACAGTAAAAAATAAACAGAAATGAGAAGGAATAAATAAATCAAATAAAATAGGTGGGGGGGGTAGGTGTTATGACTAGGGGTAGAAATAAGCTGTACCTTTGTACTAAAATTATAATTATTTCGTATCCCTCTGTATTTTATTAACCGACTTCTAAAACAGGAGGAGGTTCACAATTCGTCGGATTTTTTTTAAATCTATGTTCCCCGATTACTCGAAGACGGCTGGTCCGAATTGGAAAATTCTTTTTTTTGTTTGAAAGGGTATACTTTATAGTTGGTTGGTTTACAGTTGGACAGTGTTTTTTTTTTTTTAGATGATTTAAACAAGAGTTATGAGAAAAATAACTTTCTACAGAAATTTTAAATTCCTCATATCTGATCGTCTTTATAGGTATCATTGTCCTTTCAAAATATATGTTTGGGAATTTCTGTAATCCAATAAAAATAAAGACACACTACCTTAAGAATATGTTTGATTTACAAATTATTTTGGTATTACGTTTTTATGAACTATGCATGCTATACGCCGGCCCCTTAAAGTGACAAATGAACGATCGCTTTTAAATAAGATGCGGGGACTTCTTGGCGGGAAAGTGAAGCGTCATGTTCAGCAGTTTGTTTAATTTTCCAAAATTAGTGTTTAGCCGAATATTAATGTGTAATAATGGTGGATTATTAACCATTAAGTGTTTGTGAACGTGCATTAGTGTAGGCAAATGAAACAAAACAGTGCAACTTCGCTTCAAGTTCTCTCAAGAAGTCCGCGTGAGGACTCAGTAAAGTGCCACATCTTTACTGAAACTCAAGGGGAGTGGGCGGGGATATCATCATCATGCATTTATAATTCATTTCATCAATATTTAAAACAAGAACTAAAACTTGACATTGGCTAAATGCACAAACCGTGCGAAGCCAGAAGGAAAAAAAAAAAAAAAAAAAAAAAAAAAATAAGATGCGGCTTAACAGTACCTATAATGTGCATGCATTTCAGTTTGATTGTGTTCTCTACCTATATTTGGAGATTGACCTTTGTAGTAGGTATCTACCTGAACCTTTAACCAACGGAGTTAAGGGCGATGAGCTTGGGTAGCCTGCGTAATTCAAGTTTTGCTTCTGAGTTCAAAAAAACTCAAATTAGCTGCAAGCGTCATGTTTTCATGAAATTGCCACAGTTACTTTTGAACAATTCTAACTTAGAAAGTTGTATGGAAAATTTAATAATAAAAGTAATCCTAAACACATGCAGAATTGTTAGGAAATGTATGCAGTTAGACGAAAGTCTGTGTGGTGCCGGACGTAAAGAATAGCACTCTCCTATTTCTTCCCATGGGTGTTGTAAAAGGCGACTAAGGGACTTACTAGAGAATGGGCAGCAGCGTTCTCTATGCATTTTAACACCGTACTGCTATCGACAACCCGCCTGCCAAGCGTGGCGATTATGGCCTTTGGAGGAGGCATATGTCCAGCAGTGGACGTCTTTCGGCTGAAATGATAATGATGCTGAGACGAAAGTCCACTCTCATCATAAAATTCACCACACGCTGCATTCACTTCGCTTTAGCCGTAAATGTAGCTAAAAAACAGCCTAAAAGCTGAGAAAAAAAATACTCCCGAAAACAATAATAAAATTATTCTGTGAATACTCGTACATATTCGTAACGAGCCCATCTCATTTTTTCAGTACAATACGAGCTGAAATTTGCAAAAAACGTAAGAAAATAATTTCACCTCGCTCTCGTCTACCCTAGCGTTTTATTTATTTATTTATTAAAACTTTATGCACAAGTAAAAAAATACTGTACAAAGGCGGACTTAATGCCTGAGGCTAAATGGCAACTGTATAGATCGAGCGATCTTGTGACCCTCCGTCTACCTGTGGACAGATGACCCCACTTATTACACCAACACATCGAGCCACTTCGGCCAACCTGTCCGTCGGCCGGTACCAGTGGTCATGTCAATATCTATAGCAAATGGAAACAGAAACTCAAAGGTCTGACCTATATCGGTTTCCTATAATTGGGTTGTGGATGTCGGATGGTAGTCTCGTCCAAGTCATATTAAAATACTAATATTCAGTCTAGACCAGTGGCGTAGGGGGGGGGGGGTTGAGCGGCCCGCACCGGGAGCCACCTGAATGGGGGTGATACCCAAGCGTGAAAAAAAAATATACGTACCTACTATCACGTTTTTCAACGATAAACCACTTGAAGCCATTGTAACCAAGTTATCCAAAAAATAATTTAAATAAAGAAAAAATCACGGCATTAGTTTAAATATTGAAGTTAAAAGGAAAACGAGTAATAGTCGACCAACTTACATTTATTTATTTATTTCTAAAACACTTCGCCTATTTTACAATTTGGTTTTGGCCACACAACGAAAACCTCACAGGGTTTATCTGTGTGCCGGCGAGCCGTTCCTTTTATGTTTAACATGTTATTTTTAAATGTTTAATACTACTTTCGTGAGTCACTTTGTGTAAGGAAACGCTTTGATTTGTACTTATAACTTTTCGAACTCGTTTTGTATAACGTTTGCAAGTCCTCTGGAAGTTTATTAAGAAAAAAAATAATTTGCAGTTGGAATGTATGGAAAAACATGTTTTTCAACAAATGTTAACTTTGTTCTAGGAATACATACATCCCAACTACGGAACCCTTCATTGTGCGTGGTTCGACACGCACTTGGAAGGTTTTTATTCTTGGGTGACACACTTATGCGCACTGGGTGTCACCCAGCTACGGCACTGATCCAGACTAGAAGCTAACCCTAAAATGATTGGGGAAAAGCCTTGATAATGTCTTTAAGCGATAGCGCTTTGTCTGCAAACCATTTCACACCCCTTAAGGGATTGTATTTTTTTATGTAAGCTTATGTTCTTTGGCATGGTTCAAGCTATCTCTATGTCAGAATGGGTTATTCCCTGGGTACTCCGATCCCCGAGGCCCCGCCCCCCCCCGTCCCGGAGGACCCTGATTTATTTTTATCTTGATAAACTCAATTAAAAGTCAGTTTAGCTTAAAAGTACCGTCAGCAGATGATATGATTCAATTTTATTACTTACTAAAATAATAATACTTAACTTTAAGGATCAGGAAAAAATGATAATGTCTTGATTGGTTGAGGTAAATATTATAAATAGAGAATACTTTAGTAATTAACGTTTTAAAAATCAAAATATTAACATGATCAATCAGTCTTTTCAAAACATACAAAATCAGTGTAATGTCAAATCATTCTTCTCACAGTAATTCGATAATTATAAATAATTAACATACGAAAAAAAATATTTAAAACACAAAATATTAACAATTTTAATCAGTTTTGTAGGCGTTATGAGCACGATTTTACTAAAATCTTCTAAAAACTTAGTTATTGCAATATTTACGTCTCTCTTCATAGTTCCTAGCCAGTTTTGCGATAGCTTTTTCGTCGACTTCTGCGCTTCTTTTTGGTGATGGGCTTCGCTTTGAACCGCAATCTTTCTTGTGCCGTATCGTAGCTTGCTATAAAAAGTATTATTATTCATTATCATTTGTAAAAAAAAAATAACAAAGTGGGGTTTGAACCTAAATGGCATTTCAATCTGTTATTCCATGCCTCTACTAAATTAGTGCTCCTGTCATTAAAGCACTTTTTATGTCGACCGTACAAGTTGAAAACCATAGAAAAAATTAAAAAAAAACATATTTATTGTATTCGGGGTCTTCCGGGACGGGGGCCTCGGGGATCGGGGTACTCAAGGAATAACCTGTCAGAATTGGTTCAACGCTATGTAGACGTAACTAACAGACATACAGCGCATCTATTTTCTTAATGTCTCGCGGCAATCATCACATTTCCGACTTCAGCAGCTGTCCTTCCATTTTAATAATAAATTACGTAAGAAGAGTAAAGAGTGGTAACAACTCTATATACTTCCAAGTGGATTGAGAGCGTCTGGTCTGCACCAAGTGCAAATGGCAACTCACAGACTAAGTAGTACTGATGGCCTAAATGTGTGACTCAAATGTGATAGAAATGAGCTAGACAATGTTATCATCATTCGATCCCATGAAACGAATCGAGAGCGTCGAACGATAACTTCCTTAGTTATGCGTAGCCAAGTGGCACTTTATAACAAGCGTTATCGCCTGCCAATCGAACTTCGTTATCATTGAAGCGATAGCGATTGTAGAAATAGAATAGCTCCTTAGCGAATGCCATTTGTCTAGGCCCTTTGGGCAACTGATATAAATCCGACGACTGACGAAATACGAAGTTTGCCGAGAGACATTTTGAAAATAGAAACACTGTACACACAGACACTTGCACTTATAAAAACAGAAATCACCGTTCGCGTAACGCTAGCAAACTCGCAAACGAACTACTGACTGAGATATTATTATATATCTATATATTTCATGCACTGGCTATGAGAGGAAGGGGTGTGTAATGTATGATATAATAACAAATGCTCTAATTTCACTTGAAATAACGTTCATATAATATTATTTTCATATGCTATAAAATCATATAACCTAATTTCATATGACCTAATGTTTTATATGATATAATTTTCATTTAATATAAAACATTTAGTATAACGATCATTTTATATAATTTTCAATATGTATAATAT